>VXBI01014838.1:0-169203 GCA_013397375.1 Toxostoma redivivum
GCCCCGGTGAGTCACTCGGTGCCCGGGGCGCGGCCGCGCTCACCTGGGCCCGCCCGGCGGGAACGGCTGCGCGCCCGGGGGCAGAGCGAGCCCCGCCACACCGGGACTGGCGCTGCCCAGAGCGAGCCCGCACCGCGGCACGCTGGGGCCGGCCTCGGGCTTGCCAAAGCCGGGAGCTCCGTGCCCAGCCTGGGAGAGTGCAGCTGCCGTGGCCGTGGCTCTGAGCCGGCCCACGTAGGGCCGAAGGTGGTCGTGGTCATGTATGAGCGCTTCAGAAGGGAACAAAATGCCTTTATCATTAATAATTTTCCGATTTTGATAGTTCGTGTCCATTTGGGAATAGAAATGCATTTAGGGAGGACTCCACGGGGAAAGAAGGTTGGTTCAAGCCAGCCCCAGCCCAGAAAAAGGCTGGGCAGTGGCCCAGAGCTAACGGCCATGGGTTTTGGTTGAGGTATGTATTACCAGGTTTTAATTGGGATGTTGAAATCACAGTGGCACACAATCACTGTATTGGCATAAATGCATCTCACACAAAGATCACAATATAAATTGGTTGCTTTCAGATAGGTTCCTTATTAATAGTTAAAATACCTTTTCCAGTGATAGGAAAACAAAAAAAAAAAAACGCATCATGCAGCACTGTAAAAACTAAATTACCATAGAAAAATATCAGAGACTTTGGCAGTGTTTGTAATGTTTTGTATCAAGAGTGGCTGTAGGAATATTTGTGTTTTCACATGTTCACTAACACAGGACACCTCAGTCAGAAATTGTAATACTTCTATATGAAAAAAGATGAGCTTACTTTTATTTCAAAGCAATAATGCGATATAATCTGGTCTAGAAAATAAAACAAGAACACGAGTGCCTTTTTCTCCCTTCATATTAAAGGACTGCAAAAATATTCCCTGTATCATATTTTGTTTATTAAACTGGTACCAATAAAGTGATAGACTCGTTGCACAGATGGGCCTGGTGCAGTTTTCTCAACCTCATTATGTCAGTACCGCATGTTCTGATCTCTGCTATTTTGATGTTGAGTCTTTTTATTTTTTCCTGAGCAGGCCTGTGCCAATATGCAGCTTTTTGTGATGCATGTGAATAAACTCGGATGAGGAGGAGCTCAGTAAATAATTATTTGGTTAATGAGGTAAAAGCTCCTGCTCTGATCCGTGTGGTATCCTAATACCAGGCATTACAGTAGTATCTGTTATATGGCCACACTTCTTGCCCCACCCTGTAATATAAATACTGTGAGTTTATTATTAACAAGAGTGATTTACCTGTGATATGAATACATCAGTTTGGTGTGAACTTTATGCCTGGGGGAAGATTTTTTGGGTTAACTCACTATTTCCACCTGGATTCTAGCCAAAAGCAATTCTGCTGGTTGGAACAAAAAAGTGTTGCCGTGTGGGGATGTTGTGCTGTGGAAGTGCCAGCGTGTCTCCACCTGCAGCTGTCCTGAGCAAAGGGCCATAGGCAGGGAGCAGAGCTCTACTTTTCAGCCTGGCATTAGGAAGAACAAGGCTGCTGTCACTAAATTTAAGATGCCCATACAATAGCAGTGTTTCCACATGCTGTTGGTAGTGCTCATACGCATTTTGTAATTTTCTATGGAGACTGAAAACCATTGAGTGTCATTTTATTCAATTTTACGAAGCAACAAGTAATGATGGCAGCAGATGGCCGGAGCAGGGTGAGGCATGGCTTTATAGAATGTTAATTTTATCTCAACATTTGCATAGAGATTTGAACTGAAGGCCAGGGTAGATGCAGAGGAGGCTGAAGTTATGTGCTGCACAAGGTCAGCAAGAGTATCACAACTGTGAAGTCATTCTCCTTTTTCCCTCATGTTTGAAGGATATTTTACTGAACTTGCTATACTCAAGCTTCTGACAGGAAGGTTTTACTGTTCAGATCTTACCAGAGCCATTCATTTTCTAATCAGTTATTTAACAGTCCATGGTAGCCTTTGAGGGAACCAACTAGAAAAATACAACTAATAAAATCAAATGCCTAATCCTGCAGTAAAGCAAGGAAGGTTCCATGCACTCAATAGAAAGAGTTGCACTCCATTTCCTGTAAAAAATAAATGTTGGAAGCACTGTCCAGTTGACAGGGAATGCCATCCTCATCATGCAGATACTTGTGTCAGCATGTGTGTACCTGAATGGTGGAGAATTACTTCCTATTTATTTTAGAAATAATGTCTCCAAAGCTCTTACTCTCTTCAGTTACAGAACCGTAATTTGAAATACCACTCACCTCACGTGAATGTTTAATTTCTGAATGAATTGCCCATCCAGAAATCAAATAAGGTATGTTCACATATTGTTGGAATATTGAACTGCAGATTCTGTACCAGTCTGCTGCTTTTTCTGTTAGAATTTGAGTGGACTTACAGAGCTCTTGACTGGGAAGTATGATTGCCTCCCATTTTACCAAACCTCATTTTGTATTCCTTTCTCAGAGTGAAACGCAGGTCTGTTAACCTGCAGCTCTACTCAACTTGTTAGGGACCAGTATGTCAAACCAATAACTACACTGCTTTCTCACCAGTTCTTTTCTACAAAGTGGGAGTGTTTGTCTGATAGATTCTCATGCTTGCTGTAGAGAGAAAAACAGTGCACAAAAATCAATGACTTAATTAGCATCAGAAGAACAGGTCATCAAGAGCAGCAGACTTCAGACCAACGTAAGCTTATTAGTATTGTCCTATCAGTTCGATATGTTATATAAGCCAGATTATTTTCATTGTCAGTTTTCATTTGATTTTTACAGACTTTCAGCACAGTTAGTTCTGATTCGTTTTGGCTTTGTCCTAAAGAGCCCATAGGAATGGGAACCAATGAAGGCTGCAGAGCAGATGGAATAAGTGCTGAGGAGTAAGCTGTAGTTCTCAAAATCCTGCAGTTCTTCTGAAGAACAGTAGCTGCATGTTTTACCCCTCAGCTGTTAATGGGATGTAAACCTCCAGTTCTGTGTGCCATCCACTCTTGAAAGATCCATGCGTGTACTGACTCCAGGTGCTGTTCCTAGGCTGGTCACACCATCTTCTTCTCACTGCATCTTCCACTGAAAGATGCAGGCAGCTGCAAGCTAATGAGTTTTGCAGGTTCTGACCTTTGCCTTTGATGCTTTGTGATGTTTCATTTCTGGAGTGGAAGTAAGCACTTGTAACTTACAGCACCTGCATACATGTTCTTCTGCATTTGTAAGAGAGATTGAAAGAGCTCTCGGCTGTATGGAGATAGAGGGGAAAATAGTAAAAAATTCACATTTTGAGTGTGGGACTTCAGTTGATTGAAATTTCTGGCAGCTGGTGCTATTGGCTGTGACTTCTGGGCAGTGGTTGGCATTCTTTATTGTGAACAATGTCCAGCCACTTCTTTTTGGAGGGCTATTGTGTTGGACAGATTCTTAAGAAGACAGTGTCTTAAGAATTTGAACTGTGTTAATGCATCTAATATCAGAATCTTCTACTTAGAACAGGCAACTTTCAGGACTCCTCCATGGCTGTGATCTGCACGTCTCTGCTCCTTTTTCCATCTTCCCTCTTTTCCCTTTGCCACCATGGCATGGCTTTATCAGTGCTAGAATAGATCATTCCTGTCAGCCTCCTGTTCATCACCTCTGTGTGTTTTGCTCCTAGCTGCAGGTAACCTTTGGTAGATGGCTTCTGTGTGTGGCCTAGGTGTATTTTTAGCTCTAGGCTTTGCTTGTATCAGACTGTGGCACACTGGTCCATTGTTAGAGTGTGGCTTTCATCTCCTCTCTGGGAGGGACCAGTTATAACTGATAGTTGCTTCTTTGCCTTTTCAAACATCACTCCTTTCCTTGTATCTTTTTTCCTTCTGGCAAACACTTCCCTCTTTTGGAGCTCAAGCCAGCATAGCTCTGCAAAGCTCTCTCCAAGCTTCTAACAAGGTAAGCAATGGAGAATCAAATGAGGATTTTAAGTGTTCCTTTATGCAGATCCTGGGAAGGAAGTAATGGTAGGCTTACTGTCATTGGCAGATATTTCGGTGTGGGTAATGATTTTCTTACTGCATTTAAGTTCTATTAAATCCATGTTACTGAATAATATTTGTTTCATAGCAAGCCTACTGACAGTACAGATATTAACACAAATTAACTAAATTCAAGCCCCTGTATGCTGAATTCTTATGTTAAAACTAAGTCAGTGAAGTTCTCAGGAGCTCCATCTTTGGTGATGAGTCTGAGTTTCATATATGCATAAATGATTTTCACGTGCATAAATTAGTTACAGTGCTGAGGAAATTTGCCTGATGAGAAGCAACATTTGAATCTTTGTGCTGGTATTTTATTTGTATAATTGATATGTTAAACTGGTTTCTGGATCTCTTTTGTCTGTTAGGTCTTTGTGCCCCTGTGTTTTCCTTCATGTGCAGTTCCCTTTGTGATTTCCTTCATGTGTCCTTATATGAACCCATTGACTGCTGTGAACGGTCTTGTATCTAAATATAAATATGTCAGTGAGCTTGATAAAACAAACTCTGCACCCTTTCAAAACTAAACTCTATATTGTTTGTAAACGGAATTCTGCACTGATGATTTGTCTGCAGATTAGACCCCTATTGGCAAAGTGCAGATCAAAGACAAAACTAACTGACCTTTCAATGGCAAAATGTAAACTCAGTTAGAGCTTCTTGCCTCTGCATTCAACAAGCAGGCTGCTTCCACATAACAATCACATTCCATGTGAAGAAGAGGAGAAGATGTTTGCAGTAGAAATACTTCTAGAAGCTGTGCAGACAATGTTGAAACTAAAAGTGCTCTGAAACTGTTTTGTTTCAATGTCCTGTTGTTTTAAGTTGGCTCTTGTAATGTGAAAGTCATTCTTCAGGTGTACTTTGCTCATGTTCAGATTTTAGTGAGTGGGTAGAGAAATACCACTCACAAATTACTTCCTGCCTTAAGCACATGGTGTGCAATTAGTGTTGGTTAAGGGAATGGTTTACAAGGTTTGATAGACTCAAGAGGGAAAAGTAGGATGGGTTATTTCAAGGGGAAATGGTCTGATGGTTTCCTTGGGCTTGTTGTGCATTGGTGCTATGATAGCTTTCAAAGTAGGAAGAAACAAGGCACGTCACAAATCCCACTTAACATTTTCCATCATCAGGAGCTATCTGTTTGATAAGCCTGTGGAAACCAATGGTAATATCCCCAGGGTAAAAGCTTTACTGGGGAAGAGAGAACCAAATTAATCAAGCCTTACCACAAATTGTCACACTGCTGCCCACAGTCACCCTGTCTTATTGAGGGCTTTGATCTGATGTCTGTGTGGCACCTTTCAGTAGGTCCCAGAATCCAGTGGTTTAAACAGAGCTGAACCAGAGCCCAGCTTTACTTACAAGTCTGCAAAAGGTCCCTTTCCAGGCGGCTGTTTTAGTACTCCATGTCCTTACTTTGAGTGCCTTATGAAGATGGATGCATTCAGATCTACAAAGGATCAAACACAAGCAGGAATGAGTGTGACTTACAGATACAGAGCAGGTGCATTTGGTTGCTGGGTTTACTTGTTTACTTCAGTAACTTTTATGTGAAATAACTGTGTTTGACTTGATATCCTGGGTGATTTTTTTTTTCCTAAAGTAGAATATCCTCAGTTGGAGGGACAGAATATGCTCATCTCAAAATAATTTTGTAGTTATTACTCATCCTCGGCAGCGTGAGCAGTGTATGAATTTGGGAATGTATCACAATGGGAATTTGGGTTTGTATCTCATTGTCCTGGTTAAGGATTTAGTACAGGGGGACTGATTTTGCTTTATAATAGTGTGGTAGATGATGCTTGGAGTAAAATACAAGCTGAGCAGTGTGTGCAAGATGTTTTCCATCAGAAGCCTGTCAGACAGGAATCTTCAAAGGTGAGAGCCAGGGAAAAGGCTGCAGCAGTCAGTGTGTTGGTTCTTTCTAATAGGACTGTAGGTGCTTCTGTAATGAACAGAAGTTTGTGAAATACAAATGTAAACTTACTGTTCTTGGTTGATTTTTATTGTTCTTTTAGAAGCTGTATTTAGGCTGTTCAGTCTCAGCCTGACAACTTGCCTAGACAGGGAGAGCCCTGATTAGGGTTTAGGTATGGGAGAGGATAATTATTGCTCGGTACTGATGAGAATAACAGTTCTGGATGTGTCCAAAAGTGAACCTGCACATCTGGAGAAATTTTACGGTTAAATTTGGGTTGTAAGTTTGTGAGCTATTGAGGTCCATTTTGATAAAGGCAAGGAAACTACTTTCTTCTGTGAGCCTGCCCTGGTTTATTCATTCTCCCTGGCATTAGCTCTTCAGTGACCCTGTGGCCATGTGATGTGTTTTTACAGCTTTAGTTGCTAAACTGCATTATCAGAAATTATAAACAAGTTGTTTCCAAAAAAGCAATTTGTTTTGTAGCAGTGACTATCATGTGGGCCACGTTCCATTCAGATTTTATGAATGTCAGTGTTATTTAAAAGGTCTTGAAAACCTGAGACTGTGGCCACTCTAGCTGTGTAGAGTCATCCATTATGTGTATGTTGATGCATATGTAAAAAACCCACATTATTTCCTGGCAGAACATTATAAATGTACTTTCCATAGTTGCCAACAACTACAGCTTTTCTGGGTATGGTTTATGTAAACCCACAGAAACACCTCCTCTTAACTTGCCAAAAAACTTCAGCGTCAGAAGGAGCTGTCCAGTGCTTCAGTGCTCCCAAGCAGTTGCTCTTATACTCTAGTGGAGGGAAACAAACAACAACAAACAAACAAACAAACCTGAAAAAGCCCCAGCAACCTGATGGTTTCTTGGTTAATATCTCCCCAGCTGAGCTGTGGCTGGTAAAGAGGAGAGATACACATAGGGCTGTGCTTAATGCCAATGTGACTTTTGCTGCATTTTAAAGAGCGATACTTTAATATCTTCAAGATTGTCATTAGTCATTTACACATGGAAATGATACGTATTTGGCAAAAGGTCAAATACATTTTTAAAAAGAAACCCCTTGTATTACTTAATTACAGTTGATAGATTTCCCTCTTATTATTGAATGTAAAATCTGCTTCACCCTTCACCATGAACTTCCTCAGTGCAGGCCATTGAGACATTTTTCTCTATCTTTATTCCTCGCTAATTGCAGGACAGCCATGGATAAAAGTGAGTTGGTACAGAAAGCCAAACTGGCTGAGCAGGCCGAGCGTTACGATGACATGGCTGCTGCTATGAAGGCTGTCACTGAGCAGGGACATGAACTGTCCAATGAAGAAAGGAATCTCCTCTCCGTGGCCTACAAGAACGTGGTCGGTGCCCGTCGCTCGTCCTGGCGCGTGATTTCCAGCATCGAACAGAAAACAGAGAGAAACGAGAAGAAACAGCAGATGGGAAAGGAATATCGTGAGAAAATTGAGGCTGAATTGCAGGATATCTGCAATGATGTTCTGGTAATAATCCAACAGCAAAAATAACAGTAGTTAGTACTGCAGCATTCTTCAGAAGAGGCTTAAGGAATTTCAGTAGTGCTGTAGACACTGCAGCACCTTAGCGGGGGAATAATTTTGCATAGCTACATACTTGGGTCCAATTCTAGCTCCTAAGTAATTTAGCTTGCTTCTTAGGGAATTTGTTATAAAAGACTGTATTTTTTTCTAGCAGTAAAAAGCAAACAAGGCCATGTTGAAGACCCCTGGCTGCTGGCTGGAGGGGGTTCACCATGAAAACAAATTTAGATCTAGGGCACTGACATGAGTCCTGCTAAAAGGCCTGCTGTTTAAATTCTTTCATTAATAAATGCTGACTTCCTGAGTCTTGTTTAGTACTTATTTTTTAAATGGAGAAAGTGTGTAGTTCTTCTCCCAGACTTATTTTGCTCTTTCTTTTACTCAGGCGATAGAGATTCCTTTTGTTGTTGTTCCATTTGCTTAGGATCAGTCAGGAGCTGGTGCTGTCAGTGCAGTCAATCTTTGCATCTCTTTCTGAGTGCACTTGTGCTGCCTGTGCTATTGCCAACCTTTTCAGCTGAAGCTGGAGATAGAATCAGTTTCTTGTGGACAATTTCACAGCTCTGCATAGAATTCAAATTTGTGGCAGCAAAAGTGACCAGATGTGCAGATTTCCAGCTGCTGCTTTTTTGTTAATTTTGTCATGGATATGGGTTTGCATCAGCAGGCTTAAGCCCTGATAGCCTTCAGATACTGCAGGAGGGAATTGTGGGTAGGATCAACATAGCAAGTTTTCAGCTCTCCATAGATTAGGCTACAAGTAGTTTATCTTTTTTTCCCCAGAGTTTAGACAACAGTAGGCAAAGTGATTAACACATGAGTCTGCGTAAGTCATGGCAGAAGTTATTGTTACTGTTTGAACAGTTCATGCTCACCATTGTAACAAAGGCTCTGTTTCAGACATTATTTTTATGACTCAGGAAACATCACCTTTTTTTAAATCTTTCTCAGGAACTCCTGGATAAATACCTTATTGTCAATGCCACGCAGCCAGAAAGCAAGGTCTTCTATTTGAAAATGAAAGGTGATTACTACAGATACCTCTCAGAGGTGGCATCTGGAGACAATAAGCAAAGTAAGTAGAAATGAAATCTCCCTCTGCAGACCAAGCAGAATTAAGTATAAAAAACACTTGTATTCTTTACCCCTACATCATGTATTTGTTCATTTTCAGTACTGCTCTGTAGTTATGAAGATAGGTGCAGTGCAAGTCACTTGGAGAAAGACTTCACTGAAATTAATAGAAGTGATTGACAGATGCTCATCAATGCAGTCAAACTCTGCTTGCAGCCCTTGACCACAGTGGGTAGTTTTCAGGCATATGTGGTAGTGTAAAACCATTTTCCTGGAGCATGTAGGTTTCTTTCTCATGGAAAACTCTTAGTTTGTTTGATCTCATATGTAAACTATGAATTCAGCTCAAATCTTCACTGTATACAAACTCTCTGCATACAAATATGGGATATTTGGTTTCTGGGTTCTAAAGTAATAAATTCTGAATGGGAAAGCAGTTCTGAACTGTCTGAATTCCTGTGAGTGTCTGATGTAGACCATGTCTTGCAAACTTAGCTTGATGTCATCCTGGAGCTTATTGTTACTCATTAGCCAGGAAGGGACTGTTGGCTTTGGCCTGAAACCCCAATCTGAAATACAAAGGTCATGACCTAACTGCAGCAGTTTAGTTACCTCTTCTTCCCCATATGGTTTTGTCTGGATTTATTTTTGATAACTATGACTCCTTCAGCTGGGCTGGAAAGGATGTTTAAAACCAGAACACTTAAGTAGAGTTTGTGTCCATTCAGATTGGTTGGAATTTGTTGAACAAATTTTAAGTTTCTATTTTAAAAATGTATTTCAGCATTAATTGTTCAGCAAGTGGAAGGCTTTTGCGTATAAAAACACTGAAAGAAGTGTCTGTGCATAGGTAATTGTATGAATTTCTGGTGACATGGTAGTTTAGGCTGAGAATATAATTGCTTCCCCCATGAAGTAGAGAGATGTACTGTGTATTTATGTGGTTGTAATTGCTTCTTGCAGCAACGGTAGCAAACTCCCAGCAAGCTTATCAGGAGGCATTTGAAATTAGCAAGAAAGAGATGCAGCCAACACACCCCATTCGACTCGGTTTGGCTCTAAATTTCTCTGTCTTCTACTATGAGATCCTAAATTCTCCTGAAAAAGCCTGTAATCTGGCAAAGACGGTAAGCAGACTCTTCATATCACCAATTTTTGTGGAGGCTGAGGAGGTAATTACATGGTTACAGTAGCACTTTGTAGATGATAATGCTTCTTCATATCAAATTCCTTAAAAATGCTGTCATAAAATGGTTGTCATTGTAGTATATTTTCAGGTAAGTTGGTTTGCTGGACTAGCTTAGAGGCTAATTTGCTACTGCAGCTGTTCCAGTGACAGGGAAGACAAATTGCCTCTGTTTAATGTCCATCTAATTCTCTTAGAATGTGTTTGTGTCAAAATTGAAAACACTTGAATTAATTTAGCACTTCTAAAGCGAAATATTTATTTAAATTGGAGCACTTAGCCAGTACATGAAGTGTTGTCTGTGTGCTCATCTTTGTAGCCCTGAATGTCCTTGTTATCCATATGCATGTGTGCCCCTCTCTCCAGAGACCAAAAAGAGCTTTTGTGATGGGTTGTGGCAAACAAATAGCCAGTCATTTTTTCCTTAGCCTTCTTCCTAAAATAGGATTAGTCTTCTAAATGGAGCTTTTTGTGTCTGTGAAAATTGTCTGGTAGGAACTTGAATAACATGGCATTAGGTGAATCTTTGTGTTCTTAATATGCACTTCAGTAAGACTTTGTAACAAGAAGTGATGTTGTGCTGTAAAATGTCGCTGCTGTTTTTGCTTTTTTTAGTTAAAATGCTTACATCTCTTTGAAACCTGAACGAAGAAATAGCACTTACAGCTCTCAGACTCACAGTATTGATTTTCATGTGTAACAGATGGATGGGAAGAATGGCTTTGTTAATCTCTGGTGGAACGTACCTGATTTCCTCTGCTGTTTTGAAAAGAAATTGAAAACCTTCCTCCCTACTGTCGAAAAGTCTTGTGTTCCATATCTTGTCTACTTAATCATGTAATATATATATATATATATACTCATTCACATAGTGGTACCTTCATCTTTCACTGTTTATTTAGACCAGTGAAACCTTCCTTTTAAACACTTATTTTTAAAGTGTATTCTTAAACCTGATTTCAAGCTATGTGAACCATTTTTCAGCATGATACATAGAGTGCTCTTGCCTCTTCAGTATTTGGTATTGGCATTTAGTAAAGTATTTTGGGCTTTTATCTGGACACCCCTGAAGACTTCTGTTTTCCCCTGGCTGTCTAGGATCTAGAGCTCATTTTGTTTTACATTTCTTCTTATCGTGGAAAAGAAAAATACTGGAGGCTATTTTTACAGAATTTGGCTAGAAATGTGGCAAATTTGTAAGCTTTATAAGCAGAAGTGACTTCAGAAAGCAGAGTGTGAAAGGGCTGTGTTTATGTTTTTAGGCATTTGATGAAGCGATAGCAGAGCTGGACACGCTGAATGAAGAGTCTTACAAAGACAGCACCCTGATCATGCAGCTGCTTAGGGACAACCTCACTGTGAGTACCATGGGGCAAACCACTGCACTCTAGGCTGCTGCACTCTGAAGTGGGACTCAGCATCTGAAAGCTGATGTGGTTCTGTGCCATTAAAAGCTTTTTCTGAGGCGTTAACTGCATGTATTAACTGCGATGCTTTTTGTAACCAGACCAGTTAGACTTGCTTGTTCAAACTAGGAATCACTTGTTAACTGCTGTAACAAGCTCAGATTCCTTTTGTAACACAGAGTGGAGTTTGTTCTCAACAGTTTTATGTGGAATTTGCCAGCTTGTGCTAGCTTCTTGTTTATCTTTTATTCATGTTCTAGTTTATTATTCTTCAGCATTACTATTAAGTTCAGTTCTGCATTGCTCTTAGCTGAGAAAATTGCACAGCTACTACTAATTACGCAGTCTTCCCTTTCCTGACAATTGTAATTAACCGTGCTTCCAGCATAAACACGTGTTTGTATTTCCTTACAGCTATGGACGTCGGAAAACCAGGGAGATGAAGGGGATGCTGGGGAGGGAGAGAACTAATGGCTGTCACGCTTCACTATATGTTCAATGTCACCCTGTATCCTACACATAATCCCTTTGTGCGACAAGCAAAAAGAATAGTACATTGACTTTCACAACCTCAACGTAGCAAAAACTGTCTGTGGGGTAAAACCGGTTGGTTGGTGTTTTGTGTACCTAGAGCGGAGGTCGGTTATTCCAATGGCATTCCGAACTTTCCTATTCTGAACATTTACAGTTCCGATTACCGTGTTTATATTTTTAACTGAACACTGTGATAATAATAATAATAATAATAAAGGGTTTTGTGATTGCAATTGACTTTACAAAACTCTTATTGGTAGAAAAGTAGACATCAGTTATGTAACTCTGGCGAGCTTAATTTGGCACCAAAATAGTCGAAGTACAATTCTGTTGTAAAGTTGTACAGAAAGTTATAGAGATTCTATTGTGACACTGAGGCATGGAAGGAAAACAATCCAATGTATGGCATTCCAGTTAGGGACACTGCTATGAGGTAGTTGAACAGGCACACTCTGTAGACATTTGTAACCGAGTCTGAGGCACCGCTTTCAGTCAAAAGCTCACTTTGTCAATCCTGTCTTTCTGGGGATGGGGTTTGTTTTGGGGAGGAGGGATACAGGGGAGTTAGCAGCTTGATTTCCAAACTCTTTACACTGGCAGATAAATGGGATTTGACTTCTCAAAGTGCTTTCATGCTCACACCACATGCATGACTAAGCCCCTTCCCACAGCAATAACTTTTACCTAGTTACGACTTAGATATTCTTCAGTAGTAAAAACTCTTGGTTCGCTGCCATGGACTTGCAATAGGAGAAGATTCAATTTTTTGAATGGCCTTATTAGTTTGGATGATACCATGAAGTGATCTGCCACTTTTGCATTACTTTACTCTTAGGTGAATCAAAATCTCCATGGTATTCCCATTCTCAATTTATCCTGAAAACTTCGTAAGTAATCCACTGAGCCATCTTTAAGTTCACTCGATAGAAATTTTCCTCCCACTGGACTCTGTTCATCCTTGACCCTTTCACCTGTTTAAACTCCATTAAAGCAGTTTTGGACTCCCACATACACATCATCCTTTCTTTGGTTCCTGGTGATGTCAGGATGGTAGATGAGGCCTACACCTCACCAAGGACAGGTTTCTTCCTTGGGTGTTTGAGAGCTGCCAGTGCTGTTGCATTCTTCAGCTCTTGTCTGCCATTCTTTGGTAGTACCAGGAAACTGACTCAAGTACTGGCTCAAATATTCAGGATTTCCCATCTTGTACTGGAATGCAGACCTACACATCTGTAATGCTTGTAATATTTGAGCTCCAAACATCCTCACCTTGTCATGTTTCAAACATGTTCCATTAAACAAAACCTAGTAAGAGTTGCGTGAATAATGAAGTGGAAAAGATTAGGAAGTCACCTATCAGTCCCGTGGTATCATCCCCTGCCTTCACATTCCACTTAGGTATAGGATCCATCTGTTTGTCCATCTGTCTGCTGAAGAGAATTTCATGCACTGATTTTAAAACTCCCCTCTACTAGCTGAACAAATTGTGCAGTTAATATTTGGCGCTTGATAAATGCAGTAGTGAATGTGGAACCGAGCCTGTCTGTATATCTGGTAGCTCTTTTCGCTTTGTTTTTACTGACCAGTATTCTGCCTAAAGTTTGCTTCTGTGACGGTTATATTGCCTAGCACACACGTGGTTGTGAGAATAGTATAGCAAAAAGAAATACCTGGTTATTGATGTACTAGATTTGTGTATGTCTTTTAAACAGTTCTAGTTTCACCTTACACAAAATAATCAGGAAAGTGTAAAAGAATTCAAAAGTGAATAATAAAAAAAAATTTTATCATTTGGTTGTCTGTTTTCTTTGCTGTAGTAGTGCTGAAACTGTGGTAGTAAAATCACCACTTGTATTCAGTTTTCAGTTTGGGGATTGTGAGAGTTGATTCATGATTTACAAATACTGAGTTACTCATTCCTCTACCGGGAGACTTTCCCACACACCGTCCCAGATTTGTAGGAGAAAACACTGTTTCTCTTCTTTTTCCTCGAGGGCATACTTGTAATATATTGTCATTGCAGGTTTTAAATGCAGCTCTGAATAACCATTTAACTTGCCATGAGTCATTGCATATTGTAGGGTTGAACATACTGTAAATGAGAAAAGTCTGTTGGTTACATTTAGAGATTTTTCTTGGGAATCTTTTAAATACCCACTCTGAACACAGGGCTGCCTCACCTCTGCACACCCAACTCTGCTTGTCTCACACTGTGCTGTGCTAAAGGAACACCAAAAGTGCAAAATAGTGCAGGTGCACTGGACATAAGAGCACTTGAAGAGATGGATGGCAGTAGCCAGACAGCAGATGCCAGGCAGCCTATAAGCTTCAAGGAAGCTTGGTCCTGCTCCAGAGTGGGGCAGCACGGAAGTGTGCACAGTGGAAAATGTCACTTGGCTGCTTTTGATTGCCAGTGAAGGCATTAGGCCAAATCTAACCAGCTGTTGCTTGACTGCTGCTCTGCCCCCTGCCATGGCTTTACATGGTGGTCCCTCCCTATCTGTAATTATTGCTATTTTGTCATTTTCTTCAGCCTTCATGCACACACCATACATCCTAAATTTTTTTTATAGTGTGCACTAACTCCCAGTCTGACTCATGCCGATGACATCGTCGGCTCCAAGAAATAAAATCCCTGTGTCTGCTAGCTGCTGCTGTTCAGAGACAACCTCCTGTCTTAGTCCTTTCACATAACATCTCTCATCTGTGCTGTCACTTTTGGGGAAATCGTGAGCTGAGGCTGGTCTGCAGCAGTGATGAGTTGAGGAGGTGTTTTAATTTTTTATTGAATTCTGTCTTTCTGGGAAAGGGCGCTCCAGCTAGCTCAGCCACAGTAAGAGCCCAGGTGCACTCTACATGTTTGACTCATCTAACTTGCTGCTGCAGCTTCTCATTCTTGGCACTGATGCTCATCTGACCTTTGGGTGAAGCACCTTAGTGTGGGAAACCACCAGGAGGCTTTTGTGAAGGTGAGGGCTCTCCTGATTGCCCTGTAGCTGGCCCTTCCGAGGGTGCAGGATGGGTGGAACCGCTTTAGAATTGCGCTGCCTGCAGCTCTAGGTTCCTGTGTTCTTTCATCCAGCCCAATCGCATCCAAAACAGCTGGAGTGCGATCTCAGTGGATGAAAGTGAGTTTACAGCACTCCTGGGCCATACAGACGAGAGGTGCTGATGGCAGAGGCCATATTCATTCCCTGGGTCTTTGTTGGGTCCTGAGGCAGATTGCTGCGGAGTTGGGAAATGCGTGAGCGCCTGGTGATGAGGGATTTGTAACCGAGCTCTGTACGGCTCCTGCCTGTACTCCTTAACTTCAGGGAATTACATCCCAGAAGGTGCATGTGATTTCCTAAAAGCGCGTGGGTGGGACACGCTGTCGGTGTTCCAGGGCGACACGCAGCACAATTCCCCTGCCCTTCCTTTGGGAAGGCACGAGATGTACAGGAGCTGCCATTAGCAGAGATGAGGAGATGCATCTGCCGAAGCCCTGAGCCCCTCAGCTCGGCCGGACTGTGCCCAGCGCTGTGCCCGGCGCTGTCCGCTCCGCAGGGGCGGGGCAGGCCCGCACCTGGCCGGGGGTGGGTGGGGCGCTGGGCGGGGGTCCCGTCCCGCCCCCGGGGCCGCTGTGGAAGAGGCGGGCGGTGCCGGTAGCTGCAGTGGAGCGGTGCTGCCACGGCGAGCGCTCGGTGTGAGTGCGGGTCTGGCTTGCTGCACCCAGCCCCGGCTGTCGGGGCCGTTTCTCCGGGTCGGGGGTGGCCGGGGATCCCCGGCGGGCTCGGGCAGGGTGACAGCGCTCCTCCGCAGCCCCATCCCGTGCCCGGCGGTGTGCGCTGCCCTTGGCTCCCCGGCGGGGCTGTGCTGCCTCTGCCCGGCCGCCTTCTCCCCGTCTGAGCTTCCTTCCCTCCCTCCCTGCCCTGCTGCCTGTGAAGGGGTGCTGGGGCTGCTCTGTTACCCTCTGTTTTGGGGGGCCCTGGGAGGCGCCTCTGGGCGGTGCGAGGAGCGGGGCTGTGTCCCAGAGCGGTTCTGCCGTGGGCTGCCCGCCTTGGGGACTTGCCTTTGGCCGGGGGATGGCTTGGTGTACTTCTATACATGTGTGTTAACTTTGGGTATCTATAGGTATCAAAACAAGTGTCTCAGGACTTTTGAGCTTTCAGGTAAGAGCCCCAAGGATGGATTTATAAACTTGTGGGACAGAACCTGGATTTCTGTGTTCCTAGGCAGTACCCCGGGGGTCTCAAGCTGGGACTATTGCCTTCACACAGAACTTTATACTCAGCTGAAACCAGGCAGAGACTGAGCATCAACTTGCCTTCTCCGGGAAGAGTAGTCAACAAGCTGAGAAACTGGGAATGGGTGGCTAAAACCCTGTGTTTGCCTTGTTAGAGATGGAGTTGTTTGCAGGGAGTGGTGTGGGCTGCAGTTCTGCTCCCTAGGCATCAGTACAAGCCCCCACTCCTTGGGTCTGCTCTGGCTGGAGAGAGCCATGGAGGAGTTAAAATGGAAGTCTCTGGTAGAGAAGGGGTGTTTACCTTCTGAAAATTAAACTCCATTTTATTTCTCTTGAGGTTTGAGTGTTTTAAGGAGCAAATCTCTGTGTGTGTGGTATGTCCCTCTGCATCCTTATGGAGCGTGCAAGGGCTGTGAGGTGCAGATCACCCCAGCTCAACTTTTGCACCAAAATTGTTATGTCCTGGAAAGTTTTGAGATTGCAGCTTCCTTGGGGCATTCCTGTTCCTAATGCTGCTGGTGGAAGGGAAGGGCAGGGCATTGCTTTGACTTGTGCTGCTGCAGTGGGGCCAGCCCCAATGTGGGTCTGTGGTTGCTGCAGACCATCTGAAACCCATGCCCTACAACCTCGGGTCTGTCTCCTTCTGCAGCTGAGCTCTGTGGGTGACCATGAATGCCAGTGGCCCTGGCTATCCCTTAGCCTCTCTCTATGTGGGAGACCTGCACCCAGATGTGACCGAAGCCATGCTGTATGAGAAGTTCTCCCCTGCTGGGCCCATCATGTCTATCCGAGTGTGTCGGGACGTGGCCACACGCCGGTCACTGGGCTATGCCTACATCAACTTCCAGCAGCCTGTGGATGGTATGTGCCCTATAACACAGCTCTGAGGAGCTGCCTCACAGTGGGGATTTGGGTGTGCAAGTGATGGAAGGGAGCAGTTGTCTGCATGGCTGCTGGGGCTTGGTTCTAACTAACCCCAATCTGCTCTCTGATGATGACCTATCCTGCTTCCGTCTCACCTTAGGGTATGGGAAAGGGTGCAGCTGCTGGGCTCTGGTGAGGGGTTGAAGGTGACTTGCAATTGTTCCCTCCCTCCTTCTCCATCAGAGAACGGCACCAAAACCCCTTCTGCCCTTACCCTGGGGTACCCTGCTGCCCACTGACGCACAGTATAAAGCGAGGCCACTCTCCTGGCAGGCATTGCCATGACACAGTACTGTAATTGGAAGGTGTTCCTTGCTGAAGTGAGGCTATAGTGATGGGAAGGTGTTGATTTAGTTGCCCTAGAGACCAAAATCCTTACTGGGTAAATTACCTGGGCATCTGCCAGACTGGAGCTTGTAGTGAAATGGTTGATCTTCAGGAGTCAGACATGCTTTGGAGAGAAAAAAGTAATTAGTCAAAGAGTGGTGTGGCTGGAGGGGTGGGGAGGCAGAGCTGCCTATCCCATTTAGGTTAACAAGCCCCTGTCCCTGACTCCTGTGCCCATCTCAGCTGCTGCAGGATGTGAGAGAGATCTGTCTCTGTTACTCCCCTCTCTTCCCCTTCTTTGCCAGCTGAGCGAGCCCTGGACACCATGAACTTCGAGGTGATCAAAGGCCGACCCATCCGCATCATGTGGTCCCAACGGGACCCTGGGCTCAGGAAATCAGGGGTTGGAAACGTCTTCATCAAGAACCTGGATGACTCCATTGATAACAAAGCCCTGTATGACACATTCTCTACCTTTGGAAACATCCTGTCATGCAAGGTAGGTGTGCCCAAGGCCCTGCAGGAGAGGACTTGCTGCAGAGCTGCCCTTACTCCTGGAAGCGTGCTCCAGCCAGCTGGCATTCACTTTCTCATTTCACTTCCCACAACATCTCCTTTAAATTCCCAGCTGCTTTGAAGCCAAAAGGCCTTGCTATGTTTCCCTTCAGAATGGGAAATCATGTTCCAGCTCAGTGTATGTGGATCTTGGGGAGCCACAGGTTCCTGGGTATCATATAAAGCAGCATGGCTCTGGTCCTGGGATTGCCCACTTCCCTGGCCTGCTGCCAGCACCCCGACAGAGCTCAGCTGCAGTGGGAGCAGGACGTCAGAGAGGGAAAATGCCCCTGAAACACGGGGATGGGTTTTCCTATGATGCACTCGTGTACAAACATGGAGAAAAACAGTGAAACAGTGTCTGTCTCTTTCCTTTGCCCCTTGCACTGTGTTTGTAGGTGGTTTGTGATGAAAACGGATCCCGTGGCTATGGCTTTGTCCACTTTGAGACACATGAGGCAGCAACTCGGGCCATTGAGACCATGAATGGGATGTTGCTCAATGACAGGAAGGTGTAAGTGCCAGAGAGAGGAGTCTGGGCTCTGTGCTTGGCTCTGCTCCTCCCTTGCCTTGGTCCACTATGGGCAGTAAAAGCATGCCCTGCTCAGGCATCCCCTTCCTGCTGCTCTGTGCTCTTCCCTTTTCCATCCCTGCTGGGCATGGCAGCTCTGCTCTTTCTGGGACAGTGACTTGTGACAGTCACTTGTGGTGGGTGCTGGTGGAAGTGTGATAGTGGTTTGGAGCTGCTCCCAGATGGTGGGGAAGGAGTCCAGTTCCAGACTGGGTTATATTGCTGAGGCAGTGTAATGAGTGCCCACAAAGTGGGGCTGGTCTTGATCTTGGCTGTTGCCATCAGAAAGTCTGGGCAGGAAGAGGTTATCTTGTTGTTCCTTTCTCTGCTTGCATTGCATGACCTCACTCTCTACATCTCACAAGGCAAGGGCTGCCCAGAGTGTTTGAGAATGCTTTGGAGAAAGAGAGCTGACTTTTGGTATCCTTTGGGGTCTTTTGTGGTGGTGGCATCCTCAGAAGTCTATTGATGTCTCCTGGGTGACACATCCCTACTTTTGGCAGTGACAAGGGGGAGTTTGGGTGTATGTACACCAGAGTGGGATATGCTGAAGTTGCTGTATGTGAAACTCATGGTGAGTTTGTGGGTGAGCAAAGCATGGCCTGAGGTGATGGGATCTCTCTTGGCCTGTACTGACACAGGTGTGCCTGAGTCCATCTGCCCTCTGCAGGGGACATGCAGGGTTTGAAGCCCATTCCTTTCTTCCCACAGGTTTGTTGGACACTTCAAATCTCGCAAAGAGCGCGAGGCAGAGGTTGGGGCTAGGGCAATAGAATTCACCAATGTCTACATCAAAAACTTTGGGGATGACATGGATGATGACAGACTGAGGGAAATATTCTCCAAGTTTGGTGAGTGCAGTTGTTGAAATATCCTTGTGTCTGATAAACTTGAGTTGGGGCAACTGAAAAGGAAGCTGGGGGAGTGCTTGGCTGAAACAGCAAGCCCCTTTTTTCAGTGAGATGTGACTTGTTTAAACATCCCCCACATGAAAGGACTGCAGTCCTTCATTTGTCAGGATGCTACATATGCTTTCCTGCTGTGACAGAGGATTACTTGTACTTGATGTCTTTAAAAAGTATGTTTTTCTTTCATGGAGGGTCTTATTTAAATTTTCTTGTTACCAGCATGCTGTCTGGTTACAGGAACCCTGGGAATAAGAATTGTTGAGTCTGAATTTAAAGAAAACAGGCATTTCTGTTTAGTCCACTACTGAAGGATGCCTCTTGTGACAGGTTTTAGTGTTGTGCCAACCCATGGGCCATGCTGTCCATGCTTGCTGTAATTTGTGGTTATCCTTCATATGTACCCAATCTATGTGTTCATGTGTAAAGGAGATGAGATCTTCCAGCTAAAGAAACTCACTGCGCTGGCTGGAGAGGCTGAAGAGCCCAGGACAAGGAGAGCAGCAGCCTGGGTTGGAGGGATCACACTCTCACCAAACCTCACAACCTGCTGTCCCTGCTCATGGGGATCCCTTGTCTGTCCTGCTGGACTCCTCCATGCTGCCATGGCTGTCCAGTCTCCTCACTGGGCTGCTCTCTCATGGTGGCTCCCAGCACAGACTGTCCTCCCCTTGCCTCCTGCAGGGAAGACACTGAGTGTCAAGGTCATGACAGACAGCAGTGGCCGCTCCAAGGGCTTCGGGTTTGTCAACTTTGAGAAGCATGAAGAAGCCCAGAAGGCAAGAGGCTCCTCACTGCCCATCTGCCCCCTGAGCTTCACCTGGTGATGTTCCCACCCCTCCTCAGGGGAGCCTCACCAGCTCTGTGCTTGTCTGGGAGCTGGTGCTGGGTGCCTGGATGGGCAGGACCTGGTGGGGGGAGCAGGTCTCTGCTTTGGGGTGGTGGGTGAAGAGCAGGGCTGGCCACGGGCTTCCTGCTGAGCTGAGAGCCCTGTCCTCCCTGGCAGGCCGTGGCTGACATGAACGGGAAGGAGCTCAACGGGCGGGTGCTGTACGTGGGCCGGGCCCAGAAGCGGCTGGAGCGCCAGAGCGAGCTCAAGAGGAAATTTGAGCAGATGAAGCAAGAACGGGTCAACAGGTACCAGGTAAAGGGGGAGCAGGGTGCTCCATCCTGCAGGTCTGCAACAGGGACATCTCAGCCTGGGGACAGCACAGAGCTCTCTAGATCAGCATGGTGGGGACCTCCTGCAATTTGGGGTCCAGTTGCTGCCTGGGAATATCCTGGGAAGCAGTATCAGGAAAGAGGAGAGAGATTTAAACCCAGGATGGTGTTGGGAAGTGAACAAATGGGTCTGCTCATTTCCAGAATTATTAATCTGGAAATGAGACAGTTTCATGAGGTTCATCAGGTTCACAGTGATAGTGTGGGTGTCCTCGTCACTTGGGGTGTTTGTACTTAGAGTGGAGTTTATGCACAATCCTGGCCCCTCTCCATGTCACTGCTCCTGCAGGTCATGGCTCTGTGGGATGTCCCACCCTCCAGTTGAGCTGCTGGTGAAAAGTGTGACAAACTGCTGTAGACTTTGTGGTCCCAAGCTGCTTTCTTTTCACCTGTGTGCAGGGGGTCAACCTGTATGTGAAGAACTTGGATGATGGGATAGATGATGAGAGGCTGAGGAAGGAGTTCTCTCCCTATGGCACCATCACCAGTGCCAAGGTGAGGGACTGGGGCTGCCACTGGAGCTCCTGGAGTTAGTAAAGGGTGCACTCAGCCCTTGGAGATGGATGGGGATTTTAATCCTGTGGAATTACACTGCCCTGCTGACAGCTTGTATCTCAAGCCAGGTTTAAGGGACATGCCACTTCACCTCACACTGTCCTGAGGAGCAAATATTTTGTAGCTTTACCCCAACCCTGGTAAGGTGCCAGGTATGGAACCTTAAAGCTGCAACATTCTGAATATTGCCCAGCTGCTCTGTGACACTGATACAAATGAAAATGACCCACAAGCCACCTCTCTTGGGACAGTGGGGTGACACCATGGACAAGTCACTCTTTTCACGGGGACTGGTGTCAGGATTCTCTGGCAGGCAACACGTAAGGGATGGTCTGGCTTTAAGGTCAGCTATCTGTAACCTGCCAGGGACAGATGCTGCCTGGCCCTTGTCAGGGCACAGTGTCCCACTGATCCCCACCCCTTGCTGGCTTCTGCAGTGTTTATCACCAGAGCATTTCTGGCCCCTGTGCCCTGTGAGGCTGTGGCACAGATTCCCCCCAGATTATCACAGGCTCCCAGTCTCAGGCTGGTCCAGACTCTGCCATCTTCATTTCCCAAACCTACTGCCTGAGCAAATCCTGCCCTTCCCAGAAAAACCTGTCTGTGAGAGAGGTGCAGTCCTATCCATCAGACCCTGGGTGTGGGGTCTGGACTGGGGCTGGATCCCCCCCAACACGCCCCCCGTACTGTGTTTTGTGGATGTTGCAGCGATCTGTGGACTTAGCTGTTCTTGTTCTAATCCTGTTTTAGGTGATGACGGAGGGTGGACGCAGCAAAGGGTTTGGATTTGTATGCTTTTCCTCCCCAGAAGAAGCTACCAAAGCTGTGACAGAAATGAATGGGAGGATTGTCAGCACAAAGCCTCTCTACGTGGCACTGGCTCAGAGGAAAGAGGAGAGGAAAGCAATCCTCACCAACCAGTACATGCAGAGATTGGCCACCATGAGGGCTCTGCCTGGCCCTCTCCTGGGCTCTTTCCAGACTCCTACAGGGTACTTCCTGCCCCCCATGCCTCAGGTGAGTCCTGCTCCCCAGTGGCAGCCTTGCACAGGGACCCAAGTCTGCCCTGGAGCAGAGCTTGGGCTGTGCAGGTCTGGGCACACCCTGTGGAACTGGTGGGATCTGCCTGGGCTTCCATGGGAGCAGCAGGGTGGGATGCAGGTGCTCCAGGAAATGGGCTGGGGATATTATAGTTATTCTGCTCCTTATGGGGAGGAAGTAAGGAGGAGTTTGGTGGGAGGGTGTGAGCATGCAGAACCAGGGAGAAGGGTTACTGAGGTGCAGAAGCTCTTGAGGAGGAGTTAAGTAGAGCTGCTGGAGGACATGCTGACAGCAGGGCTGGAGGTTGGTCTTTAAAGTGCTCTGGCACCATGCTCTCATGTTTTGGCTTGTCTGTCTGTGTGCAGCAGCCACCAAGAGGCTCTGGGTTAGTTCTGGCTCAGCTCAGCTCCCCAGTCATGTTGGATAATGTGTTCTTCCTCCCCAGCCACAAACCAGAGCTGCCTTCTACGGCCCCAGCCCTGTTGTCCCAGTGCGCCCTGCCACTCGCTGGAGTGCGCAGCCCTCCCGGCCCCCCTGTGAGTCTGCCTGTTTCTCCCTGGGGCTCTGGGCACCACCTGGGCTCCGTCAGGGACTGAGGGTCTTTAAAAGCAGCACCAAGTGTGTAACCATGGGGATTTATCTTGGAAAATTGTGCAGGGTTTGGTGCAGGGTTGTGGTGATGGGTACCAGGAGGTGAGATGTTGGCAGTGACACCAGAGGTGAGGTGCTCCTGAACTGTCCCCAGCCACAGTTACTCCCCCCACGTCGCCTTCCATGCCTCTGCTACCAAGCAGCTTGATTGTGTGTGTTCTCTCTGTACAGCAGTGTATCCTGAAGCCACCCCCATCCTGAGGGCTGCCGTGCCACCCCGGCGCCTGCTGTCCAACATCAGCACCACCAGACAGGCTTCCACACAGGTGCCCCGTGTGCCCCCCCAGGCCCAGAGAGTGGGTGAGTGGGGGAAGGACCCCCACGACATGCAGCTGGGACATCGCCGTGGTGGCAAGGGTGCTTACTGTGAGCTCAGGTCTCCTTGAGGATGGGTTGGTTTGTGGGATTGCTCGTGGAGGAGTCTGGTGGTGTGGTGGAGTTGGAGCAGTGTCTATAGGAACTAAGTATGGAGCTTTTGGGGAAGGTTGGGATCTTCCAGGTAATGGGACAGGTTCTCTGATATGCAGGTTGGTCTTGGTGGCTACACCTTGGATATGATCCTTAAAGCAGATGGTGATGAAGGCACAGCACCTGGGCTTAGTGCTCAGACAAAGAGAGTGGGAAGGGATCTCTGGGGCATAGGAAGGGGATTTTAGAGGCTCTGGATGAACTGCTGCCAATGCCAAGCTTCATGTTGGAGCTGAGAACCAGGCCTTGCTGGCATCCCCAGTACCTGGCTCGGCTGAGGCTGGCCCTGGGGTGTCCCCTCCACACATGACCATCTGTGGCTGCCTACAGCCTTCCCATCTTCATGAGATTTTGCCCAAAGTTATCCTTGCCATTGAGTGTCTAATTGCTGAAGGGAGCAGTGGGACCAGGAGGGCTGTCTGTGGCTTTTCCCCTCTCCTTTTGCCATTGTCCTCTCATTTCTCTGCCTTTACCTCCCTTCAGGATGATCTGGCAGACAAGGGTCTTGCAGCCCACCCTCCTCAGTGCTGTTCCCATTCTCTGGCTGCTGATGCAGATGGGTTTCTAGAGGAGACATGGTGAGGTGTGGCTGCCTTTGCCAGCTCTCCTGCCCTCTGCACAGCATCAGACCACGCTACCCCAAGGGTGGCAGTGCCCTGCCTGTCCTGGGGAAGCTGCCTTTGACCTGGGGGCTGCTTTAAGCCCATGTAGGAGTTTTCAGGCTCTCCAAATAAGCACACTGTCCTTGTAGCTTCTTCAGCCTCCTTGGCATAGGCATGCATTTAAGGACTCTTCCTCAGAAATGTTCTTGTCCCCATTGCAGCCAACATTGGAACACAGACAGTCAGCACCCGGGTGCCCTCATCTGCCCTGCCACGGGGTGCCCAGCAGTACAAGTACTCCTCATCTGCCAGGAACATGCAGCCCATGGGGCACATGCCACCTGTGGTGGCCCCACAGGTAAGTGCTCTGCAGCCACCAAGATGTGACATTCCTGGTGCTGCTCTGGGATAATGTGACTGCTGAACCCCGGGATCCCCATGGCTCTGAGTGGTGCTGTGGGGACCTTTCCCAGGGCTCTTGGGGGGCCGTGGATCCAGTAGCCACACAGCTCTAATACTTGACTGCAGCTTTTCTGGAAGCTGCTGTTTGAGTACAAGCAGGCAATGCTAGCATCTTGGAAGGCTGAAATGCCCCATTGTGGTTGGTATCAAGCACCATTCCTGCAAGCCAGGTAACTCCCATCCCTTCCAGCCTTTAATTGCTATTCTTCCCTGTTTTTCTTCCAGATGGGAGAACCTGCTGTGCATGTCCAGGGGCCGGAGCCACTGACAGCATCCTTGCTTGCAGCAGCCCCTCCTCATGAGCAGAAACAAATGATCGGTGGGTGCCATGGCTGTTCTGCTGGAGCAGCTCCAGCTGCAGGGCCCTGGGGGCATGGCATGCACCAGGGCAAACTTAACTGCTGGGGGAAGATGTA
The DNA here is from genome assembly GCA_013397375.1 of Toxostoma redivivum. Classification (NCBI taxonomy): domain Eukaryota; kingdom Metazoa; phylum Chordata; class Aves; order Passeriformes; family Mimidae; genus Toxostoma; species Toxostoma redivivum. Next base: position 24,630 of record VXBI01014838.1, read on the forward strand.
AGGTTTTGTGGGGTTGCTCTGGTATTATGCTGCTTTAAGAAAATAATAATAAATTCAGTCTGTGTTGGAACTTTATGGGAGCAATAAAACCACTCCCTGTCTGTGTGAGCTGCCTGGCAGGGAGAGAGTGTCTGGTGAAACTTTGCAGAGAGGCAGAGCTCCATTCACCCTGCTGGTGCTGCCAGGCCAGGGCATTTGCAATTCCCCTGAGCTCTGAACCATCCTGTACTGCTTCTCCTGATGAATAGTTTGGTGGCCACAGGGGTTAAGGTCAGCCGTGCCACACAACCCTTGGGTTTCAGGTGTTCCATGTGGAGTAGGCAGTGCTGTGGTGTGGGAGAGCACTGCTTGGCCTGGCCAAAGCACAGCAGGTCACAGACCAGCTCTTTCCTCCCCAGGAGGAAACTGGTCCTACAGAAACTGGCACTTTCACTTGTGCAGGGGTGGGCAGATGTGCACAGCTCCACTGCCCTGTGCCCGCTGTAGGTGCCTGCTGCTGACTGCATCCAGCAGCTCCTGTTGCTGGGAGGTGCTGGAGTAGCTTTGCTTGTGAGCAGTGATTTTTTTTCCACCACCATCACCACCCTTCTATTCCATTTCAGTTGAGAGGGCAGGAGGGCTTGCAGTGGGTTTGAAAATGCTGGAGGGCTTGCATAACGCTCGTGTCCTTGGTGGTGTTTGGAGCAGGTGAGCGCCTCTACCCTCTGATCCATGTGATGCATCCCTCACTGGCTGGCAAGATCACAGGGATGCTGCTAGAGATTGACAACTCTGAGCTGCTGCTGCTCCTGGAGTCCCCAGACTCCCTGCGCTCCAAGGTAGGAGGGCCTCGGTCCCAAACCATCCCTTTCCAAAGGGCTGAGCACCTGCTGCTGCAAGGAGAGGTGAGCACAGCTCAGGACATCGATCACTGCAGGGAGGGCAAGTAGATGCTGTCTTTATTTTCAAGTGAAAAAGGAGCCCAGGTTGATGTCACCACACCCAGTGCCTGAATGTCTGCCTGCCTTCAGCAAAAGGAGAAGCTGGAAGCAGCTCCCTGAAAGCACAGGCCAAGCCTGAGGGTGGTTTGGAGGTTATTGGGAAGAGAGAGGGGAAAAGCAGGGTGGTATCTTTACATGGAAACAGCCAGGAAGATGCTCTTTCCTCAGAGTAGAAACCAGACAAACTGCTGCCTCTCTGCAGTATTTCTTCAGTTACCTTCTTAATTCTGGTGAATAATTAGCTTTGGCTCCCATCAAAGTAGTTGGAGTGAATTGACTGTGTATTTTTGTTGCTCCTTGGAGACAGTAGCTGCTTTCATCCTTCCACTGTTTGTTTTTTTGAGGAGCTTGGGCTCTGCTGGGTGGTGTCAGGTAGCTTCACCTGTGAAATCTGACTTCTGTCTAGCAAGTTCTGACTTGATAATAAAGGAGAGATGCCCCAGAATTTCCCTTGGTAAGAGACAGAAAAGGTCTTTGGGCTGATCAGTCCCTCCAGAAGCAGCAGGCTGGGATTTTGTAATTATTCAAGTCCTTTACCTTTTGAAAGTGGGTCTGTGTGGAGGCCACATTGGGAGCTGAAATCTTGACTTCCTGGTGCAGTGCAGTTTTACATGAGAACAACTCAACTTCTCCCCCTTGTGCTCTGTTTAAGATCGAGGAAGCGGTCACTGTTCTCCAGGCACACCAGAGCACCGAGGCACCCCACAAGGGCAGTGCTGGGGCGTTCCTGCAGTGACTCCAGGTGGGTGCTGGCACTGTGGTGTGCTCAAAATCTCTGCTTTCTGACTCTGAAACTGGGCATTGGGCTTCTCATCCAGGCCAAGTGAGGTTTAATGAGCAATATCAGTGTCTTTGAGTGTAATATTTAATTTCTTAAATTACATCCTCCATTTTCTGGACTTAGTTGTTCTGCAAAGACCTGTGTGGGTTCTTTCTGTGTTGATGAGGGCAATGAATCTGCTACCAGAAAGGAATATAGGAAAGGTCCTTGCTTTTCTCTAGGTCTAGTGCAGACCAGCACAATCTTTCCTGGGAATTCTCAGTGGGCTTTTTTTGCAGAAACTTGACAGTAGATACCCTATAAAATATCCTTTGTGTGCTTGATCAGGAGAGCTGGCCCTGCTGCTGAGGCTGGGATAGACACACTAACAGAGAAATTCAGACTCTATGTACCCCTTTGAAGATATTTCAGATATTTTCTTGACTTATGACCTCAAAGTTGTGTTAATCCAAGTTCAGGTGAATTTCATCTTTTCTGGATGAAACTCTTCCTTTAGCAGTTTAAAATTACATATGTGGGTTCTCTGTTTCTTGTAGACTGTGAGACTGAGAGCAAGCCCTGGGAATGTTGCTGTTGAAGAACAGGAGCAGGAACCCCACCATGCTGTTGGAATCATGCCTGTACAGTGACCCTGGCTAGTCTTCAAATGCCCCATCCTATTGTTAGTGTGTAATGTAACCCCTGGAGAATTGCTTCTTCCTGCACCTCTAAAAATCCTCACATTAAATCTCTTTTCACCACTGAAAGCACCTTGTGAAATGTAGTGTGGAACCCAGCGTGGGTCAGTTGCCCAGGAAATGATGAGCACTGATGAATCATCACTTTAGTGAATTTATTGGGTTCTGTAGTTTTATTTGTTCACGTAGCTGATACTAATAAAGAACTGATACTTCCACCTCCACAAATGGGTTAGTTCCCAAAGACAGTCAATACTTTGCTTCTTGCAGGTGGAAGGATGGAGTCAGGCTGCAGTAATTAGCGATTGAAATTTGTGGTGCTGGTGGTGTGTCAGTCTGGAGAGCTAACAGAAGGGACATACAGGATTACACTAACAAATTGCCAACCAACAGGCTCCTCTAATACTTTGATTCCCTGGGAGGATGCATTTAAGCAAAACAGGATGGATTGCTGCTGTTCTTTTGTAATGAGCCTTATATACCTGCAGTTATGGCCTTGAGTGTCTCCTGATCACCAGAGGGTCTATCTATATGTCTGTAGTGCACAAGAGCAGCTTTCTAAGGTACTGTGGAGTAGCTGTAAATCAAAAGCTGTGTTTCCAATGTGTGTGTCTGACCAGAGTTCCAAGGAATCATTGAAGAGCCTGCAAGCATTCACAACTGCATTGTGTCCCACAGGGACACTTCCTGCTTGCAGGGGGAGCTGGGACCTGTCACTGCTGTGTTGTGCTCCCTGTGTGGCTGTCATCACCCTGCCCTTCATCCTCTGCTCTTCCTAGTTAGGAAAGGAATTTCAGTCCCTAGAGACTCCTTGGTACTTGAGGCTGGTGATGCACTGACCTCACTTGACTGCTTCCTCAAGCTGGCAGGAGCACACCTCCACCAGTACCACCCACCTTCTTTCTGTGCAGCTTGTGCTGGTTTTGCTGTCTCAATCTTCTTTCTGTGCTGTATCATACTCATTTCAGCTCCCTGCTGAGTCACCCCTCCTACCTCTTGTTTTCCTTCCAGCATTTTAATAGAACCACTTACACATTTGCTCCTGCACGGTGTCTGCTCTGCTCCACTGGGATTCTTCATTGGGGCTTTTTATCACTCCTTTTTCTCACCTTCATTTCACCACTTCTTCCTCTGACCTCCTTAAATATTTATTTTCCTCTTAGTGGATGCCTCAGCCTGAACTGTTCATTGTTTAGATGATATCTCCTCAGTGAGATGCTTATAGGGGACTTGAATTCACTTAATATACAGGACACTGATTTGTTATTTGTCTCAAAATGTCACAGCCTGGAAGCTTTTCTGCTTTGTCTCCATGTATTTGCATGAGTGTAATGCACACAAGGAGAGCTGGGATGGAGCTGCACAGGTAATCTTAATTTTGCTGTTGTTTAGCTTGACTGCAGCTTTTTTTCAGGTGTAACAGGGCAGTTCAGGTGTGCCTGTGACACCACCTACAGTGCCAGATGGCTGCACTGAGTGAGTCCTCTTTAAAGCCAGAGGGAACATGAAGTGAGGCCCAGGACAACGGGGATATCAGAATAGCCTCTGAAAGGATGTGAACAAGGACAAGAGGTTTTAAAGTGATGATCAGCAAAGGTGAAGCTGGCACTTGGATCCCTGATGATACTAGAAGTTATTCAGAGTAACTCCCTGGGTGCAGTCCTTGGAGAAGTCTGAGGCTTTAGGGAGTTGAGGCAGCAATGCAAATGTCTGGAGGCTCGAGTCTGGAACAGTTGCTGTTTCTGAATGAGGCACATGAAGGTGTGTCCCTGTGACAAACCCTCTCCTTTGCCCTGTGGCCAGCACTGCCTTTCCTCACCTGAGAAGTGTCCTGTACAGACAGCAGCACCTCAGCAGGAGCAGAGTAATACTGAGCTTGCAGTAGTGTCTTATTGCCGTGCCTGACTTTTGTTTACCTGGTGCTCTTGCTGGGGAAGTCTTTGGTATCAGGCACAAAACTACTGTTTTGAGGGGAAGGAGATGGTGACTGCTGCTGCTTAGGGGTGCTGTCATGAACTGCTGTTGAACAGTGCAGGTATCTGTCACTCAGGTGACAGCAGGGCTGCCAAAAGGATAGCTCTAAGTGAAGCCAGTCCTACTCCTGGATTCTGTCCTTTCTGTGCTTATCTCTGTATTGCTGTGTGCTTCCCCACCCTGAAATCCATCACACCTGCTAAGAGCTTGGGCAAGGGCTGGCTGTGGGATCAATGGAGCTGCCACGCTTAGAGGCAGGAATGGAGCAATTTGTGCCCCTCAGGGAGGACTTGTTCCAAGCCCTGGCCCATTACAGCTGATGGAGTATAGCCCTGGGACTTACAAAGAGCTGTTTAATGTCAGGCTAAGGTGAGAAGTCTTTTGTCTTCAATGGCATTAGAGGGATTGCTCTCTAAATTCAATTCAGCGAGGTACCTGAAATACTGCTGGGAGAGGCAAGGTGGGAAACAAACATTTTTGAACCCTGACCAAGGGCAAGCTTCTGCCTCCTGGTCTGTATTATGAGTTGGATCAGGTCTAGCATTGCCCAGCATCTTACAGGCTGGCAGTGGTTGGAAATACTGATGCAGTGCTGGACTCTCCTTGGCATGCCTTTCCCAGCCCCAGTGTCCCTGGAGCTGTAGGCTTCTCTGAACTCTAATGGCCACTCTGAGCTGAGTCACTGTCAGGAAGAGCAAGGCACTGTGCAGTGCTTGAAGCCCTCTGACAAACAGAGGGGACATGAATGGTTAAACAAGTGTTTCCCCCCCCAGTTCCATCCATCAAAAAAACACTTTAGTGAAGTCCTAAAGTGAAAATAACATGGCTTTAATGAGAATGGGTTTTAACAGCTCACAAAGTAACTTCAAGTATCTCTTTATCTACCACTTAAAATCAGTGCCATCAATACCAGATCAGGAGAAATTCAAACATGCATTGAAGTAGTAAGCCAGACCTCAGCTGGGGTGTTACTGCATATTTTTCTCTCTGTAACACCCCATAGCAACTGCTCCAAAAGGCACAGAGGAGCTAAAGTGGTTTTTAAAAAAAAAGACAAAAAACCATTGCCAAATTCCCAAGTACCCGGAATCTGAAAGAATAGTGCACAGTGTAACAAGACAGGCTTAACTTGCTGCTGTTTTCTTAAATGTGCAGAATAATCAAAGAAAGCTGCTACTGTAAACATCTGCCCAGCCACACTAAGCAGCAGAACCCAGCTGAGGGCCAGCAGGCATCAAAGACGAGAGGGAACAAGCTTGGCCCTGTGCAAGTAACTGTGCCCCTGTCACAAGAAGGGTATGTGGTGCTCTGGCAACTACAGCAGTTCTTGCAGCGACTTTCTTTCAGTCATAGCAGCACAAATGCAGCAAAACTGTCACCTGAATAAGGACTAAAACCCCTCTGTTTGTAGCTCTTCAGACAGGAACAGCCACTTCCTGTGCATCTTAGCCAGCACATAAAGAAGTCCCTGAGGCCAATAGTTAGAGGCAAGTTGACTTCAACCAGGAACATTAACCTAAATGCCTCTTGGGGAGGGGCATTAAAACTATGCATGATCATAGAGCCAGCTTAATAGAGTTTGATACAGATTATGTCTTAACAATCATTGTGCTGGTACAGAACCTCTTAGATCTCAGCAGCACTGGAAGAGAGATTTCAACACCAATCCTGCATTGACTGGTCCCTGTATCAACAGCAGAAGGGAGAAAGCTTTCCTCTGCAGAGGGGAAGAAAGCTTTCCTTGTTGCTTGGTTACTCTAGGCTCTGTTCAGCTCTTGCAGTAATCTCAGTGCAGCTGTGTTCTTTGGTTCAGTTTTCAACAAGCTCTTGATGTCGGCAATACTTGATTTGTAATCCTAGAGAGTGAGTATTCTTTAAGGGTTAGTGCATTAAAAAGGCAGTCTAAGGCAGAACTACTGCCCAGCAACAGAGGAAAAGACAGCACAATTAAGCCTATGCATCCCTCTCTGTAACTGCTCCAGCACTGGCATTGCTGTAGCTGTTCTAAAACATGCTCAAAGTAGGGCTGAGAAGGTGATTTCATCACTCAAGTGGGTTCTGAGTCCAACACCAATGCAGTATGTACTCCAGCACTAACTCCAGACTTCCTCATGAGACAGAAAAGATAAAGCTCAACACAACACTGGTCTCTGTGGTGACCAGGGACAGAATCTTTAGGAATGGCCTGAAGTTGTGTCAGGGATGTCTGGGTTGGGTAAGAGGAAAATACTCTCCACTCAGAGGGTGGCTGAGCAGAACAGGCTCCCCAGGGATGTGGTCACAGCACCAAGCCTGACAGAGCCCAAGAAGTGTTTGGACGTTCTCAGGCTCAGGGTGTCATTGCTGGGGGTGGTGCTGTGCAGGGTGAGGATTGAGGATCCCTGTGGGTTCTTTTCAACTCAGCATAATCTGTGATTCTGTGAAAAGCAGTTGCCTTCAGCATCTCTAGAAACAGGACTTGATGCTGACAAACTCACAAGATTCAAACAGCAAAGTGTGATGTCTGACTCTTAGTTCTTAAAGGTCTGATGGCAGATGGTGTCTAGCACAGAAACAAGCCCTAAAGGGTATCTCTGGCTCTGATCATGCATCAACAGCCATCTAGTCCTAGCCTAAAGCCCTTCAGAAACTCCTGACTTACCTTCAGTTCTTTAAGTGCTTGAGCACGCCTGTAGAGTGCCTTAACATTCTTAGGATCTAACTTCAGAGCTTCAGTGCAGTCCTGTGCTGCTTCTTTGTATTGCTTCAGGGTCAGGTAACAGAGAGCTCTGCAAGACACAAACACACCTGCTTAGAGACCTTTGGCAGCATCTACTGCCACAACACACAGAGAGCTGTCAGTGCAGCACAAAGCTGGACTCCAAAACCATCCTCATGTGCTATGTCATCTTACTTCTTGAGCTCAAGTTTGTTTCATTTGCAGGGAAGAAAAATAGGAAATGCTTTTTCAAAGAAACAAAAAGGAAGATGTTTAGAGCAACCTGCTCTAAAACTAAAGAACCTGCACTTGCACTGTGAGGATGCAGGTTCCTACCTCTGCCAGTGCAGCATATGCTCTGCTTGCTGCAACTGCCTTAGAAGAAATTTGAGTGTTTAAGAACAGTCTGCAGTTCCTGGTTTGTAGGAGAGCAGAGACCACTCAACATACCCTAGTCCTGTCAGACAAAGCAATCAAGGGAGAAATCCCTTGGCAGCCCAGAGGGGAGTGTCTCCAAGGACTGTCTGATCAAAGAATGTTATACTACAGGGGAGGCTGCACTTGGGGTGAACCTGAGGGGATGGTTTTGTTTTATTCATTAGTTCAGGAGCAAACATTAAACAGTTCTACCAGGAAGTACCATGGTGGCTTTTATACAGGGCCAAGAAGCAGTTGGGCAAATAGCTGAACAGTACCTGTTGGTGTAAGTTGCACATTCCTTGTTGAGCTTTAAACTCTCGCTGTACTTTTCAACTGCTTTCTTATGGTTTCCTTTCTTTACAAATTCGTTTCCTTCTTCCTTAAGCATTCTAGCTCTCTCCATGCCAGCAGCAGTCTCATCTAAAAATGGTGTGAAAGGATACAGAACTCTATAAAACCACCAAGAATATCACAGCCTCACAGAAAACAAATATCCCCATACCAGAGGCAAGACACAGAGACATCAAAGGAACCAGAACCAACTGAAAAGGCTGCAGCAAAGCCAGGCCTGGCTTTCTCCAGGCCTCAGCCCTGGCTGCAGACACACCAAGCAGGTGTGGCAGCTGTCTTGTTCATCACCCTTGGGAGCTACAGGGCTCTCAGCCCAGCCCAAGGGCACGTTCCCACCTCGTTCTCCCTGTGGTGCAGTTGCAGGAGGAGTGTTTGCCCCAGGGGCCTGGGCAGAAGGAATGCTCCACCTCGTCTGGGCAGAAACAGGCACTGTGGGGATTGGTGGGAGCTTCTGACGCCAGTTCACACCATCCTTCTCCAGCAGGGCTTTAGTCATCCTGCAAGAGACAGCTCCCAGTTACCTGGCTGCTGCCTGGATGGGCCATGCAGTAGCCAGCAGGGTCACTTTTAACCTGGCTTGTGCATTAAGAACAGCATCTCTCTAATTTCTGCTCATTTCTTCACATGCATCTCAGCTAGGTTCAGTCTACAGACAGGACATTTGCAAACAGATTATCCTCAGACCAGCAGGGCTAAAAATACAACAGGCCATGGGCTGGGGCTGACTGCTCAGGTGAGCAAAAGCCATGCACTTCACTCCTTGGTCTGGCAAGCCATGAAGCAAAGCAGAGAGCACCAGAAAAGAACAGAACTATAGCAGCCTGTAAACATAAGGAGGCTTAAAGGATAGGATATTGAACTTTAGCTCATTATTTCCTTTAAACCAGACACTGAGCAAAGCAAAAACAATCCCACAGCAATCATTCCCAAACCTGGACCAGCACCTTGAAAGGAGCTATAAGCACAGGGAGCGAGGCCAGGCTTTGCTTCACTCGTGTGCCTGGGCCCCAGCTTGGTGCTGCCAGGGCAGCAGGAACGGGCACGGTTCGAGCAGCAGTACCCAGCTGCCGCACTGCCGAGCCGGGGGCACCTGGCGCCGTTCCTTACCTGTTGACCCCATCGTGTGCCGCCTGCACGGAGCAATCCACCTGCAGCGCCGTCTTGTAGTCCACATAGGCCAGCGAGTACCGCTCCAGAGCCTCGTACGCCGCTGCCCGCCGCAGGAGAGGCTTGATGCCGAACGGGACCAGCTCGAGGGCGCTGCGGCGAGGGCAGAGAGCGCCGTGAGCCGGAGCGCTCCGGGGTGCTCCGCCCGCCCAGCCCGGCCCGCCGGGGGACCGGGCTGAGCGCTCCCGCCGGGTGTCCCCAGNAGGGACAGACGGAGCCGGCTCGCCGACAGACCGCCATGGAGACAGTGCAGCTGCGGAACCCGCGCCGGTAAGCGCGGGGTGTGTCTTTGCCGGGACCGGGGATGCTCCGGCCCGTGGCACCCGCCTTGTTGCCGGAGCGGGGCCACGGGCGCGCTGAGCTCCGGCCCCCTCGGTTCTCCGGAGCCGCGGGGCCGTGGGCAGCAGTGCCGTGGCACCGGGCAGCGCCTGCGGGTCCCTGTGGGGACAGCACCGCGCTCAGGTGGGGGAAACGGCGTGACCTGGAGCACCGGGGAGAAGGCGCTGCTGCGGGAGCTCCCGCGGGTACCGCGGCGTACGAGGTGTGCTNCAGCCCGGCCCGCCGGGGGACCGGGCTGAGCGCTCCCGCCGGGTGTCCCCAGCCCCGCCGCCGCTCACCTGGTGCAGTCGGCCACGCACAGGCTGCAGGCACCGTCCTTGAGGTGGCAGGCGGCGCGGTTGGCCAGCAGCACGCTGCGCTCCTCGGCGCTGGCATCCCCTGCGCGGGACAGCCGCGGTTCAGCCGCGATTCAGGGGGTGCCCCCGCCCGGCTGCCCGCCCCCGGCCCTGCCTTACCTGNTCCGGAGCCGCGGGGCCGTGGGCAGCAGTGCCGTGGCACCGGGCAGCGCCTGCGGGTCCCTGTGGGGACAGCACCGCGCTCAGGTGGGGGAAACGGCGTGACCTGGAGCACCGGGGAGAAGGCGCTGCTGCGGGAGCTCCCGCGGGTACCGCGGCGTACGAGGTGTGCTGGCCCGTGCCAGTGCGGGGACAAAGCCCCGGGCACTTGTTCTCCCGTCGCCTCTCTCCCTATGTGAGTTTTGTGCGGGACTGTGCCCCCGGTGCCGTGTCCGGGTGCGGTGCCCAGCCCTGGCTCTGCCGCCTTCCCGCCGTGCCCGGGCACAGCGGGAACATCGGGCACCGTGGGCACACAGGGAACACCCGGCTCACCGAGCACACCGGGCACGCTGAGCCCGGACCCTCGAGTCCCTTGTCTGGGGCTGCCGGGGCTGGGGGCAGAGCTGGGGCTCAGCTGGAATGGAGTGTCCGTGTCAGAACCCTATCAGTGGTTCACAGCTGTGGCCCAGGGAACGCTTGGGTAGCGAACAAAGGAAGCTGCTGGCGCTGGTCCCCAGTGGCATTGGCCCGTTTGGTTAAACAGTGATGTATAGTCTTTTAAAAAACAAACCAAAATAAAAAAACCAAAATAAAATAAAAGCTTGGATTTATCTATAATTGCTTATGCCAGTGTTTACGAGGCAGGTGATTAAGATTAGATCTCAATAACAGCAGAGGTGAGATTGGGTTTGTGTTGCTGTTACATGTGTGTGGTATAAATATAAACATCCAGGAGAACAGCAGAGTGTCAGCAGCGAGTGCGCTCCATGGAACAGGACAATGCCAAGTAATCCTGCTCTGTAGCAGAAATTAGGCTGTTCACTGCAAGTGCAGTAGTTGTCTGGTTATCGTGTTTGAGTATATGAAAAGCCTTTTTCTTTCTTTCCTTTTATGTCAGTAGAATTTAGGCCTTTAGCAAGAAAGGTGCCACTTGCGTCACCACTTTTTGGGCTCCTTGGAAATGGTGGCTTATGTCTTTTCTGGTGTATGTATTACTTGTTTTTCCCCTTTTCCCGCAACTTCTTCCCTCTCCATTTTCACAGGGACAAGTAAATTCTGTTTAATGCTTATCTGAGCGGAGAGGCCAGCAGCTACTTTCAGTATTTCACCACTTCCTGAGTCTGCTTCTATATAATGTTTCCTCTGCTTCAGGAAGCCATTGTATGTGCTCCATGCGTGAGCTGCTCCTCCCGTGTGGCTTTTGTACATAAGCATAATAGCCAGGGATCAATGAATGTGTTTTCATTCTGTTTCTGAAGAAATTGCGGAAAAATGTTATATATTTAGTATAAAAATTAGTATTCCTATGGCTGGAGTCCTGGTCTTTAGCAGCAGTTGTAAGAGCTTTCAAGAGTAATTTGCAGTTGCGGGCAACCACATGTGTTTTACTTTAAACACCAGTTAGTGCTAAAAACTCTGAGACTCTTAAGTTTCTTTGTCTAAAAAACTTGTAGGAACTGGTTTAGGGAGCTTGGAGGAGGTTTTGTTGGCTGGTTTTTGTTTATTGTTGTTTCAGATTTTTTTTTAGTTCATGTGAAAATGAAAGAGCACTTGTTTGTGGGCTGTTGGATACTCTTACCACTGACAATAAAATACTGTTTTCAGACCTTTTTGTTATGTAGTCCTTAGCCGTTTCAGGAGGTTCGATGAACAGCTCTCCAGTATAGACTCAGACAAATATGATTGATCTTCTTGTTGCTTTGTGTACAGGATCTCCCTAAAAGCTGTACTGGGGGAAAGGGAGGCCACGTGAAGAATCACAGCACATGGCAGGTCTTTATTCCTAGAAATTATTTCAGCTGACTCTTATTAGCAATACCTTTAATAGGGATGGCATTAAGATCCTGAGCGTCAGAAACAGTTTCCTTTATCCTGGTAGCATTTTCCTAGTATATGTTCAGGCCCATGAAGTTAAGATCTGAAGTTTTGATGTTAAAAATGTACAGGTGAGAGCAGTATTGCCTCCTGCCTCCCAACAAATGTATTCTACACATTCTGTAAGCATCAGGGAAGATGATGTTCCCCTTTTTTATGGCCTTGGTAGGTGTCATTCCATTCCAGATATTGAAATTTAGCAGATATGTTCAATGGCTTCAAGACTCTGCCACACTGAGATGTGACCACCACCACATAGATTCTGAAACTGATTTCTGCCAAGAGGAGCTGTAGATTTGTGTGCCTGCTCACATTTTATTCTTTGTAATTCCCAGTCCTTTTTTCTGTTGGATGCTTATAATATTCAGTCTTCTCATCAGGTGAAATAAACTTACTTCATAATCAATTTACTTCATGCCAAACCTTTTGTATGTTTAAGTGGTGCTGTTTATTCTTCTGTTTCAGCAGAGCCCAAACTGCCATAACATTAAATGTAATAATTTCTCTTTTCTTAACTATACAGGCAGCTGAAGAAGTTAGATGAAGACAGTTTAACCAAACAACCTGAAGAAGTATTTGATGTCCTAGAGAAGCTTGGAGAAGGGTATGTGTTGTGTTCCAGTGGCCCAAATGTACATTTTTCTAGGAATACATCTGTGTAGAGGTGTATTCAGTGGATTCTGATGTTTCACTTTTGTCATGGTCCTGTTTCTGAAAGGTAGCTGCTGATATAGTGACAGTGTTTGGTTAATAACAGAATAAAGAATTTGTTTCCCAGGAGCATGGTATCTTAATCCAAATATCAGGTTACGGGTCAGCAGTAGGGAGTTAAAAAGTTCTTGAAAAATGCCAGCCTGGAGTTGGTAGAGCTCTGTGGGAACTAGAAAGATTTTGTAGTTCATCCCTGGTACCTCTTGTGGAAGATCTGCCTGGTGGAAGTGAACTTCAGTGGCACTGTGCCCTTTGGTGAGGCAGAGCAGCATGGGAACACTCCAGGAGTGACATGTTCACTGCCTTAAGCAGTTTGTTTGAAAAGACTGAGTTGTAAATCTGCCTGGCTGCTGTAAGTAAAGAAGCTGGAAATAAGAATGATAATATCTGACAGGAACAAGCAAACCTCTCTGACAAGAGTTGTAGTTCTTGTAGTTCTTACTGATGCTCAGCTTGTACTCTACACTGGAAAAAGAGATTTTTAGTTGTTGAATTTGTGCAAAAGGCCATTCCAAAGCTATGGTCAGTGTAATGATGGTGTGCTCTTTCCTTGCTGACTTATTTGTATTACAGTGTTTAGAAGTTAGTTGCCTGATTATTTACATTAAAATGCAAAATATTTTTAATAAAAGGATAGTCAATGTTTTACCTGATGGTTACATGTGCAAAAAGCAAAGCCATAACATTTGCATTTTGTTACTATTTTCAGTGTTTGTTTAATGTTTTGTTTTCTAGTTCTTATGGCAGCGTGTTCAAAGCCATCCATAAAGAAACGGGGCAAGTTGTTGCAATTAAACAAGTTCCTGTGGAATCTGACCTGCAAGAGATCATAAAGGAAATATCCATAATGCAGCAATGTGACAGGTGAGTGTGCACTGCAAAACCCTTTATTGGGATGCAAGGAAAAGTATCACCTGTGACCTGGCATTTAATCAAACAGAAGCCATGATGTTGCCTTAAATGTATTTTTTAAAAGGCTGGACTTATACAATCGAGTTACCTCGTATCAACTGAGTCACCTTAGCTGACCATTCGGGTAGTGCAAAGGTAAGACAGCAGAAATGTGGCTTGCAGCAGGAGAGAGCCCTGGGCTCAATGGGGTAACCCTGCACTCGCTGAGACCCAGGTGTGTGAGCAGGCACTGCCACTCTGCCCCAACACCAGCACTTCTTGGGCAGTGGGAGCTTGGTTGTGTGCTGAGCAGCAGCTCCCATGCCCACAGGGCTGGTGGCTTCCCAGCAAGGCATAGGAAACTGCTAGAAGGAGGTTTATTGTTTCTTTTTTTCAAGGGCATGTGGGTGAGAGCTGCTAATGCATGACTGCTCTTGCATGTGCACAACCTCGGTGCTGTCACCTGCTGGGGTGGCAGGACTGTCCTTCCAGATCCTGCTCTGCCTGTGCAGGCTCTGCTGCAGTACAAGCTGTCTGCTGAGCATCCCCAGAATAACCTGCTGGCAGCTCTGTGGGCTGATGGTTGTCCCCGTTTGTGCATGTTATTATAGGAAAAGATGCTGCAGTGACCTAGGGAAGAGTTTGTGGTTAGGGAAGATCCTTTCAAAGTCCAAGGCTGAAGGTTTAAAATACACTCATTTCTTCTGGTATTATGAATTTGGCCTGAGGAAACACTACTTTAAGGGACTTTCTGCATGGAAAACCATCTAAAATAAATTACATGAGTAGTATAAAACTGTGGTCCACTTACTCTATTGTATTCCATTCTCACTGGAGTTAAATGAAGATGAACTAGGGACAAGCAGCAGAGTGTACCTTGAAAAGAAACTGTTCCTGAAAAATCTTACTGCTTAACTTGAAATGCATTTCTACTTTCTCTTAAATCAAATATTAGTGTTGTAAGGCCTAAAGCAAGACCTTACAGTTGTGAACGGCAAAGAGAGTGAATCACTGGAGCATCACATTTCCTGTGCAAGCATTAAAGGACACTGAGCAGTGTGGCTGACTTGCTAATTTTAAAGTTTCTTTCATTAGAAAATATTCAGAGAATAGATTGAACACACTTTTGTTCCTTAGCTCCATTCCCATCAAATCAGGGACAGTCTTTCTGTTAGTTTCTGCTTTACCTTTTCCAGAGGACATGAGGTTTTTCTGAACAGTGTACTTTACTAGGTTGTTTGCTTTTTGGGCAGCCAGGTAGCTGACTGCTACCAGGCTTAGGTTGTACTGAGATCCTAAAATGTATCCTGGACTAAATCAAAGAGACAAGTAAGTTCATGTGGTAGTGAGGGAACATTTGTCTTAATGAGCATGATAGCTATTTTCCAGCAGATTGTGGGCTTTATTTAATGTTTCCCTTTATGTGCAAATGTTCTGCAGCAGCTTCACCAGGGACTGCTGTGGCTTATTTCCCATTCCCTTGTCCTGCCCCAGCACTGACCCTACTGTAACCTGGTTCAGGGAGCTGAACCAGACTGAAGGCTAATCATTCTGTTTCCGTGGGATTTGTTGGACAGTTTAGCTCCCTGGAGTGACTTACTGGCAGGTCATGTGAGCCCTGCTATGGAAACAGGCTTGGCAGGATTGGGGAGCCCTGAGCAGAATTCAGGGTGTTCTGGAATTCTTCTGATCTGGGTTTCAGTGGCACTTCTGCACTGAGTTTCTAAAACATACTTAGGATTTCTGCAGTGTATTGTGCTTATTCAGTGATGCTGGTTGCTGGTGTTTGACCCTTTGTTTTATCCTTCTTTTTTCCTAGTCCTCATGTGGTGAAATACTACGGCAGCTATTTTAAGAACACAGACCTGTGGATAGTCATGGAATACTGCGGTGCTGGATCTGTGTCTGACATTATTCGATTACGGAATAAAACTGTAGGTCCTTTCTCCTTTGAGTGTATGGATGGGAGTATGGGTGTTCAGCAGCTCAAGGAAGCTGTGTAGTTGGGGCATAATTCTCAGTGTTCAGTGCTTGACACAACCATTGGCCATAACTTGAGATGCAGGTCTTTTGTTCCTTTGAAAATGAGAAAACTGATTACATTGAGTTTTGGTTATCTGGATAATTTAATTGGTGGAGCGGTTTTTGGTGTGTTGGCTTTCCTGAAAACCCAGATTGATTCCAAGTAAGACCCTACTTTGCCTTACTTTGGTTATTGCAGGATAAGAATTACTAGTTGAGAAAGGGTTATGGATGTGAAATGTGGTAGTGTGTATATGTATGTTGGTTGTGATCTGATTCTGCTACGTAATGCTGTTAAGTCACTAATTCCCCACTGGTATGGAAACCTTTAGTGGAGGCAGTTAAGTAGCAATTAGCAAATCTGAGTAAAATACAGACATATATATATATATATATATGTATATATTTTTATATATATGTGTATAAAAATACAGCACAATAGTGCTGTGTCTCAGCCCTGGTATGTTGGCAGTAACTCTTCCCTTCTTCAGCTCACAGAAGAGGAAATTGCTACAATAGTGCAATCAACACTGAAAGGACTCGAGTACCTGCATTTTATGAGGAAAATACACAGGGACATCAAAGCTGGAAATATATTGCTAAATACAGAGGGACATGCTAAACTTGCTGATTTTGGAGTGGCAGGACAACTTACAGTAAGTAAAACCAGGGTGGCTGTGTACAATCAATTTATCTCTTGAACCTCAGTATGAGTGTGATGGGGTTGTGGAGATTGACAAATTGTTCATAGCTGGTTTTTAGCACTTTGCATCAACATGAGATGCTAAACCAGCAGCAGATTAGAACAGATCTTCCTCTATGGAAGCTGCTACAACTAAGTAATGGTTTGCAATAGCATTTGCTGTTTTTTTTAGGATACTTTTAAATTCTGTGAGCACATTTTAATTGTTCTTTGCAGACTTTCATATTCTGGTCTTGCTGGGTCAAATAATCTGCATGCATGCATGCAAGATAATTAGGGTGATAATTCATTAATGACTGTTTGTGGCTAATACAGTTGCCATTGTCTGGATCTTTATCCTTCTCTCCTCAGGACACCATGGCAAAGCGGAACACAGTCATAGGGACCCCATTTTGGATGGCTCCAGAGGTGATTCAGGAAATTGGGTATAATTGTGTGGCAGACATCTGGTCCCTGGGAATCACTGCAATAGAAATGGCTGAAGGAAAACCACCCTATGCAGATATTCATCCCATGAGGGTAAGGACTGTGGCCTTAAATGTCTTGCTATATGGAAAAGGTTTGATATCATAGCTGGCTGAATCACATATCAGCATACAATCTTGCTTTTAATGTATAGAACAAGTTGTTTTCCGTCAGTTCTGTACTGTTGATTAAATGAAAAGAGGCAGGTCTTTGTCAAGAAGAATCTGCAATGGAATAAAAAAAATCACAATCCTCTTCTGTTAAGACACGGCTGATGCTCTGTGTTGGATATGAGGGATATTTTCAGCTGTGTTATCTCATTGTGGATTTTTATTTTTTTATGCAAGCATAAATTTTAAAGACTGAAAAATGTCAGATTCACACTTTTGGGGCACATAATGCTTCAGCCAGGTGTGAGCACCTAGTGAGAAAAGTCTATTTTCCTGCTACTTGATCCCTGTGAGCAGATTTGTGTGTAATATTGGCACAAACTCCTCGGAGGCAGCACCTTGAAAAGTCCACTGTTCTTTAGTACCAGCATGTGTTTGGGTGTATTTATGTTGAATTGTTGGTTTTAAGTTTTGTTGTGGAAACCTGAAATACTCTTCTGCTTTCAGGCAATTTTCATGATTCCTACCAATCCACCTCCAACATTCCGGAAGCCAGAACTGTGGTCAGACAATTTCACAGACTTTGTGAAGCAGTGTCTGGTGAAGAGCCCGGAGCAGCGAGCCACTGCAACACAGCTGCTGCAGGTCTGCCTTTGCTTAGGAGAACATAAGCTCTGGGGGAGACTTGCCCAGGGTAGGCTGTGCTGTGTGGCTCTTGAGATGTTGGTTTCATTTCTTGCTGCTCCTGCTCACTACAGATTTTACTTTTTAATAACTCATTTTAAAAATCTCACGCTCAACTTTGACTTTCAGTTCTTCTCTAAGAATCAATCTGACTTCAACTTCCTTTGTCTTCTCTGGGTTGTTTTGGCTTTCATGGTTTGTTGTTGGTTTGCTTGTTTGGTTTGGATTAGTTAACTTTCAAATTCCCACCAGCGCTAGCCAAGAAACTGTCTCTTAAAACACAAACCAGGACAGGCTAAATGTAAGTGGTTGCTCAGAATGTTCCAGGCATGGTAATGGTCTGTGTAATTGGTCCTTGACAGCTAAGCTAAGGAAAGAAGTAGAGCTGTGAGAGGTGAATGAACCCAAGGTCTCACATCAGTTGTGCCCTTGGAGCTTGATCTTGTTTGGAGGGTGGAAGGTCTAACAGAAGAACTGGATCTTAATTTTAGTAATGTTTCGAGTTAAACCTTATTTTGATTTGAAGTAGGCTGTAGTAACTGTGTTTTACTGTTCTATCCTGCTTTGGATGCAGTGCTTATTTGTTTTTAAAATATTTCTCAGCATCCATTTGTTAAAAGTGCCAAAGGAGTATCAATTCTGCGGGACCTGATTAATGAAGCAATGGACATCAAGCTGAAACGCCAAGAGGCACAACAGCGTGAACTTGATCAAGAGGATGAAGAAAATTCAGTGAGTATTTAATAGCACGTGTGGAAAGTCCAAACTCTGGCTCCTTTCATAAGGCTTAACTGCTTGGGGTTTTGTTTTTGCAATATTTTGTCCAATGGCCAGTGGATTTGAGTTAGTTCTGGGATTTTCTACTTTTTGATTGTGTAACCCTGTGCTTGGTCCCTGCTCAAGCTGTATTTGAGTGGGACAGGCAGCATGTGTGGGATACTGTTCATCTTACAGTATAGCTTGAGAGCTGGGATTGAGTAGGGCTACAAAGTGCTGTATGCAGAATTGATTGATTTTCCCAGTTGGATTATATTATTTGTGCAGTAGTGAGAATTTTTTCATTGTAGATTCAGGTCTTAGACTGCTGTCCTCATACGGAATAATAATATCCTCTCTGATGCACTGTGATGTAAGTGTATTGTGTTTTACTATTGTGCTTTAGAACATCCCTTATAGAAACTTTCTTCTACCCAAGAGCAACCGACAGAAGCCTGAGGTGAGGGCATGGGAAGTGTTCAGGGCTTGCTGTGAATTTCAGTTTGGCTCTTTGTTTCAGTGGTTACAGCATGTGAATTTGGGAAGCATGTTGAAAGTTGGTTTTTGAGCCTCTGCCTGCTTCAGTGTGAATAAATAAAATGGGCAACACAAGTCTTTGTGTGCCAGCCCTGCTCAAGGATGGCATTTGAGCAGCATGGTCCACGGTATCTGTGCTGAACACATTATGCATCTGGTTTTGCAGTCTAGGACTGGATATTTATTCAGTGTGGAAATAACTTTATTGGTCATGTTGCCTTGATGTCAATTCTACGAGTACTGTCCCTGCCCTGAGTTTTGTCTTTGCCATCCCCTCTTTGTTTCTGACTGACCTGGGATCACAGTGCTGAGAGGTGGTGTCTGTGTAGTGGAGTTGAGTCCTCTCTGTTGGTGTGTGTTTTTTCCTGAAGCTTCTCTACTCTGTTCTGCTAGCAGGAAAGCTTCCCAAACACTTCCCAAGTGCTGTGGAAACTTCTTATGTAGTCCTTTGTTAAATGATGTGTAACTAACAAATTTATTACTTCCTATCACCCACTCAACTCCACACAAAATTAATTCTCCTCTACTAACATCTTGAGTAGTTTTGAGGTTGGGAAGTAAATTTTATAGACACTCTTGACACAACAGGTAAAAAGCTGGGGACACCAGAACATGGAGAGGTGACCTTTCTCTTTCCATGGCATTGATGGAGCTTTACAGCTTGGTGTGCAATACCTGTGTGTTTTCCTTCTAACACTAACACAGATGAGTAAGGCCATGGTCACATAAAGAATGTGAACTTCATCCTGAGAACAGAACACGAGCATCTCATCTGAGGTGAGATGCCTAGAAACTCTACTGTAAACCTGGAAAGAGACTTCTGTTTATGCAGTTGGATAGCTGGTCCACATTTCCAAGAAACCAAAGGGATTGTGGAAATCTTGACCCTGTTCTTCATGAAATCCTAGTCCCAATACACACTTAGTGAAGCACACACCACCTGATGAAACTGCCACCTTTGGCTAACATAACTCTGCCAGGAAGTTCTGCCAGAATTGGTTTGAGGAGGTTGTGTTTTCCTACAGAATCAGTCTCCTAAGCCTTGGTATCAGTAATTCCAACTTTTGTTATTAGTCCCTTTAAATAAATGGAAAGATAAAAAGTAATTTTCATTGAAAAAAGATACCAAATGTTGATAATTTATTTGAATACTTTTTAAAGATTTGCAAATGTAGTACATTTTTCTTCAGTGCTCTTAAAGTTTATAATGAGTAAAGCTACCTAAATGTCAAAAATAGGAAAAAAAGCAGGATGAGGGGCATTTCTTTCCATGTGCCACATACTCTTCAGACTTAGACCTGGTGCTGTCAAGTAACTGGTGACTCCTCAGTGAGCTGGAAACAGTGGGTTAGGGTCAGCTCTCAGAACTGCCTGCATGAATAGAAACACTAATGACTAGATTGAGTGTTCTAATCTGAAGACACTGGTTGAGTGTTCTTCACCAGCTCAGAAATGAGATACAACTTGCACTGAGAAGTTTTTGCTGATTATTTATCTGTTCTCTGATTTACCTTGCTGGCAAAAAAGTATTCATTAGTTTTCATTACCTGTTTGGAGATGACAGGGAGAGAACAAAGTGCATAAACCAAACATTGCTTCTGTGTGTGCCTGTAAAAACCTCTGAATTAGTGTGACTTTCCAGTGTCATTAAATACAGACATTGTTCATGGGACTTCACCACCCTGAGTTAAATCTGTTTGTGGCATGTTTGAGCAGGAGGAGGATGAGACGGATTCGGGCACCATGGTGAGGGCGAGTGGGGATGAAACTGGCACCATCAGAGCTGTGAACACCATGAGTGATGGAGCCAACACCATGATAGAGCATGATGGCACCCTGGAGTCCCAGCTGGGCACCATGGTCATCAACACCGAGGAGGAGGAAGAGGAGGGCACCATGAAAAGTAAGAAAACATCTCTGGCTTCTAGAATATTACTTCAATCCTCATGTGGGCTATGATATGTATTCCCAACCTGCTTTGATGTTTTTGGTAGATTATTGTGTCTTTTGGTTGTATGGGAGCCAAAACTCTTAGGTCATTGTCCTCTGGCAGTAGAGAAACCTTTCTAGGTCCAAGTTTCAAGCCATGCTTTGTAGTCTTGCACTTGGTTTAGCTGAAGTGCACAATTTCCAAAAGCTCGTGTAAATCAAATAAGATCTGATTCTAGGTAATAGTTTGTTTGTTGGTTTTTGTTTTAGAGGTTAACAAGGGGTTAATCACAAAAAGTGTGTTGTTTTAGATTATAATCTGGCTGTAACCTGGCCTCTGAAAGCAGTAATTCTGTTTTAGGAGTGATGCATTCAATGAAAAGACAGATTTATGAAATGACAAATATATTGCAGGCTTTATCACAGCAGGACATGCAGGAGGAGGGGTTGGCATGTCTCTAGACTGGTGAGCTTCTTTAATGTTACTGTAGTCACTGAGGACAACCAGATGAGCTGTGTTGCTGTTTCAGACATTCAAGCTGAAATCTGTGCTGCCCTAAAAAAGGAAAGCTTACTAAAGCCACAAGCCTTGTCAGAGGATGTAAGATTTAACATTACGTGACTGATAGTCTATGGAAGACCTTACAACCTGAGATGGAAAAGAGTTGAAAATGTTTCTTTGATTAAAGAAATGACAGAGAGAGCCTTCCCAGAAAAGTATGATTACAAGAAAAGGAATCTTTTCTGAGTTATGGATTCTCATAGAAATCCATTCCCACTGGTTTGTTAACCTCGCAGTCCTGAGGCAGAGGTAGTCAGGGATGACTCAACTGGCCAGCCTGGATGTTTGTTTGCTCAAGGACTGGGGAAAGTGCTGACTGAGGGCTTAGCAGTACTCAACTATGACCATCACATGCAAGGCTTGTTCTTTTGGCTCTGGCACTGCTCCCAAAGACTTCCTTGGCCATCTGATATTGAGCCTGTAGCTGCTCTTCACAGGAGTTTGGAAAAATCCTTTCCTCAGGAATTTCTGTGCTGAAAGCTTCTTCCCTGTCATGACCCTTTGATGCTCATGAAACAATGTTGGGGTTGAGAGGGAGATTTCAGCAGAATTCCTTTAAAGATTTTTCCAAACTTTGATAAGCGTGATTCAGCACAATAAAACCCAGTGGTGTCAGTCCATGTAGCAACTTGGGGCATCAAAGACAAAGCTGTGGTGAACAAGGCTGGTCTAGCAAGGAGGTGGATGGATGCTCAGAGCAGCTAAAATGCCATCCAAAGAAACGGACGTTTCAACAGTATTAAATAAACCTGGTGGAGCTGCAGTTTCTTTGCCAACAGACAGCACTGATAGTTTCTCATCATCAGTGTGTATTGTTCCATTTCATGGCTCACAGTAGCAGAGGTTTTGCTGTGTGGTGCTCCTGCACTGCCAGTGCTGTGTAAGTAAAGCTCCTCTCCTCTGAGTTTATCTTCAGTGTTTGACATGTGCTTATCTTCTCACTGTCTTTTTTGAGGCTGCAGTGCTTGTAACTCAAAAGCACCCAGTGCTGTCTGTGGTGCTCAGAGGCTTGAGGAGATGCCTTTGATAGTGTCTCTTTAGCAAGGACATGCTCTGGTTTTGAGCAGAATCAGTGATGAGGATGCAGCGATGCCTTTACCACAGGGCAATCTCTACCCTCAAGAGGGAGCTCCACAACAAGCTCTGACACCTCGAGATCTCCGTGACTGGAAAGTGGAGTTTTGATTTTAAACCCTCCTTACACTTCAGGCTCTTTAAAGCCTCTCTGTTGTTCAGCTGCTGCTGTGCAAGGTGTTCCCAGGCAGGTGTGTGGCAGAGGTGGTGCAGAAGGTGTTTGCAGGTCCTGGAGGTGGTGCTGGCACAGGGACCACTGCATGCCCATGGGCTTCACACCCTGTGAACCCACTCTGCTGCAGCTTGTGCTGCATTTTGCCTGCTTGTAGCTTCATTCCAGCAAATCTGATGTTAATGAAAGCGATACCTGTACCTTAACACCCTTTCTTCCTCCTCCTTGGATAGTGTAACTCTGAAGTGCTGCACAGAGCAGTTCTCAGTTTGGTTTGGGGATGCAAGGCAGTGTCTCTGAGCAGCTTGCCCTTCATGAGAATTCCCTGTAGCTCCATTTTTCATCTTGCCATTTACATATTCATAACATTCAGTTAAATGCATTTAGCCCTAAAGCTCATCAGCCTGCTGCAGAACCCTCTGGAGAAAGTGCTTTTTTGTAATCTTAAGTATAAATATAATAATGCTGTATGAGAACAACTGAGTTTTAAGGAGCTTCATTGAATCATATTTTTAAAGGCATCTATATATATTTTTGGAGTTTGTGTTATGACTCACAATAGAATCTATTTTTAAGTTAATAAAAAACTTCTTGTTTGTTTTTTTTGCATGGAATTATAGCTTCCCTAGGTGTCCTGGGCTTTTTAACTGCAGGTTTCTGAAGTTGTGTTCTAGCCCTTCTTCCTAATTAAAAAAAATAAATCTGTGTCTTAACTAGTTTTTTGTTTGGTTGTATTTCTTTTTAATGTAAAAAGCGCGTAAAGTGTTGTATTTCAGTGTTTTATAGATAGGATTGTCTTAGAAATCTCTAGCAAACAACTTCTAATAGCTTTGAAAGTGCAAACAACTTCCAGTAGACTTGAAAGTGATTCTTGCATAAATCAATTTGTGACTTCTTAGGCTCAGAGGAATCTTAAATTCCAGTATTTTACATTGTAGGGGAAGTTTTGTTTTGCAGTCAATTGAGCTGTAATTGTGTTTGCCTAAATTCTTTCATTTGCTTGGCTTTATTCTGAGCACTCAATATAAATAGTCAGGCAGCATTAAAAATGTCACTGTGACATTCTGTTAGACATTCTGAAAGCACTCAAGTGATTGCCTGAGACCGCAGATACTAAATTGTGCTGCGACACATTTTACTTCGAAATCGATTGTTGAAAGATTACTTATGGATTGCAGTTAAACTATTCCAGGAAAACTTTAAATGTAGCTGGAGAACTATAGATGAGCAATGATTTGTAGTAACAGACATTTCCATTGTGTTTGAGAGCTGGAATAACTTCTGAGCTGTTAATATGTCTGGAAATGTCCTTTTTAAATTTTTCTATGAGAGAATATATAGTGCTAGTAAACAGTGAAGCATTTTTTCACTCTTTATGCCTTTACTCTTCCTTTTTCTGCTTTACTTGCTGTACTTGTTTAGATAGTGGAATCTTGGCATGAATTTGTCTCTTTGATTTAAAGAGTGGAATATAATTTTATAATAATCTTGCCTTCCTTGAACACTGCAATATGATCAGATCCAAGTGAAATTTGATCTAGTTTGTCTAGTACTGTAGTCTGGCCTTTTTTTCTCTGTTAAAGTACATCTTGTTTGTTTAAGCATCAAATAATTGGTGAATTATATTGGAGAATGCAGAACTGCCAGCAGTAGTGTGAGTTGGGCTGTCTGGTGTTTGGGTTGAGATGAATGAGGAAACTGGAGACAGGAAGAATTGTGGGTGTGGGGTTTTTGTTCTTGTGGCACACATTCAGTGTAGTGTCTGGTGCTGAGGTAGACCAGAAGCTTTAATAACACTGTTGTCTTACCTTGATAATGTGATATACTGGTAAAAATTCTTTAGAGTTTGTAAATGTTAAAAAAAAGAAAAATTCAGGTTTCATTCTTACACAGTTTGAGGTGGCTTGGGTTTTGTTGTGCTTTTACCCTGCCCACACTGCTGAGCCATGATTGTGTCATTTTTAAAAAGTATTTCCCCTTTTGAGGGGGAATTGGGCTTCATTAGCAAATTAAATGAGCTAAGATGCAAACTTGGCAATTTCCTATTTGAAAAATGATTCAGAGTAAGCTTGTCATCTTGGTGGCTGTGTGAGACATCCAGTGGGTCACACTTAAATCTAAGCCAGAGAAATGTTTCTGCCAAGACTCAGGAAATGTTTTTCCCCATGAATTAACCTGAGATTTTTCACGTAAAACAACAACTGTAAAACCTGCAGTGTGAGCAGCAGAATAAAAACAAGTAGCAGAAGGATTATTGTGATTGCATTAATATTGTAATTGACTAAAGTATTACTGGTGTATAGCTGAAGTAGCCATAGATGATAATATCATTAGTTGTCCAGAAAAGTGCAGTGGCACGTTATCCAAATTGCTCATGGAGAATAACTCGACATCTTGTCAGGATTTACATCATGTGTGCGTCACAGATACTGGCCAAAGGTTCTTGTTTTGCCTCTGGTTTTCTCCATGGACAATAATAGCTCTTTGCAGCAGCTTCCCACTACTTAGTGTTATTAATGTCCAGTGGTGCAGTTCTGTGTTTAAAGCAAATTGGTCCATTTAGTCATAATTGAACCATAAAACACTCCCAGCATTATGCATTTAAATAACATGCTGCTTATACAAACTCCTACATTGATTAAATTGTTCTGGAACTGTAAGAATCATCCTACTGCCACTCTTGGGATGTGGAGAATACAGATCTTCACAGAGAAATGTTCCTGTTGCTTTTTGACTTTTAATAGCAGCCGTGCTGGCAAGCTTGACATAAATAGTGGCCAACAAAATTTGCTTAAGAATATTAAGTTGTGTGAACATGCAGACAGCATTTCTGAGGGATGGGAGGTGTTGTGTGTACTGCCATTTTGTTGTTTTTCTTTTTCTTTTTGAACACTGGCCCTAGTAACTGAAATACTGGCCCTGTGCAGGCTGGAGAATGAAGAGAAGTTAAATCTAAGGGGGATGCTTGTCTACCTTTGCTTATCCAGCATATTTGACAAAGCTTCATTGCTAAGACAAAGTTAATTATCTTTTTATCTTTTCAGAGATACTGAAATTGGAGAAAGAATGTATGTGTTTAACAGAGCTATTTTTGCTGATTCTAGCAGTTTATAATTGAGCACTCCTTTATTTAGTAGGGTGGGGGATAGAAAGTAGGGGATTTTTTTTTTTCTGGACAGAAGCATTCTTCTTGGAGAAGATGGGAGGGTCCTGAGCACTGTGCAGGACTCAACCAAGAGACAATAATAATAAATCACGTAGTAAGTACATCTCTGTCCCATGCACATTTGTGCATTTGCACATACAGGCAAACTGGAGCCTACCTGTCTCTTCTAAGAATAAACTCACTCTCTACTGCATCAAAATAAATTCTGGAGAAAGCCTTACTCCTAAGCAGGAATAAGAAAAAGTGTAAACTCTTAAATTCCTTCATTGCAGAAGTTCAAATTTGTTTCTACCAGCAGATTTTCCAGCTTCGGGGGAAAAAATGTTCATTGCAATGTTGTTTTCTGTTCTCTCTAGATAAGCAAATGAGTTTCTGGCTTGTGAATAGAAAGGGAGTGAGGAAGTGCTTACTTGGTTCTGTGCCATCTGGGGAGCCTGAGCTGTCACCCACAGGTGCTGGATGTGAAGACTACATCCCTGCTGATGAGGTTGTTTCTCATTAAGATTTATGAGGAGCTGAGCCAGAGGATACAGAATAGGAAATGTTCACTTCTTTCTCAATGCACCTTCACATCTCACTGCCTGCCACGTGCTGTGGCTGCTGGACTCAATTAGCAATTCAGGCTAATGAGGTGAAAGACATGAGGTGGCCACTGAAAATCTGAAATGATGGAGGAAGAAAGCTGCTCTATATTTATAATCATGTCTGAGATTTAAAGCAGAGGAGATATAAAAGGAGGTAACCTGGCCTTAAGCACCCTCAATTACTGTGAGGATTTCCTCCCCTATTTTTGGAAGGGTTCTCACCATAGATGTTACAGCTTTGAGTGAGTGTTGGTGCTCTTCTCCTCAGATGTCTTTCACACCTTATTCATTAAGAGATTTAGGTTGATTTTATGTTCATTTTGGAGTTTCTTATTAATAGCAGAACCTGTTGGGAGTGTTTTGGTTTAATTTAATTTGAGATAGGCCATAATTATGGGGAGACTTGTCCTCCTAAAGAGATAAAAAGTGTTACATGTTCTGCTTTTAATACGAGGAAATTTCATCTTCTCTTGCCATGGGATGAGCTTATTAACAATGGAGCAATTTTTGCTCTGGTTGAGTAATTTGACATCTCTCTGCTCTGCTGCTTAAAACGACTCAGTCCTCTTCAGACTGTACAAATTATGCTGTCCAGCTGCTAAAGTTCATCTGTGATCTCTAAAAAATAGCCCAAAGCAAAGAAAACTGCAGTTCCATTTGAAATTTTATATTAATGAAGTGTTGCTTTCACATGATCATCAGGCACTTTGTTGTGCATCCTAAGTATGTATTTTCAGTCTTAAAGCTACATAATTGAATATAAAGCAGCAGCTTACTGAGACTAGTGAGGACTAAGGCTTAGCAGAGATTGCAGCCTCTGAATTTTTGTCAAATACACATACATGTACCAAGGATCACATTCTAATTTGAAATCACTCATGTAGTAATTGATTATTCATTGTTGCTGATTCATGTCAGCTTCATTGTGAATTAATTTGTAGCATTTTCTCCTGACTGTTCCCAGCCATAACTCCAGCTCCAATTTTTGTGGTGTAGGAAGGAAATCTAATCATTGTGACTTCAAGAACAACTATTTAAGTAGTACCTTTATAAACTGCCTTGAGTAAAGCGCACACAAAATGTGTTCCTGAGGTTATCTTACTCTCCCTCTCATGACAAACTTTGTAACTCCAGAATATTCACCCTAGGTAGACCTTAGCAACCCCTTTCAAGAGAAAAGAATAATAAAACAAGGATTCTTCTGATGTCAAGCTTGAGTAGAGAAGAAGAATTTCAGAGAAAAGCAGAAATTTTAGTTTCATTGCTCAGCAAGCTTGCTCAGATAGATAGAAGATCTTTGTAAATCTCCCTTTCTTTTTGAAAGCATCATTTGAAGCTTGTGAGCTTCTGAAAATTTTCAATTGTGAGAGCTAATTTGACAAAACCAACAAAATTAGTCTTTTGATTTCTGGGACAAGATGATGGCAAATGATCTAGTTTCATGGATATTCTTTACTGCTGGGAATGAAAAGTAAATCTCTTGCTGGTTTGAGTGACTGGGCTGTTTCTTCTTTATCATTCTGCTTTCTCTGCAGCATCATATGGAAATGCAAATGACTTGGAAGCTCTCCATACCTTCTTTGTCATCTTTTGCCTTCATATGAGGTGGTTTGTGTGCTGCAGTCAGCCCCTAAGACTGACCTATTCCATTCCCTCAACTATTCAGACAGGTGATAGTTTTTGGAAAGGAGTGGATTGTTGTTTTTTCCTTACAAGTTGCCCTTGCAGTAGCCTGGAAGAGGAGAGGATCCAATGCTGGCTTCCTGCTGAGCCCTGCCTATACCTGTCAGCTGTCTTTTGGCTTGTCTGGGCTGTTTGTGCCTGGAGAGGGACTGTCACACTGCTTTCACACTGCCACATGCAGCTGGACCTGTGCTGAAGGATAACACAGAAATTGAAGTTTACAGGGATATTTGTTGTGCAGAACTTACAGCATTCTCTACCTTTGGACCCACTAGCTTCACACATTTTTCTGTTCTCACACATAGCAGTATACTGATGTTCTTGTACTTTTTAAACATGTCTTTAAAACTGGACAACACCTGTGAGTTTTCCATGGAGGGTTTCTGCTCTACACAGGACGTAGGCTGAGCTCTGAGCAGCCCTCCCTGCACTGCACAGCCACTCTGAACCTGCAATTCTGCAGTCAGCTGGACCAGCCCCAGCAGAGCTGTGGTGTTCCATTTGTGTAATTAATATAGCTCCTCAAAGATGACTGCATATCTAAATGATAGACCTTTAATGGCTCCAGGGAGCTCTCATGGCTCATCCTCATGAGCAAGTCTTTAGATTCCAAAATAGATGCAACAATGAAGCCTATCTTGTCACTGTGGGGTGACCTTCTCATAAAAGGCTCTTCTCCACCACAGTTGTGATCTCACTTTCTGTCAAATGTTCATATTTTAGCCTAACCCTATAAAATTAGGAAGTTAAATGCTTTTTGGCATGGACACATTTGGTGCGGTGTCATCTTTCAGCAGCTTCTGCTTCTGCAAATAGCAGTGATCGATTTTTGTCTTTGGCTGCCTGTTATCAAAATTTTAAAGATATAGTGGTGTGACTCTTGTGTTGAATTAATAACAGGTCATCTTTGGAAAGATGACACTGCTGTTAAGTGCTAAGATTGACGAAAAGGAATTCAGTCGTGCTGGGATGATAATTGATTTGGTGTAATGTCTTTCTGTCTCTGGGAGTGTTTCTGTCGGTCTTGCAGCATCCACACCCCTACAGACATCACAGCAGCAGCTAAAATTTCAGATATCTTAGACCTGCATCTCAGCTACTTCCCCTTTTATATTGCCATCTTTTTTTTCCCCCTTTTTTTTGTCAGTTAGCTTTATGTCTGTTAAAAAACAGAGCAGCACTAAGATGCAGTGTTATCTGTGGAAAGGTACTAAAATTGGTGACTAAATGTTGGTTGTGTTTGCAAGGCCTAAGGTGACTGCAGGGTGAGAAGTGTCTGATGATGAGTGTGAAGAGTGCCACAAAAGCACTTGGGTGGGCAGGGAGCTCTGGTGCTCATCACTCTGATTCCCTGTGTGCACTGGTCCCTGGAATGGGACAAGTGCAATGTCAGATCTGGTTGCTCAAGGCCTTGCAAAGTCTCTCCAGTCCCATTCTGTTGCACAACCATCCCTGCTGTGAAACTTTCTTCCTTTTGTTCAGCTGAGTTCCCTTTGCAGCACTTAATTTCCCCTCACCCTCTTGCTGGGAGAGTGAGGAGGTCACACAGAAAGTTCATTGCCCTGCACTTCAGGAGAGCAGATTTTGGCCTCTTCAGGAGTAGCTTAGTAGAGTAGAATGAGATTAAATTATGGAGGGAAAAGGGGCCCAAAAGCTAATTCATATCCAAGGCTAATTTCCTCTAAGCTCAGGGGCAATGCATCCTGACAATGGGGAAATCAGGCAAAACTGCCATGAGGATAATCAAGGATCTTCTGGACAAACTCAGCCACAAAAAGGAAACCTACAGAGGGTGGAAGCAGGGACAGGTAACCTGGGAGAAATACAGAGATTTTCCGAGCAGCCAGTGATCAGGTTAGGAAAGCTAAAACCCTGATAGAATTAAATATTACCAGGGACATCAAGGGCAGCAAGAAAATCTTCTCTAGGTACATGCATTTCCCTGTTCTTCCTTTTGTCACCAGCTGCACTGAGCTGTGTGGTGCAGCTGACATGCTGGAGGGAAGGGATGCCATCCAGGGGGACCTGGGTGGGTGGGACTCTGCAAATCTCTTGTGCCAAGTGCAAATACTGCACTTCTGGGTAAAACACAAGATGTGAGAAAATGAGTGTGATTATTTTAACTGACACTCTGGATTTAGCTCTGTTTTAAGTGAACAGTTTTTTAGAAAGTAAATAGAATAAGCTAATATCACTGGAGTGAAACATTTGCTTTCACAGTCTCCTCTGCTGCAAACAGTAATCTTCAAAATAGAACACAAACATGATTTAGATTTTCTCTTTTTTTCCCCCTAGGAAGTCTGAATTACCGAGACCCAGGCTGGCTGTCAGTGAGCTGTGTATAGATTAGCCTGGCTAGTTATGAATTCCTCTCTTTCTACAAAATTATTTGGTGTTAAACATTGCCATGATTGTCCATAATAACTTACCTCCTGCTTCAAGCAGGCTGAGCTGCAGCAGAGTACAAGGGGTGTGTTTACTTCATTCTGAATAAATGTTTTATCACTCAGCAGTAATTGGATTGTGATTGTATTTCAGTAATTATTCCCAACAGCAAATCTGTTCTCCACTTCGCAGACGTGTTCCCTGCCTGACCTTCACACTGCTGGTCTGAAGGTGTCTTTCTTGATCTAATTGTGTATGATGAGTTTTTTAGTTTTGGTTTTTTAAAAAGGGGAACTACTGCCAGGGGTATAATAAATTGTCTTTGCTCCAGTTGTCATGTTGCAAAAGTATCAGCACTTCAGTTCATGCTTGAGCTTTTAGCTGGCCCTGGAGAGGCAGAACGATGCAGGGCTTTTTCAAAATGCATCATGACATTTAGGGCTGTGCAGAACCACATTTCTCTCAGTATCATAACCCAAATATCCTACCAAGATTTCTCATACTTTGTAGAAATTTGTTCCGTATTTAACATGTCTATAGACAAATAATTTCCTAGAATATCTTATAGCTGACCAAGGACTTCATGCACTTCTCTGAGGTTCAGATAGAGTCTGCCAGGGAAGTTCTGGATCACTGGGTGGCAATTTTATACGCAAGAATAATATTCTGTGATTAAATCTTAATGAGTTTCCAGAGCAGCTAATATTTTTTCAAGAGGAAAGCGCTGCTGAATGTCCTTAGAGAGGACTGTTTTGTGACAGCCTGCCTTCTGTACAGATTCTTGTGGGAGAGTCTCTGCATTACACAGACCCTGCCAGCCCATCACAGGACATCCCCTGTGTGCTTGTTTGAAGCTCTAAACTCTTGGTTGGTTGCCTGCCTGACAGATTATATTTATTTCAAACGTATGGCGTTCAGCACTGAACTTATTTCCGCAGCCCAGACTTAGGCTGTTCTGATGCCATTTTCTGTTAACTCCAGCCCTGATCCTGCTTCCTGAAAATTATGGTTTCTGCATCACCTAAAACATATGTTTCAAGTATGAGTAACTTATTCTAGAGAACCTTGTGTTACAGAACAAATTCATTTAGTGGGTTACAGTGCTTGCTTCCATGCTGCTCTCAGGTTTTGGTGGAGCATTTCATCATCAGCAGCAGTGCAGGGGCATTAAGCTGGGAGCAGCCTGGAGCTGTGTCTGCGGCTCTCATGGTCCTGCTAAAGCACCTTTGCTGTGCAAGCCTCTTAGTCTGGACTGAGACTCTTCCCAAGGAATTAGCTGTGCTAAACTCAGGACAGCCCAGTTTAAGTGTGCAGAGCCTGGGCAGCATCTGGGGCTGGACTGGTTGCACTGCTGAAGAAATCTTCCCTTGGAAATGCTGGAAGCCTTGTAACCTTGACTCTTGCTGTGAAGTTAAATTTCATGTTTTCTTCCTGTTTTGGGTTGGGTTGTTTTTTGGTTTTTTTTGTTTCTTCTTTTTTGCTGTCTGGGTTGGGAATTAGCATTTCATCCTTTCACATTTCATCACTTCCCTCTTTATTGTGCTGTCATCACCCTACAAATGAAGCCACCCTCCCATTTCTTATTATCCCGAATTTCTTAATTACAGCCTAGAATTGAATGGTTAATCTGTATTTGGCTTGTTGGAGTCTAAATCTAAGCCTTTCTTCCACTAAGAAAGTTGGTTCAGAAGAGCTAATTTACAAAAAGAAAACTAGGGCAGTAAACTTGAACACTTACTGACTATTTATAAGAAGAGAAAGAAAAAAAAAAAGAAATTTTGCAAGCTAAATAAACCTTTCTTCCCAAACAGTATAGAAAACTTGACCACTTCTACCCAGGGCAAATTTCGTGGTATTTATAAGGTGTTTGTGGTCTTTGAAAGCCTCGTTTTTCTGTTCACAAATGTAAAGGTGAGTTTCTGTTTGTAAAACAGCACTGTTTATTTT
Organism: Toxostoma redivivum; assembly: GCA_013397375.1. Taxonomy (NCBI): domain Eukaryota; kingdom Metazoa; phylum Chordata; class Aves; order Passeriformes; family Mimidae; genus Toxostoma; species Toxostoma redivivum. Next base: position 56,767 of record VXBI01014838.1, read on the forward strand.
TGAAGCTTGCTTTTTTGCAGTGGAACCTGGCTGGGATGAAAAAGCCCAGCCTGTCTCGCCAGCAGCTGTTCAGTTCTGGCATCAAGTTGGTTACCTGGAGTGTGCTGTCAGGGATAGATTGCAGGTCTAGAGGCCAAGGCCTCCAGCATTGTAATCATTTCTGTGCTGGGCTTTCAGCTTTCCTTCTCCTCTTTTCTCACTGTGCAGTCCATTTTATGATGGAAAAGCTGCTGAAAAATAGTATTTCAGCAAGTATTTTAGAAGTACTGTGTGATTTAGTGTGTGCTAAAAAAATAAAATCACTTTTGGGCATGATGTAGGGCTGTATAAGCAAAACAGTATTTTTCAAAACAGCTATTTTTTTCTTATTTTTAATATTTCCAGGGAGGGATGAAACGATGCAGCCAGCCAGACCATCATTCCTTGAATACTTTGAGCAGAAGGAGAAGGAGAATCAAATCAATAGCTTTGGGAAGAATGTTTCTGGCCAGACAAAAAATTCATCTGATTGGAAAGTACCACAGGATGGAGACTACGAATTTGTAAGTCTATATTTTGAAATTCAATCTACGTGACAATCTTTAAGAATTTTAGTCAGCTGCCATGAGATTATTTCTTGTTTTGACAGACTAATGGAAACTTGAGGAGGTTCTAGTTGCTAATGCATTTGGATGGGGCATTTTGAAAAACTCGTTTTCTTTTTGTATTTCTCAGTAATCATAGCCAGTCATTACCTGTAAATGTTCCTTGTTTAAAAGCAAACAAGGAAACAAAAAAGCCTGAGGACATGAAGGTATAAGCTGTCTTGCTTTAGTTCCCCATTATACATTGAAAATTTAAAAAAAAATTCCAGATGGCAGTTGGAAAATACAAATCCTCAATGTGTAGTGTTTGACAAAGAACAGTGTTAGAGCTATTGAATTTCCTTGGGTTTTTTTCAAGCTTTGGCACTGGATTTTGTTTTATTATACAATCATCAAGCTTGTCTTCATTTCTCTTTCCAAATCCTTATTTTCATTCTTCCTTCCTAAAGCTGATGTGCTCAGAAGTTCCAGGAACTTTTCAGAAGCTCAAAGAAAGAGCAATTATTCATAAATTTGATTTAATTGTGTGTGTGAGGATGTAAAATTTCATGTTTGATTTCAAAAAGCCAGAAGATGCTGACTGTTGCTCCCTCCTGGTTTTTCTGCAGTGATCTTTCAGTGCAGGCTGTGTTTGCTCTGTGTGCTCTTGCTGCCCATGGCTCAGGTTGTCACTCTGGCAGTAGCTGGTGACATTCACTCCACAAAGTGTGCAAAGCAAAATCCCTCTGCTGTTCACAACCCTAGGAGATGCCTCCCTTCAAGGCTGGAATAACAGCTGGAGCTTTTCCTTCTCTTTCTGTAGACTCTATAGATGTACTGCTGTTGTTTTGTTGTCTTTGCTTGTTGGAACCCTGGGCACTGAGAATTTCAGACTTTCTGTGCTGACAGAACCCCCAAGAGGGCGCTGCTTTTGACCTGAGGCTGTGGAGAAGGTTTCCAAAATTGAATGATAGAACTGGCTTCTTCCTCACACAGGGCACCACTTTATCATCTTTTATCTTCTTTTTTTCTGCCAGAGTTGGGATTAAATAGTCAAGAGACAGAATTTCGTGTTCGGACTCAGATGTTTATTAATTCTTATCTACATTACAGTGAGTTCTACAGCACTTCTAGCTAACAAGGGAGATGTATCTCTCTCTAGAAGGCCTTTTAAGAGCCAATCTGTCCTAAATCATTTTTACTTTTAACCCAATAACCAAACACCTGTGACCCGCAATGCGGATTTTTCTATCCAGTTACAAAAGTACCACCTAGACCCATGAAGAAGAAGGTGAAGAAGAAAGAAAACTCTGCCCTAAAACTTCCATCTTGCTTTACTTGCTTTTCTTATTTTCTTATTCAGGCTGCAAAGAATAGCTGAGGGGACCTCCTGCATTGCCTCCCTTGCACTACGTTATCTTTGGTTTCGAGGGATAAAGTCACTGATAAATGTGTTTTGTGCAAAAATAACCCTCAAGCTGCCTGTGTCTCACAGAGCCTGGGCCCAACACATGATTCCAGTTGAGTCAGATACTTCGTTTATCTCATTCACCTCATGCTGTATCTTAACTGAATGATAAACAATTGTTTTCCAATGAGTGGCATTTCCCAGGAGGGATGGGCTGCTTCAGAGTATCTTCAGAGTCTTTTGTAGTCTGCAGAGGATGGCCCAGGGGGAAATTTGCTGTAATTATTTTACTTTCTAATTTGGTTGATAACAAGTTTAGCAGTGTGTTTGCTCTGAGTGGGTTGCAGTCTCACTGTAGGTGCAGGGTACACCCAACCAGCACAGGCAACACAAGCAAAGGGCACTGCCTTTCCAGCAAGCAGGACCCACAAATATTTTTAGAACATGAAAAGCAACTCTTGTGACATGTGTGACCCTGTTTACTGATTTCCATTAGTACTGCAGTATTGCCATGTGCACAGATTCCCACTGTGCTGGAAGCAATAAAGGCAAGCAATAAATTGGCCTTTGGGTCACCTTTGTGAAGGAATTTGTAGAAATTTCACTTCCAGCTCTATATGTTTCTCTAGTTCAGTTGTGTATGAATGTACTAGCCTGCCTTGCATGTGAGTTTTGGATCACAGCTACTTTTTTTTTCCTGTAGGATGAGAAAATTGTTTGAAAGCAGCCTTAGTAAATAACGTGGGTGTTTGTATAGCCCTTATCTGAGGGTTGGTAGAAAGCTCACTTTGTATAATGTAGTCAAAGACTTAAAATCATGTGTTTTTTCCCATTTGGCTAAAAATTGGTTGATTTGATGACTATGTATGGGTAAAAGTCATGTTTATTAATGATTTATTAATTGAAAGCATCAATGTAATGAGCACTGTGGAATAAGGAAAAAAAAAAGCATTCATCAGTTGTGTCCAGTACATCTTTCCTGGACCTGCCTGCAGCTATAACTTCTGCATTGCCAGAGTAGGCAGGTTTGAGCAGCCTTTTTCCACAGTTTGCAGCATTCCAAGTAGAGATGTGATCAGTGAGATGCCAGGTAAATATTAGTTCCTCTGGGCCTTAAGAAATGATTGAAATATTATTGCTTTCTGCCACTGCAGACTAGATAAATATACCTTCTCTTCTGTATTCCTCTCTCTCCTGTGTGACTAGCACCTGGAGTCTCCTGTTTAAAAAAAAAAAAAAGAAGGCAATATTAAATTACGAAAGATTTTTGCTCTTTTTTTTTGCCTGTGGCAAAACCATTTGACCTTTTCTTGACTAACATTGTTCTTCTGAAGCAGGCAAATAAGACACTATTTATATCACAATGGCAATGTCACATTAGATGAGGGTTAGACAGAGTCAACCCCATCCACTGCAGAACTGAAAACCCAGAGATCCTGTTCTGAAAGGTGATGAACTCCATTCCTCCTAAATGTGATGCTCTGGCTGTGTTCTGCTTGTGATCAGAGATGGCATTAATCCAAAGTATTTCCAGAAAAGTATTTCCAGCCTTGGATTTCTGAGGTAGAAATTGTTATTAAATCATTAGTCAGTGCCTGATGCTGTTAATGTTTATCCCCTCTCATGTTTGAACAAGGATCTTTTAAGCCCTGGTTGACTGCAAACAATATTTTCAACAACATTATGATTTATTTAACGTGGGGAGAAAAATACTAATTGTGGGCAAAAATTCTTGCTTTCAGGAAGAATATAAAAAACTCTAGCAGGAGATTGCTGCAGGGGTAGGCTGATAATGGGCAGGCTGCATTGTATGGATAATTCCTAATTGCCATAATCAGATCTCAACATTTTTGTAGTTGCATTTAATTTTGCCAGTGAACATTAGTCACATGCTGTTGCACAGACTTAATAATGCTAGAAGATTTGTTTACACAGTGTCCTACATTTTTTCACTTTAATCTTTCAGTAGTATTGTAACATATAGGAAAATTAGTTGCGTAGTGTTCCCTGCCCCTAGATACAACAAATCCTTTACTTATTCCTATTTTAAAAGCCTTTTAACTGCTCTGGGAGGTCATTATTCTAATATCACTTGTGGCTGTAGTAGAATCACTTGTTTTTATTCTGGCCCTGCTTGAAAGGCCCTCAGTGTTGCCAAACCCATTGTAGCACATATTTGTGGATCAGCCAGTCATGAATGTTTTGTATTACATCAGTAATCCTTTTATTGAAAGCCTGTTTTTTTAACAAATTAGCAGGTGCCAGCCACTCCTGGCTTATGGGAGCTGTGACAACACTAAAACCTTAACAATTTTATTTCATGAGTCTGGTTCCACAGGCAAAAATCAGTGGCACTTGGGTCCTAGTCAGTCTCAAATTTTGCCATTATGATGTGACTGTGGGGGTTTTTAATACCTATACTGTTGAGCTTAGGTTTTTGTGTCATTCTAAGTCATAGTTTTTTCATTTATCAGTGAACTTTTGCTATCCTGGGGGTCTTGTTTTGGATGTGAAGTCAAGTAGGACATGAACTTCTAACAGAGATTAGGGCAAGTGTACTGCAGGACATCAGGTCTTCATGGAATTGGAGCTTTTTGCTCCAAGGCTTTCTTTGATTCCAGCCCCTGTGTACCTGCCAACATCCCTTCCTGTGTGAGGCTGCCTGTTGAGAGCTGGATTAGTGCAGACCCCTTTACCTTGTCTGTGCTGCCCTGGCAGAGCAGCAGGAGGGAGCTGGGCTGCTGGAGGCAGGCTGTGCCATCCCCTGCATCTCCTTATTTTCTGACTGGCAATCTCCATCCTGCTGGAAGGAAGATAACCAGAATCAAGGCTTGTGTGTCTGTCCTAAGAAGTGTGCTGCTTCTTTTGGGAAAACCCTGATTTTCTTGCACCTGCAAGGTCTTGGTGAGTCAGATCTTTATTCTTCCTGCAATTATCAACAGCCCTAATGTGGGTCCATCCTTCTCTCTCCTTGGCTTAATGAAGAGGATCTGCATTCACAGGTTCTCTCATTGAAGCAGAAACACTTTAGAGCAGAGCTTCTGTCCTTTGAAAAATAAAACTAGCATACACCCTTGAGAATGTCAGGCTTTGCAGAAGTGGAAGGAGTAGAGGTGGTCAGTTTGTCAGATTTCTGTGCAAGGTGTCAGTGGCCTTTGGTCCCAGTGCCACCACCCTGCAGTGTGCTGGGAGGGAAGCTGTATTTCAGCTCTGTGTCCATGCTGGGAGTGCCATTCTCTGTGTTAGCTCATCTTTCAGCTCCCTCTGAGCAGTGTCTCGCTGGCTGCTGATGGGAATTTCTTTGGACAGGAAAGATTGCTGTGATTTCCCTGGATTCTAAAACAGCCTTCATCACTTCTCAGTGCACAGTGTCATCTGTTTCTCTTCTGCTGAGGAGGGCTGTCCTGCAAGTAATAGAGCTGTGGATTATGAAATTTTTCTAGGGCAAAATAAAGATGGATGAGCAGGAGGTGTTAATTGCATCTAATTGGGAGGAAAAATGCAAGAGCTCCTCAGCTGCCACTTCTTTCAGGGCTGCACAGGCAAAGCCCCCAGGTATGAGCAGCAGTTCTGGTCTCCACAATCTGCCTGTCAGGGATGGGCAAAGAGCTTCACAGGAGTTATGGGATCACACCCAGCTCTTCCCCCACCTATAGATCTTTTTACAGTTGTTTGACCTGTTGCTTCCAAAGTGTTCAGGCCACAATTTGCTGTCCATATGTGACTCCTCTGTGGAACATGCTCCTTAAAATAGACCAGTGTTGAAATGAGACATCTTCATTTCATAAGTGTCTGTACTCCACTTACTGTGGTCTCTGGTTCTGTTTGCTAACCCTGAGTCCTGCCCAGGGCTCCTTGGAGCTGGAAGCTGTAGGAGTTGGATGCTGGCTCACCAAGCCAGTGGGACAAAGGAGTGGACAATAGAAACTTATTTCACACTTGGAATTGTAGTTTGTTCAGATAAGAGATGAACCAATGGTCTGACAAGTGGTTGAAGAAAAACATCAAGAAAACATTTAGAATTTAATTAAGTCCAGTTTCTAACAGTATATTTTCATCTTTTGGAGATCTTAAATTACCTGCATTGCAAGAGTTGGTATCACAACTGCAGTCTCCTTCGAATTGCTGAATAACTGTATGTCCATTTATAATTATTTGATAGAAAACGGTGATATTTTCTCTGTGTGTCTTTAAGCAGCTTCTAGCTTTTAACAGCTACTGCTTATATTTTTCTTTTTTTACAAGTATAATGTAGATAAAAGCAAACCTTCCTCTTCCCTGACTGAAGGTATAATTCTTTTTCTTGAAGTAGTAAAGAAAAATAAAATTTTCTGTTCACTGGAGACAGTGTAACATTATGCTGATCTGACCTGGAATACTCTGTTATTATTCACATCCTCATTTCTGTGCTTTTACTTCGTAGTTTAAGATGTTGCACTGGAAACAGCTTTTTAAATAAATAAATAAATATGTTAAACCACTTCTGGTATCTTTACCAGCAAAAAAGGAAAGTGTGTTTGTCTAATGGCATCTTCAGCTTGTTTAGCCTGAACAAAAGGCTGTTTGTTTGCAGTGAAAATGTGAATGTGAGTCTGTTTCCTTCCAGTTAGACAAGTTAGGTATTGCTGTGATAGAAAGAAATTGAAGTTGCTGAAAAGTGTATAGAAAGTTGAATTCTTTCAGAGCAAGGCTGCCAGAGCACTAGGATTGTGACATATTTTTTATGTTTATATTCTTTTATGTTTATATTATTCTGTATTTTATGGGCAGACAGCAGCCTGGCATTGCATGCAGATCAGGATCTGCCTGTGTGTGTCAGGTGTGGTCCAGGCAGGGAGGATGCAGCCACGAGGGATTGCAGTGGGCTAGAATCCAGGCCAGGGAGGTGCAGTGAGGATGCCCCTGGAGCACCAGGTGCTGCTCAGCACAGCCACAGTCACAGTTGGAATCTCTGGTGCAGGGAACTGCAGCTCCTGCTGCTCCCCTGCACCCTGTGCAATAACTGCAGTTATCGTGGCCATGGCTCAGCACGGCTCATTCCCTCTCCCAGCTCTGCTGAAGAATGGCTCATACTGGAACCATCTGTTTCTTTCACTGGAAGTGATTTATAGGGAGGAACTGTTGGAGGGCAGGTGATTTATTGCTTATCAATAACAGTAAACACACGCTGCTTTACAATGACCAGTCTCTAATTTATTGCATTCTGTCTGTGAAGGTGTCATTTGTCTTGTGAGCAGCTCATTGTCTGCCAGTACCTGGAACTTTCAACGTCTTTGGTTTCTCTGAACATCCATTTGGATAGCATTTGTTAGCAATCTAATATTGATGCTTTATAGCTTTACTACCTTTTGTCCTTTTAGAAGTTCAATCGATTAAAAACTTGAGAGTATTTTCTGTGCAGTTGCCAGCTTTGAAAGTGATGGCAGACTGAATAATTGGCTCTTATTTTGTTGGAATTGGTGTTTGAGTCTTTGTTAGCAGTAGGAAGAAGGCATGCTGAGGATACAGGGTTAAGGCAGATGCTAGCAATACTTGCATTATATGAGAAAGCTGCTGGTGTGTGACTGTATAATTTATCATTTTATAGTGTTTCCTGACTTTGCTGTGATCCTCTTAGGTTTATCTTCTTTTTACTCCTGCCTTTTAGGCAGCTTGGTAAAGGTGTCAGATGCAGGCCTCTGCACTAATCTTTCTGTTCCTCCTTTCTCCCAGCCAAATTACTCAAGTGAGTAATTTGAGTTGGTTACTGAGACACCAGAAAGCCTGTCTGCTTGGACAGGAGCAAAAAAAGCTGTATTGGATTGTGCACATTTGTAGGTCATTTAAATGGCATTACTGAAAAATCATATAATCTTGCGACTCCTATTGAATTATTATGAAACTTAGATTACATTCTTTATTTGCTAAGAGAACAAGTTTCTCTGACCTTTGTGTGAAGAATGAAGATTGATTGTTCAAAAAATCCATCTGAATATGTATAGTTTTGTGTAGAAGAATAAAAAAGTTTGGTTCAAGTAGAGCATTTTTCAATAACGTTTTTGGAAGACTAAACCAAACACTTTGAGTGACTCTTCAGGGATTTTTCTGTCCAAGTGTTTCTTCCCTTCATCTATCATGAACTCTCCTTTTTCCCAGTGGTGACTGGAATAAAAATTACTTCTCAGGCACTGATTTCTTCCAATAGTCTTACTTTGAACATAAAGTGAACTTATTTGCTGGGACATTCATCAATTTGAGAGATAAAGCCAGATCTGGGATGGCTGATTGATATCTCTGTCTGGGCCCTGTGGAACTAGGGCAGATTCCTAGTTGGGAAGCAAGAAAACTTGAGATACTTGTTTCTGCTGTGCTGGATCTAAAATAAAGTTTTTTTTCTTATTGGGAGAATATGAAAGAAAAAATGTGGGAGAGCATTAAGGCTACTTTTTTTTTTTTTTTTTGGTGGGAGGGAGGGAAACAAACTCGAATAAAAGGGTTGTTTTTCTGACAACAGGAGGCAGTCCAGGATGGACAATTATTAACTTTCAAAACCTGAATTGTACCCCCATGGTATCTCCTGCTTATTGAGGAGGATCTTGAAGTGTATTACCTACATGTAGTTCCACTGTGAAGTATGATTTCTAAAAAGAGACAGGTTTTCCTGATGTTTTATTCATTGGTTTTAAATGTCACCTGTCTTGATTCATAACACTGACATTCCTTGAATGGATTTCCTTTTTTTTTTTTTATCTTCAGCCATCTGCCAAGATTTTTTAAAGCTCTGTTAATTGTTTATTTCTCTTTTAAGCATTACCTTTCCAGCATATTTAGTATGCTCTTCCCAGAAAATACTTTTAACTTGTGACATCTTTATTAAGGACAAATGGTTCATTTTGTCACCTTGTAGTCAAACAATCTTTTTAAAAATAAGCCCAGGAGCAGCTTGCTTCTCTATTTTATTGTTTAAGTGGTCTTGAATCTTCTGTAACATTTGCATGAGGAAAACACTCTGAACCTCACTGCAAACTTCATAGTTCATGGCTGTGTCAAACCACCAGCGTGATTCACAGCAAGTTCTGTGTACGTAGGTTTTATAAACCTTTCCAAATTCCCTTTATAACAACAACAAAAGAATAGACCACATTTGGTTTTACAATTTGTTAGCAATATTTAAAATTGAAAAAGGTACTTCAGAGATGTGTCTCTGCTGGGGAAGAGAATAGATTCCTGCTCTCTTCCATTTGGTAACAGGGTCATTGCTCACCACCTGCTTTCACTTTGGTGCAAACTGACATTGATTGCAAAGCACTTACTGCCACAACTTGCTGTCAAATTCTCATTTTTTGCTATATTTTTGTATAGCAGGCCTTCTGTGACATGAGGCTTTTAGATGAAACTTGCAGTGAGTGAGAAGTAAAATGAGTTGCTGTAGTTTGTTGCTTAGGTCATAGCCCTTAATGGAGACTGAAATAATGTAACCTGAAATCGACTTCATATCAGAGTACTCAGACTTGTAAATTCAACATCCTGGACTATCTTGGAGGCCTCTTGCCTACTGTAGATTTAATCTGCTAAGACATTGACTGAAAGTTCTGCAGATGAACTAAGTAACTAAAAGAACTTCATCCTGGGTCTGTGATTATTGGGTTTGTACACTGCTGCTGCATGGTTAAGGTCAGGCTGCAACATGCATTTCTGCTTGGGAGAAAGGGGAGAGGAATTGAAGATGTAATGCTGGAATAATACTCTCTGACCACACTGAATTCTTTAGAAAACCTGTTTGAGCCTTGTTATGCCTTGAGATCTGTTTTCAGGGCTGGATGTGTTCTTGGCACAGCATCTCCCTTAAAGAAAGAACACTGCTGCTGAAACGAGATCTATTTGAAATGCTTCTGAAATCTTCTTCCAGCTCATCTGTCAGTGCAAATGTTTGTAAAGGGTAATGTAGCTTAAAAAGACAAGCTTGTCCAGGTTTTTCTCATCTGTAGCAGAAAGGGCTCCTTTTGGAGACTGCATGAAGGGTCTGTCATAGCTGCTCTGGATTCCTCTTGGGGGATGGAGTCTGGACCAGCTGGAAAAGCCAGGGATGAAGCCTCCATCAGACCTGAGAGAACACTTCCCAGTGGGCAGGGTCTCATCTGGATAAATGCCTGAAATGATGAACTCTGAGAGGAGCAAAGTTATCTCATCTCTGCTGGACCTGGAGCATCTGACCTTGTGCAGCCTCTTCTTGTGTTACTTTAAAACCTGCAGAAACATCGAGGTGTGCTTGTTGCCAGCCTAACTGGTGTGTGTGTGTAACCTTAGATATTGGGGTGAAATCCTTCCCTGGGAGGGTGGGCAGGCCCTGGCACAGGGTGCCCAGAGCAGCTGTGGCTGCCCCTGGATCCCTGGAAGTGTCCAAGGCCAGGTTGGACACTGGGGCTTGGAGCAGCCTGGGATAGTGGAAGGTGTCCCTGCCCATGGCAGGGGTGGGAATGGGTGAGCTTTAGGGTCCCTTCCCACCCAAACCATTTTATGATTCACAGTCAAAGCTTTGACATTCAGGAGGAGAAAGAGCAGCTTAATGCATACTGACTGATACACTCTGAAAGGAATATTATTCAGAAATGAAGTGTTTAATTCCTTCTTTTGTGTCCTGCCATCATGTAGGAACATTATAAATGGATACTCAAGTAATAGTGAACAACTGGGGAAAGCTTTCATAGTGAATTTTGCAGGTTAATTTGAGATGGATTTTGTGGAGATGGTTCACTTGGGGACTGTCTCAAAAAATATTTGCCTCTTAAACACATGCCCCTGGTTTTAAAGACAACTTCATGGACATGCAGCTATTAATTTTTCCAGAATGCCAAGAAATCTCTGTAATTCAGTTTTTCCTCAGAAAGCTTGTAATTCTCTCTCCTGTCTTCTTTGCTTTCAAGTTGCAGCTGTTTCTTCCTTTCCCTGAGTGAAACAGAGGAGGCAGAGCAGCACTGGACCAAGGTTTTGTAATAAGCCTCACTTTTGGGTAGATAATGTGGGTCTTCCTGCAAATAAACACCTTTCAGCAGCTCTCCTGGAGCTGGAACTAAAATGGGAGACTAAGACTCAAAAATGTGTGTTGAATAAAGTTGAATACTCTTAAGATAAATAGGCCCAAGTTATTTAAAGCTATAATGGCTGCTTGCCATGGATGATGTAGTCTTAAGCCTTTGAAACTGAAACTGTGTGTTTTAAGCCTTGCAGATTTGAGTGTGTGAAGTCTTCAGATATGTTAATGATGCTTCTTACTCCACATCATTAATAAAGGCTGTATTCGAGTACTGATTTAGTGTTAATTAATTGGTTACCACTTCAGTTACATTTGTGTTTCATACTGAGAAACATTGTGTGAATTAATCACTCTGAGCTCAGGTACTCTTTTACTTATTCAGTTGCTCTGCTTTATTCAGGATAAGTGATCCTGAATGAAGAAATTAATTGTTAATCCTTCAGCAAGTAGAGCCCTTAGGAGAAGGGAGAGAGGGATGGAGGGTACCTGGAGTTGGAAGAAAGCTTCTTTATGGACATATGTCCCCTTCCTAGAAGAAATTAAACTTTTAAGATTTGCAAAAAAATTTCATTTGATTTAAAGGAATCAGCATTTTCTGACAGATTGCTGTTCTTAAAAAAAACCCACGTTGGTCAGCGCTGTACTTTATATCTGAGTTGTGCAGCTAGCCAGATCTTCATGGCCTAATGACATGATTTATTTTAGCATGTTCAGAGGTATTATTGTACTCTTACTTAAGAAAATTAAATCATAATCACTTAGGGAAGGAAAAAAACCCTTCTGTTTTTATTTAATCAAACCTCTGGCAAGCAAGTGCTTTTTAAAAGCAAATGGTATTCCTCTTTTGCACTTTTTTTTTTGCTTGCTTGTCCAGACAGGCTGACCTTTTAGCTTGGTTTGTAATTCAGTTACTGAAGAAAAGAATAGCAGTGAAATAACTTGTCTTTGTGGTTATAGGATTAGTCAGCCACTTTCTAAGTTCCTAAAGGATTTCAAGGTTTGGACTTCTTGAAGTTTAGTGCTGCAGAATAACATTGACACAATTTGTCATTCCCTTTGTTTAGATTAAGTGTGTATAGTACTTGGGATGATTTTGGAACTGAATGGGGCTATTCATACTCATAATTGACACTAAGGCTAAAAAAGGAAGTTTAATCTTGGAGCTTAGAAGACTAAAACGAATTGCTCTTTTTTAAAAAAGCTTTATTTTTTAAATGACCACTCAGCACTCATATCAGTGAGTATACCTTTGGATGGGTTTTTTTCTTTAATACTTCAGGACAATGTTGAGGGTAGTAACAGCTTGCAGAGGTTCTATGGTTGTGCTGACTGTGACACCAGAACTTTCCTGAGCCTTGTAAGGATTGCAGCAGGGATTGGTGAAGTGCAGTTCTTGGCTGGGAGCAGCCCAGGGATGCCAGTGCTGGTGATCCAGGCTGTGGTGTTCCCACAGCTCTGTCTGGGTGGCCAGGGGGAATGGGATGTGTGCTGTAATCCTCTGAAACTGGGAATTTCCTGAGACCTTGCCAACAGCAAAGCTGCTCTCTGATTCCTAAAGGCTTTTGGGGAATAGGGGAAAACTTCCCAAGTGTGGGGAGGGTGGGAAGGCAGAGGAGGCTCTGAGGAGCAGCTGTGTGTCCAGAGTGTGCTTCTCTTCCAGAGCAGCCATGGACTGCTCAGGGTGGGATTGGGAAAGATCCTTGCTGAACCAGCAGGGTCAAACATTATGGGTGCACATGTAGCCTGAAATAAGATAGAGTGGAGTAGCAAAGCTGTGGCAGCTCTTGCTAGAGAGGAGCAGTGGCCTCAGCAGCCATGGTGAGACTCCACCAGTGCTGGAACAGAGGGGCAGCTGCCCCAGGAGTTGAGATCTGTGCCTGCAGATTTGGGAGAAGCCTTGCTGAGGTACAGGGGCCAGGCTGGAGAGAAGGGTCTTGGCAGCTGTTATTCCTGCAGAGGAGTTTCCAGTTGAGACATGATCTTCCCAGTGAGTCTGGCAGGAAGAAGGATGGCACACAGGGCCCCCCAGAAATTCTGTAGGGATAGTATAGATCCCATGGTCTGGTGTTGTGAACCTTTATTTTAATCAAGTAAGCAGAGCTACGTGGAAAATTAACTGGAATCCTTCCTGGCATCATAACAATAAGGTGCTTCACTTTCAGGAGCTCCACATCTGTGCAAGTGAGGTAGAGCCATCCCAAACACTTCCCTTGAGAGGCCCTGGGTCTCCTCTGATATAATTCTCTGTTAAGATGCACTTTTCCAGTTCAGCTGGGGCTCAAAAGCTGAGTGTGTAATAGTGTCCATCTTTTCTTCCACAAAAGTGATGCTGTGATTGCATTTAAATATTTAATTGGCTTAAGCTGACTTGACTCCTGTGTCATCTCATTAAAAGTGTTGTTTCTTTGTGGAAAGCCATCTGCTATTCAGGTGAGGTGGGGCTGAGTCTCCAGATGTGCACTGATCACAGCTCCTGTTCTCTTTCTTTGGGCAGTGGTAGCTGCAGTGCTGTTTTGGCTGCTGCTGGATGCTGCAGCCCATGATGTGTTTTGCCAGTACATTGCCTAAATAATTAAGGTGTGTTAAAAGCAGAGGCTTGTGCTGCTGAGACTTATTTTTCAAATCTTTTGAAAGATTAATATCTGTATTTTTAATCTTGCATGAAATCCCACATTTCATCCACTGCTTTCATAACAGTGAGAAACTTCACTGACATGCTGATACTAAAAGGGAGGAAAATCAAGATAATTAGTGCTTGTGTAGGCACAAGGGCTTGTTCTGATCTACTGCAGCCCCCCTGTACCATGGCTGCTTGACAGATCTGTGAAGTTGTAGGGACCTGATGGATGAGGAAAAATGGTCAGAAAGTGCCAGTAGGTCCTTATGTCCTTTGCATTTGTCAGCTTAAAGTGAATAAATAGTTAATGCTTGCTCATATATTACATCAAGGCTTCCTTGTGCTGGAAACGTAAACGAGAACAAGGCACTTAATTTTTAGAGCAGTGATTGAAAGTATGCCAAGTGGTATTGAGGCAGCATTTCAGGAAAAATGCTATGGGAAAAAATGGCATGCTATTCCAGCACCAATTTATATCACCCTCTTCAAGATCTAAAGTCTGGAGCACTGCTTAGCATGAGAAATTACCTTCTACATTTAATTTTGGCCAGAGAAATTGAGGGCCTTTTTTTTTTTCTGGTTTTAAAAAAAGTGTGTAGTACTTTTGAGTAATCTGTGTCCTCACAGTATATTTGATATGAGCATTTAATGGATACCTCGTTTAACTAGTCTTTCAAGTCACAGAAAGCTAACTCCAGGATAATGTCAGCTCTTTCACTTGTCAGGGCTCACATTCATGGATCCCTGAGTTCTGACACCCCTCCCTGGTCTGTGTAGCAGCACTGCACTCCTGGGTGCTGCAGGCTGAGCTCTGCCCCAGGCTGGTCCTACAAACAGCAACAGAAGGGGCATCCTATGGGAGAGTTCTTCCCAAAAGTAAATCTCTGTTTGAGGAGGTGATAGAACAGCAGCTCAGGAGTTGAGGTGGATACACATCAAACTGATCTGCAGGGTTCTGGAGAAGGAAGTGTGAGTGTGCCCTTGGTTTTATCAGCAGGGAAGCATCTTGATAGCCTTGGTGATAGCCAAGGTCGAGTGAAGCAAGAGTTTAATTATTCTCTTCTGTGAAGAGCCTCCCTTCCTAAAGGACACCTGAACATTTAATTGAACTTGTAGGAATTGTTTTATGCTTGTCTCTGATATGGAGCCACTTCTGCTGTTGAGTGTGATCATCAACAGCCTCCCCTGAGGGGCTTCCACACAGCTGTAGTCCCAGTTGGTTCTGGTTTTGTTTTTCCAAAGTAGACTGTAGCTACTGTATTACTGTGTTAATACTTTTCATTATCTCTAACAGCAAATTCCCGTTTGGCATTTAATGTTTAGCATGGCTTGAGTAACTTGATTTGGGTAAAACCCCTTCTCAAGCCACATTTAGAGTTTGCCTGTCTAAATACACACACACACAAAAATGATGGTTTGTGCTCCCTGCTGATGGGATTGATGAGTTTTAAGGGGGGCTTTGATCACTGGGTATGCAGTCCAGAACTGGTAGATTGCAGCATAAAACTAGGCTTAAAAGGAAGCTATAACAATAAAAGCTATGCTAAATAGACAATTAATTTGTTTTTCCTTAGCTCCCATCTAGCTCGTATCTTTTCTACGAATTTATTTCCCTGTGTAGCGTGGGAAGCTGCAATTTTATTACTTCTGTATTTTAGTCTTCAAACTCCCACTGCCCCTTATGAAGTGATAATTGCCAAAGCCAGTTTTTCTAAAGGCTATATAAAACTTAAAAGTTTGACATCAAGTTATGTTGAGCAGTAAATGCCACTTGGAGTATCTGGGTGAAAGGCAGGCAGTGACTGCTGCAGCTGGGTGTTTTCTTTCTAAAAAGCCACAAGCTCCTGGTAATAGTGGGAGGATATTGGAAAACACCCCGAGCATGTGGAAGACAAGTGTTCAAACTCACAGGAGTTATGGTAGAGGGATATGTCTAGAGGGCTAAGGAAGAGCAGAACAACTTCCTAATTTTATTTATAGGGTTGGTTGTAGTACCAAGACTTGCAAATATTTCCTTCTGAAAAAAAATGTTCAAGTGCTTTCACCATGAGGAAAGTAACTTCATCTCACTAGTGTCATACATATTCCAATTTTGTTCCAGAAGTCAGGGTCCATCTGCACATTTGAAAAGTGATGGTAGAAAAACTGCATCCCCACCCAGGGGATGAAGGATTCCTGCTTGGCACAAGGCTCAGGACTTCAAAGACAGTATTTAAAAGCAAAGCCCAGATAGCTTGAAACATTGCATACATGTGAAGAAAAGGTTTTGTGCTAAATGCAGGGATCAAATTCAGTGTCAGCAGTAAAAAGAAAATTTCAGGAGGAACATGTTTTCCACTTGCCCCAAGATAATATTTTTTGATTCCTGTGCAATCAGTGAGCTAGAGCTTGGCCAAAACTCTTTGCTAGGGGGGAAATGTGTGAAAGCTGCTGGGAAGCAGCTCATTTCTGTTTGATGCTCGGAATTCGTGCAGCAAGGAGGTTTGGCTGGCAGTGGTTTTGTGAGAGGAGCAAATAAAAATGATGGCTGAAGTGACTCAGGGGTTACTGGGCAGCTGTATTTATGTCAGTAGTGCAGGCTGGTCCAGGCAGGGCTGACCTTGTGCTGCTGTTCAGGGACCAGAGAATGTGCCAAGTCCCAAACTGGTCTGGGATCATCTCAGACCTTGCTACAGGCAAACCAGCATGAGTGCTCCTCAGTGAGGGCTGTGGGTACTAAGAGGGCTGAGATAAATTATTTGCATCAACTTCTAATTCAGAAAGTTTTCACCATTTGGGGTTTTTGTTGGTTTTTGTGGGATTGGGGCAGAGGCTGAGTTAATTCTCGAGGCTTTGTGTTTTACAACAGATTTTTTTTGTTTTATGTGAGACAGAAATCTGGCATAGTCTGTTTTAAAAATACCGTGGCAGGGTTTTGGGCTGTGTCCTGCTGAGGACAGAATAGCAGAAGTATAAAGTACAGACCATGGTGCCCTTGAATACCAAACCTGTGGCTATGTCTGCAGAGAGATTATATTTATTCTCCTTTTGCTGCTTAGGTTCATTTACATTCAGTAGAATATCATGTTGCTGTGACACTTTACCTGACTATAAGAAATGCAAGTGGGTTTTTCCCCCCTTGATTTTAAAATGCTGATTTGAAAGAACTGCAACTCAGAAGCAGTTTGCTGAGTTGAACATTATTCATTGGGGTAGTTGTCTGCAAATCTGTCAGAATGCTGACAAAGGAATGTTGTGAATAGCTTACAAATCTTCTCCTTGAGGAAGAAATTGTATTTCAAATGATCTGTTCCTGATTTGCCCATCACTGCTGCATAGGCTTGGAAAGGCTGTAGGTTATGTCCTTCCAAAGGATATAATTATGTATGTCCTTCTGAATTATACAATAGAAATCATCAGCATATTAAAACAAGATGTTGCTGTCAGTGGTGTCTGAAGAAAACAAACAGCATCCAATGGCTGTGGGTGAGAGGCTTTCAGATAAACACCTCTTCCTCTGTTTGTTTTCCTTTGGGCATTTTTATAGGGTTAAGATTGTTCTCAAAACCTCAAGTAAAAATGCAACAGTTAATCAGGTAGTTAAAAACTAGCTTTCTCAACATACAAGCTTGCTGGAAGAGTTTCACTGTGCTGCCTCCTCACCATTTTGATAGATTTGTTTGGCCAACCTTAGTACAAGTATTTTTTATCCGGCTTTACATTTGAAATGAGATTCCTTCCTTTAAAAGTTTGTTTTAGGTATTTGATCAGCATAGACAAAAATAGATAGCTTTTACAGAGACAGACTTCTTAGAGCAGAGGAATTGCTGAGAAGTGAGGAGAGGAATGGGACTGAGCCCTTGGCTAAAACCAGCTCTAATTGCAGCTGCTCAGCACTGAGACTTTACCCCGAGTACCCGTCTGTCATGAGATGCTGTCCTTGTCCTTCTTGTCTTATTTTGCTCCTGGCATTTCTCTGAGAGAATAATGTCAGTGTCCCAGGAGTGCAGAAACAGATATACTGGAGTCTAAAACTTCATTTCTGGGAGAAAGCCTGTCTGTGGCATTGCCTTACAGTAAAATGCCAGACAGCAAAGTGAAGTGGAAGCCATCACATTTTTAACAGTTTGGAGTTTTTTTCCTTCTTAAGATGTGTGTGAGTGGAAGGACAGTCTGAGTAATTGCCCAGGCCAGGTCCCTGGGCTCTTGCTGTCACAGGCTGAGGCACAGCAGGAGCAGAGGGCTGGATGTCCCCTGCTCTGTGTGACTCTCGTGGCTCTCATTACCAACTGGGGACCTGTCAGTCTCCCATCAGCTCCTCTGGGCTGAGCAGTCACCTCCTGAACCTTTCACCAGTGCTGCCCTTTGGCTTCTCTGCCTCTTGCAGGAGCAGTGTGGCATTCACAGACAGTGTGCCATTATTCCAGATTAAACCTCTGCCAGTTGTTCATCCTCATGGCACAGCACTGCACACAGCATGTTCCTGTGCTCCCAGATTCCTGGGCCACATGGACTTGCCTCCCTTCCTTCTCCCACCATCCCTGTTGTGTTTAACCTGTGATCAGGCTCTGTAAGCAGCCACTTTGCTCTGCCTCATGCAGGTAACCCCCCTCCCAGATGGTTCATATTAATATAAATCCGTGGGCTTTGCCCACTCCAGACTTAGCTGTGCTCCAGCATCTTCCACACTGTTTAGCCATCTGTCCTAACAAACACAGTCCTGGGAATCGTCAGAGCTGTTGTGTCCCTTGGCAAGCAGCTCTGACACTTTGCAGGAAGGCTTTGTGTGTCTTTGTCCACGAAGGATGTGATGCTCCATCAAGGACAGCAGTAGGGCAGTGTTTTCTTACTGCCACATCTTCTGGAGAGCCCATCACTGTGCATCTGCTCTGCCAGCTCAGGCACTTTGTTCTGGCTCTAAGCAGCACCCAAGCACTTCAGGAGGATAGCAGAGAAAGCTCAAAGGGCATCCCTGGAAGATTGCAGCCCTAGGGCAATTTCTCACATCTAATAGTTGGCTTAAGCCTTGAGCAAGGTGTTTCAGATTTGTTCCAATACTCTCTTTAAGCAGTCCAGCACTGTAGCTGCTTAGTATATGTATTCAGTGCTTGTATTAATATTTTCTTCTGTTTTGCATTTTTATTTGACTTTTCAATTCCCTAGACTGTGAGGAAGTGGAATATTGAATAATTACCTGCTCCTTAATAAATTAGTGTGAAAAAGCAACTGGTGCCATGCATCAACTTAAACTGCTGCCTGTTAAAGTTGCATTACTGTGTATAAATAATATATATCTTGGTGGAGGAAGTGCTTTGTCTTTCTAATGAACAGTTGCCTGATTGGAAAGGCTGAAATACTGTATACCCTGGGCAGAAAGGTTGTTTTATATGTGCCTGGATTTTTTTAATGGATTTGTGATCTTGAAAGAGCAACTAGGAAAGATCATGTTTAGCAGAATGTGCTAAAGAACTTCAAAAGACATTGTGAGAATTTAGGTAGCAGGTGACTTTGTGATTTAGGGACTGGTATCTCTTCCACCTCTGGAAAAGGCATCAGGAATTCCATATCTTAGTTTTAAGGAGTTGTGTAAACTGCCATTAAACATTAATTTGTTGCCTTGTAGTAGGCAGCAAACATTTCACTCCATGTTTCGGTTCAGAAACGGCTTGAAGAATAACCATGACAGCTGACTAATTAACAGCTAAGCTAGGACAGCCCCACTTGCATGAAAATAAAGATAAGTCACTTAATTATGACATTTGTTGAAAGCAAAAAAAAAAAATTGACAGTTCTTTGTGCTCAAGAAAAAATCCTAATTATTTTGCATATTCTTAGTGTCAGGAAAATTAATCCACAAACACCAGAGGTTTATGTCCAAAAAGGAGACAGAGGAGTCCTTTTTGCTTTATTCGAATAAAGGGAGAGACCATTCCCCTGGGATCTCTCAAATTTTTGGAGGACACAGCCTCCTTTTATTCTGTTTTCCCGGCCGCATTTCCCTCTCT
Organism: Toxostoma redivivum; assembly: GCA_013397375.1. Taxonomy (NCBI): domain Eukaryota; kingdom Metazoa; phylum Chordata; class Aves; order Passeriformes; family Mimidae; genus Toxostoma; species Toxostoma redivivum. Next base: position 76,352 of record VXBI01014838.1, read on the forward strand.
CTTTCCCCATGGGCTGAGGTACTTGAGAGGTACAGACTTCCCGGAACGCCTGATACCTAAAATCCCCCTCTAATGTATAACCCTCCCTTTTAATTTTTAATTCTTATTGAATTCATAGTTTTTCCCCGTTGCTTCTTTCATCTTTCGACATCCAAATTCATTTATCAGTAGCCCTACAGTTTGTTTGTAAAGGCAAATAACTTTTCCATTCATCAATCAGTGGAATCCATCCCTTTGTTTCTTTTATCTCTCAGTGCTAGTCCTATCTACAAGCAGATCCACAGCTCATTTTTAAAGACAAATTCGACATTCCTCTCGTTAGCATCCACAGCAGGTGCTTACGATGGCAGGTGCCGCACAGTCATTTCTGTCCTGCCTGTAGAACACTCTCCTCTGTGGTCACTTGGTCTTGGATGGGGAGAGGATTGGTGCTTAAGTAAACATTTGAAGCACTTCCAGTGACCATATTTTTAACATTATACTAAAATCCTTTCTATTCCACCAGTTACAATATTATAACATTACATAAAGGCTGTAGCTGTGAATAATCTAGACGGTCCCAAGCCACACTTGGCATCTGTAATCACAGAGCAAAACTTTCCTGTGCCAGTTCTCAGCAAATTGGCACGGACAAGACAGCCAGTTAAACAAAGGTCAGGCAGAGAGAGAATTCAGGGACAGGGAGCTTGTCCAGATGAGCCTGACATCTCCACGTGTACAGGAAAATACAAATTGTACTTGCATATTTTATCAGTATAAGGCTGACCCAAAGTGACCTGGTGTGTGTTTGTGCTCTGGGATTTCTGGTGTAGCAGAGTCTGAATTCCCCACCATGACTGAGATTCAGCCTGGTTGTACATAATTGTCTTTTTTTTTCACATGCAGCTTTTGTCAATTATACGATTTTCTTTCTGTTCCCTATGTCTTCTTTTGTCATTTAGCATAAGGAGGTTTAGTTGCAAGGAAAGGGGAGGAGAAGAGAACTTTGCTTTCCTTCCATCTCAGTGCAGCATTTCTGTCCTAAGCCTGCAAAATGAAGCATTAGAAAAGCAACTCCATGGGGGGAAACATTTCACTTGTTGGTTGTGTGCTCACAGTGCCAGTAACCAGAGCATGTGATGTACCTGTGAAATGAGCAGAAGCAGTGTCCTGAGGCTCACAGCACTCTCATTGAGAGCAGAACTCTTGGTGCCTTTCTTTTGTATTTGGGGTAGTTGTTGAGGTGAAGCAGGTGAAGAAGCAGGAAGGGCCTTGGCAAGGGTTTTACAGAAATGTAATTGTTTATTTCAGCCATATGTCGGCACAGTCCTAGAGTTCAGAGACAAAGACAAAGGCAAAGGCAAGGTCTGAGAGTTCAGGTTAAGTACATGGGGGTTTTGGGGTGGGGGAAGGAGTATCAGAGACCATTTACCAGGGGACATGGGGGTGTTACAAGGATGGGATAGGGCATGGGGGCTAACAAGAAACAGGGTGGGAGTGACCAAAAGGCTGGCAGACAGGGAGAGGGCACGGGGCCGACCCAAGGAACTGGGATTGTTCTGACCTGCTAGAACAGGAGGCAGCTGAGAGAGAGGCCTCTTGTGTCTTTCTGACTGGGAGTGCCTTTCAGGGTCTCCACACCTTTCCCTGCTGGAAGATGCGCCATGGCTGCCAGAGGAGTAGCAGCATCCCTGCAGGTGTGTGAGTGGTGGCTGCACTGATGCCAGTATCTGTTCCTCTTTTGTCTCCCTGCTAGCTGAAAACTTGGAGCGTGGATGAGCTGCAGAAGAGGCTCTCTGCCCTGGACCCCATGATGGAGCAGGAGATCAAGGAGATCCGCCAGAAGTACCAGTCCAAGCGGCAGCCCATCCTCGACGCCATCGAGGCCAAGAAGCGGCGGCAGCAGAACTTCTGAGCCGCGGCCACAACGTCCTCCCAAACAACAGATTGATTTCTATTAAAAATGCTGGCAAAATAGAGGGCAATACTCCTGCTCGTTTACTTTTCCATAGCACCTTTGTGAACTCAGGTTCCTGATTTTATGTTTTAATGTTAGACATGTATTTAAAACATCATTTCAACCTGCTGCACATACTGTTTTTAGGAGGATTGTTTTTAAACCAGAGGAACCAGATAGGAATAGGATAATGCAAATTGGCTCATTCTCTTTTCAGTTGAACTTTCAGGAGTCTATTTTTGTTTAAGTTAATGTAGATTGTTGTCTGTAACAGCTGATTCTTTTGTGGGTATTTTGTTTTTGTTTTTGTTTTCCTCTGTGAATGCACAGACTCAATTTCAAGCTGTTAACTGTTTCTACTGTTAAGGTACTGATAAGTTTTAAGTCACTGAGGAGAGAGCAGGTGGGAACATGTACAAACTGTTCCAGCCTTTTGAAAGAAACTTAAATCTCAGTTTTTAAAAAGCCTGTAATAAGCCCCATGCCTTACACTGTGTGCTTTAAGCAAGTGTGATTTCTTTGTGACCTCAGTTTTGTCCTCATTTTGTGTACTTCATGAATTTATACGAGTAGATAAAGCATGTTGTGCCTCCATAAGAAATTACATTCTGTAATTTAAAATCCACACCCACTTAAAACCAAAAGCCAGTCATTGATCTGATACCCCTTTGTCTGTCTGTTTGGAAATGTCCTTCAGGGAGACCCTGCTGAGAATGGAGTGCTGGTAAAAGGAAACAATGTTTGAATGGGTGGAAGTTGTTTGAACCTCTCTCAGGAATTAGGTACTTAGCTCTGTCTAAGAGGACTTAAAAATCTCCACAGCTTGTGAAATATTTTATAGGCTTCATTTCAAATTTACATCTTTTGGATGCTTGAATAAAAACTTGATTTCACAATCCTTCACATTTCTGCAAGGTTCAGCACATCAGGAGAGTCAAACTGAAAGTAAAGACTGTTGAATTAACAAAGATGTGCATTTATGGTGGTGGAGCAAAGGAGGAGTTGATCTGGATGAGAAGACGATTACTAGTGTCCTGCTGGAAGACCTTCAGTCTCTTCCAGTTCCTCTGGATGCTCTTGTGTTGGTTTTTTTTTTTTATTTCCCTTCCATCCCTGCCCAGCATAGCTCAATCAACCACAATGCCCCAGGCATGTACAATCACCATGAGGATGGTGCAATGAGCTCACATCAGAGTGGGGAGTGAAACAAAGCCTTTGTGCAGGGCAGAGACTGAGCAGTGCCTTGCCCCATGGGCTCTGACAGCACTGCTGTGTAGTTTTAGGTGTTGCTAGCATATGATGGAATGTTTGGGCAGAGCAAGTGTTTATACCAATATGTTTTTATTTTCCGCTGATAGAGGGAACAGTTTCCACGTCATGTTTCTGAGCTAGGCCTTGGTACATCACCTAGATGATTAAACAGCAGTGTGTCCTGAATCAAATGCTGCTACAGAGGTGATGTATTCGTTTCATGTTTCTGTAGGGTCTTATTTCCCCACTGGAGCAGGCTCTTGGCTGCTGCTCCCAGTTCTGCTCCGCAGCTGTGAAAGGAACCAAGCCATTCTTACCCTCTGCAGGGCTCGGTTTGTCTCAGTTTGGTAAGGCAGTGGGATCACAGCTGTCCCTAGGGAAAAGGGAGGCAGGAAGCAGTGTTTGTAAGGTGCTGCAGGAGGGGTACATCCTGGAATAGTCAGCAATCTGACAGCCCCAGGTGCTGACAGTTCCCAGGTGGGGAACATCAGGGCTCATGCCCTGCTCATCTGGAATCCGTGCAATAGCCTTTGCCCTAACCTTGTCTTTATGATGAGCAATTTTCAGGAGCATCCTTTGCATCAAAGAAACTCCTCCAACTTAGCAGGGAGTTCTCTGGTCAGTGTTGGATCTTGTATAAGTCACTGGGATGGATCTGGCCCAGCACCTCTGTTGTGACAGACACAGATCTGTGACATGGTAAATTGTGCACTGCCTGTGTGGTGTGGGTCAAGCCTGTTCTGCTGGAAGGATTTTTTCCTCTGCACTGTATAGATAACTCTGTAGAGATCAGAGGGCATTAGAAACCCCAACTTTAAGGTGAAACACCACGGGGTGGTGTCTATTTACAGAATATGCAACCTGTGACTGCTGTAACTGAATGTAAGCACTCTTGAAATACTCTGCTTTGCTGACGTGATTGTCTTAAAATATAGCAAACAAACCAAAATAACTAAAACTGGTCCAATGGCTTAACTGTCTTTGAACCTTTCTTAAATGCTTGCAGTGGGTGAGACTTAATGATGTTTCTTGCACTTGGAGCTGTAGTGCAGAGGAATTATTTTCTCCTTCACTGATTTTCGATTTGTTGGAGAAAATATTTCCCTTTTTGGTCCCTTTGTAAAATGTCTGAGAGCACAATACCTGTTCATTTCTCAAAGTCCTCCAAGCTATGTCCAAGGCTGGTACCATAAGGGAAGGATGTCTTGACAAAGTTTTAAGCAAAAAACTTGCTTGATTGTGAAGCTGCATTCATGTGCTCCTTGGGTCCATCTGCATTGTGGAAAGGGTTCTGGACAAACCATTCTCTTTGCTTCTAAAACCCAGAGATACTGATGGTGTCAGTCAGGTGAGACTTACAAATGTGAAGTTTGTAGCTTTAACTTTTTTTGTAACAAAGAAATAAGCAACACTGGCATAAACTGCTGACTTGAAATGCTGTTTTGTAAGATCTGGCTGTTTGTATATAATAGTGTTGGGTCTTCAGTTTGTATATGTATGAAACAGTAACTTTTATTGCATTCCTCTCAGTTTGATACAGGAGATTTTGTTTGATCTTTCTCAAATATCTTGCCTTATTTGTTTAAAGGGGCAAATAAACTGTCCCTACCTGAAAGCATCAGTGTCATGACTCATATTTCTGCATTATAATATTTTGGAGTGTTATTGTTTACCAGGACAAGTTTGAACATGATGCACCTCTAGTCAGCCAATGTTATGCAACATTCTGGAGGAGAGTGCAAGCTTTCAGGAACACAGGCAGTGAACAAGTCAGACACACATTTTAAAACGTTACTAATTCTGCAGCTCAGGGTTGAGCAGAGGGGCAGCTCCCTGTGCTGGCAGCTTTGTGGGGTTCAGGAGGCGATGCTCAGGCAGTTCCAGCAGGGAGGAGCACAGGCAGCCCTGCCTGGAGCTCGAGTCATGCAGGAGGGATGTTTGCCCCACAGCATGCTCTGGCAGGTGGGGATGCTGAGCTCTGCTGTAGGTCCTTGCTGTCTCTGCAGCAGCTTCCCTGAGCCTGCAGGCAGATTTGGGACTAGGTACATATCAATTTATCCACCTTCCTACACAACAGGTGAGGCTGGAGGCTCACTCCTAATTCTGGCTCACTTGCTGCACTTTGAGCTTTCTAGCTCAGAAAAAGATGAAGCTGACAGTGAGTGGGTGCTGCCTTCCAATGGTGAACTGTTGGCTTCAATGTGGTTTTCCTGAGCAGTTACTAAATCTGTCCTGGAGGGATGACTAACTGGAGCAGAGACAGAATTCATTCAGGAGTCAGCTTTGGTTAGCAATTCCGGAGGAAACAAAATAGATCTGAGCTTTTAAATGTTGGGAAGGAGCTTGGAAATCAAAGGGAGGGAGGCTGCTGGCTTTTCTAGTAACTGGGGAAGCCTGGAGCTCTCACATCTCAGCAGCATTACCAGGATATTGTGGAGCCCTAGAACAAAGGGAAGGAGGGTTGTGCAGCCACACCAGGGCAGTGTTTGTGTGCACTCCCTCTGTGCTGCCAGCTCTGCACCTGCTGCACAAACTTCTGCACGTGACAAACAGACCCAGCAGCAGCTACCCACGAGCTGGGACTTAGATTTAGACCTAGACTTAGACTTAGGTTTCTCCCCCATAAGGGAAAAAGTCAGCTCTCCACTAAGTCCATAGCACCAGCAATTTTTAATAGTTATTAGCATTAAGTTACAGGAGCTGCTGTGCCAATGTCCTTTTTGCCCAGCTACTCATTTCCTAAACCCTCATTTTGTAGCATTTCCTGCTGTCCACAGGCCAAAAGAGTCTGAGCTTGGATAAATGCTTTGAGTGTTGGCTGACAGCCCTGCCTCGAGAGTTGATAATTTTTCATTTCACTAATCATTTTGGCAAAAGTTTGAAGAGTTAAACCAGGAAATACCCATCAGCTCTTTCCAGACTGAAAGTTAAATGCTCTTTAATTTAAGAGCCCAGGAAGAAAGCCAATGTGTTTAAAAACTTTAAAACAATTCAATTCCATCTACGAAGGATTGTCCTGCTCCCCTTCAGGTTATTGCTGTCCAGATCAATACAGTGCTGGACCTGGAGGGAGCCCAGAGTCCCTGAGTCCCATCCTGAGTGGTCACAGCAGCCTCTTGCAGACCTGTCTGTGCAGTCAGCAGAGAACTGAGCTGTAAGGTGCATTTTCCTCAGCCCAAGGGGCTCACAAACTCTGGACCATCATTCCTTTAGCACAGGGAGGACGATCTTGAAAGAAATGTGGGGCAGCTTTTCCCACTCTCTGAGGTCTGGATGTGAACATGCATTGCTGGTGCTGTGCCTCCCTGCATGCCTGGCCTGTGGGTTTGATTCCCTGGAATGGTGTGACCTAGCTTAGGCACATTGGGTTAATTTAATTCCATGCCTTCAAGGCTGCTCGTTTGGCTTTCTCAGATGGTTAGAATAGAAGTCTTGATTTTGTGTTTTTCCTACAACTAAGTTAGCATCTTGAGTTCAGGTAAAGGCTAAAGTGAACCCATAAGTGTATGCAGGCCTTGGGGCTCTCACTACAAGGCAAAAGTGGTTTAGCATTATTTAAAATAAATTTAAAAAAAACACTGTGATTTCTGTCCTGTTTCTTTCTACTGATCTCCTTACATAGAACACTGATTTAACGTGTCAAGCAGTGTGCTCAAGCAATGAGATCTGATTTTTGCTGAGGTCATCAGGGTTGTAGGAATCTGGGAGCAGGACAGATCCCAGAAATACTGCCAGTGAGGAGTCTTTCCTTCCTACAGATGAAGCCCTTAAAAATCTCCTGGTTTTCTAATTACCAGCCAAGTGCACAGACCATGTTCAGGGTAGTCATGGATATGAAAGTTGGCAAAGGAAAAGAAGTTTTAAACAAAGGTAATGAAGTTTACTTTGTCTCTTTGAGCAGAGTTGTCTAATTCTCAGCTGCATTAAATAGCTTAATAAGGTCACTCTTTAATCACCATTCCCTGGAGGCAAGAGAGTCATGCTTTAGTCAATCATTTGGTGAGTGTGGAAAGCAGCTTTGTAGGAATAACCTGATAAAGTGTGTAATTGATTTACCCACTGTATCAAATGAAAATGCAGCCACTCAGGAAAACTGATTAGGGATTAGCAAAAGAACATGAGTTTCCTACTTGCCTTAGAAATAGTAAGTCAGGCGGGTCCTTGCACAGCCGTGTCTCAGTGGGGAGCGTGGGCTGTGCTCACCCACTCTGCTGCTGGGCACCTTCCTGCACCCAGCTCTTCCTGCTCTGCACAGCTCCAGCTCTGCCAGATCTGCCTGCACAGCAGTGGGAGGATTTTCCTAGTGCACTTACTCAGAGCCATACAAATCCTAATGTCTTCACAGAGAGCAGAGGCTAAAAAAAGAAAACATCTTTCGTGGCTTTCCCAAAGCCGAGCTTGGGACTCTCGTGCACTAGTCCCCTCTGATGTGCCTTTGAGATGTGGCAGAGGGGCTCACAGGACATCCTGCCTTGCTTATAGCCCCCAAGGTAGGGGAGCTTTTGCCTTGGAATGATTAGCAGCATGTGGATTTTTAATTTTTTTAATGGGAAAGCTCTCAAAAGAATGAACTGTTTTTACCCCTGAGTCCTGTCACACCCAGCAGAGTAATGCACCTGACACAGGGAGAGCAGCCGTAAGCCCTGCTCTCCCCAGCCAGCCCCTGCAGAGCAACAGCCTAGAGACACCTTCTCATTTCAGAGCATCAGAGAGGCCACATGCAGCATCAGGATTTCCTCCCTCCCAGCTCTGGTGCCTGGGTCCCTGAGTGGCTTTTCCCAGAACCTACCAGCTCCAACCCCTTCCCTCACACCCCATGAATGCCTCGTTCACTGAGCCTCAGGAAGGTGGGTTATTCAAACTGCTCCAGCCAGGATGACAGCAGTGGTCCAGGCATGAGGACTAGCTGTCAGCACAGCATACAGAGCAGGGGTGAGATGGGAGCTCTGCTCTGCTGTGCTCCAAGGTGGTGCTGGAGCTGGCTGACAGGGACCTGCAGCCCTGTGGGAGCAGCCTGGCTGCTCCTGCTCACCTTGACCCAGCCCTGGCTCAGCCCATGGGCTGCATGAGCACATCCAGCTCCCACAAAACAGAAACCAGCATCCACAGCAGATCATAGAGGTCTTTAATAAAATATACAGTATGCATCCCATGCATAGATAGAAAATTAATTTACATGCTCCTAATTATTTGCATAATGCTTTTTCATTAATAGATGTAATTTGCTCTTCACATTTGAATACATTTTGCTACTGGAATATTTATGTTGAGAAGGGGAAACTCCTTCCTGTATTCAAGTAACAGTGCAGCAGGAGCTGGCTGGGGCAGAGGGTGCTGCTCTCCAGTCCCAGCTCCCAGCAGGAATAAGCACAGAGCGGACCATGAACCGTCGGTACTGGAAGACTTGATGATGCCAGAAGCGTGAGCACCCCCCCATCCCACACCACCACCATTCCCTGGGGACCTTCCCTGAGTCCCACTGACTTTGGAAAGGCTGGACCTGCACCAGTGTTGGTTGGGCTTTCCTTGCCCATGACCAGCAGATCACTATGGACAGAGCTGGCACTGGCTGTGCTGAAACCCAGCCAGGACAACCAGCAGCAAACTCATGATCCAGGTACCTGGGGTCATCCTGCAGCCTTCAACATGTGTTTGAGGTGCTTTGGGATGGTGGGATGCACGTTTCTCCTGCTCCAAACAGGCATTGCTGGGTGTGCTCCTTTGTGTGCAATGGAGCTGCACAATTTCCAGACAGAGAACAGGGGGTGGGAGGGCAAGGCAAAGCTCTGTAGGGAATTAATGCTGTGCTGGGAGCAGACCCCAGAGTGCTCAAGTGGGCTGGTGGTCCAGGCAGGAAGGGGGTTTGGTGTTCCAGGCTGGGCTCCCTGCCCAGCTGTGAGGTGCTCAGAGGCTGCAGTGACAAAAGTGGTGCAAGGTCCCCTCTGCCCCAGCTCTCTCCCTGCAGAGGGAAGGTGCTCCCTGTGGGGACACCCAGGACAGTGTGACCCCTCCTTACAGCCTTCCTGCCCCTGCCTGGCCCTGAGACAGGGAGGGAAGAGACAGGATTAAGCCAGGCTAGGGGCTGTGGTGAGGAAGACCAGGGCTTGGGGGCAGCCCCACTGGGATTGGCTCCCCAGTTCCCCCAACTTGAACCCTTTGCTGCTGCCTCAGAGGACAGCGTCCCTTCTGGCTGGTTATCGCTGGCTGGTGTCCATCCCCCGTGTGTGGGCAGTGCTCCCAGCTGTGCCACACTCCCAGCACAGCCCCAGGGGTGTCCTGGCAGTGGCAGTGCAGGAGAGCAGATAAATCCTAGCTGCAATGGAAAGGTGAGGTTCAGTCAATCCCACTGCAGGGGCTGGGGACCATGGGGCTCACCCTGAGCTGGACACTACCTCTCCTCCCATACAGACTCATTCCCAGGCCCCTTTCTTTTATGGCTGGAGGGGCTCTTGAGCCTTTTGAGGCTTTTTCCATCTGGGGGTAGGACAAAGCACAGGATCTGTAAGGGCTGCCAGCCTGGTTGAGGGTTGCCTTATCCTTGAGCTATTTAACCTCACCCTGGACAACACAAAACCTTAGGGCAGAGGAAAGTCCCTCTCCATACATCTGGGGCAGTGTCTGATCAGGGGTCACTTGTATTTCTTATTTTCTGCCTCCCTTTCTGGCTGGGGTATATCCAGCACCACAACCTCCCTTGGCAGCCATGGGTGAGCAAGGTGAAGGCTGAGACACATCCAGGCAGGCACAGGCTCTGGAAGCAGCCAGCACGCACTGGGCACCTCCTCCAAGCCCTCCTGTCCTCCTCAGGGCAGGGGTGATGCCAGCCGTGGCTCCTCTGCCGTGTCCCGGTGCCCTGCTCACCGCAGGTCCAGCGTGCCCCAGGGCTGCAGGGCCAGGGCTCAGGGGCTGGGCTGGGCACCGGGGGTCAGACCACGGCGGTCAGGGCTGCCCCTGTCCAGGGAGGTCTCGCTCAGAGCCTCCGAGTCTCGGTCGTGGCTGGAGACGCTCCCCAGCTCCTCAGGGTCCTTCTTGCCGCTGTTCCTCACGGCCGCCTCCAGCGCCTTCTGCTTGCGGTAGAAGTGGGAGAACTTGTTGAAGATGATGGTGATGGGCAGTGCCACCACCAGGATGCCCCCCAGGATGCAGCCCGAGGCTGCCAGCTTCCCTGCCACGGTGACAGGCACCACGTCACCGTAGCCCACGGTGGTCATGCTGACCGTGCCCCACCACCAGCACGCTGGGATGGTGTCAAAGCCGACGTCTTCCTCCTTCTCAGCAGTGTAAGCCACTCCAGAGAAGACAGAGACCCCCACGGCCAGGTAGAGCAGCAGGATCCCCACCTCCCTGTAGCTGTGCTGGAAGGCAAAGCAGAGCGTTGGTCAGGGGGGACCAGGACACAGAGATCCCACAGTGCAAACACACAGCCCTGCACAGACCCCCTGCACACCAGCAGGGATCCCATCCCTCTATCCACCTCTGCTGTGGGACGTCCTGCTCCAGGGGTGGGCTGGGATGGGGTAGGAGTGCATGGGTGACTCACATCTGGAGTAAGTGGTGCAGCCAGGAATCGTTCCTGGCACCCACAGCTGCCTCTCTGCACTCCAGCAGCCCGTGAGTGCTGGGAGGGAAGGCAGATCTGTGCTCCCTAGCCAGGGATCCCCGGCACAGGCTGCTCCCCTGCCTCCAGCACTCACTCTGGCCTGATCTCAGCTAACAATATTTAGCACATTTTCCTTTTATCTTGGCAGGTCCCCAGAAACCACCTAATAGGCAGCCACTAAAAGAAGCAATTTGTACCTTCCTGAGTGGCTGGCACTGCTCGCAGGGAGGACGTGGTCTCTGCTGCAGGCTCAGCTCAGCTCATACCCAAATCTCAGCCCAGGTTCCCTGGGGAGCCCCAAGCCCCAGGGTCCCTCCTGTACCCCAACACCACTGAGCCTCAGCATTCATGAAACCCTTTGTTACACACGTGTAGAAACATCACATCAGAGGTGACACGAAACCAAACATCCCTGGGCATCAGGGCAGCCCAGGGATGCATCCAGTGTCAGCATGGGCTGATCTGAGCACCCATCCTACAGGGTGCTACAAGCCCCAGCTTGATGAGATACAGCCCAAGGAGCCTTGGTGGGAATAGAGCCATGGACACCCAACTCTGATGGCAGGGGTATGAAATGCTCCTTGAAGAAGACATAATTTCTCTGGTTTCAACCTAAAACCTTCATGCTGCAATCTTTCTTTGTATATTCCTAATATTTGAACAAAGTATAAACCTGTGCCATAAGCCCAGAGGGAAAAGGCAGTGAGCAGCTGAAGGACAAGGCAGCAAGTCATGCCAGGAAGAGACTGCCAGGGGACAGACTGCCACCACCACCCTCCCAGCATGGCTTGTCCAGTCACTTTTTGACTGCCACAAGTGAATTTTTTGGATGTTTCTGCCCACTGACCTGCCAGCTTGCTCTTCATCTTTTTGGGGAAATCAAAGCAGAGCTTTGATTGTGGGGATTTTTCCCAGTCTCCTAACAAGCAGAGAATGTTTTATTGGAGACCACATAATGGCTAAAGGAAACAACATTTGAGCAAAGCAAACAACAGCAGATGTGGGAAAAGGCTTCTGTGGTCAGGATGAAACTTAAAGGAGGTGGATTCATGGCAGGGAATGAGGAGACTTTGCTTAGACAGCTGGCAAAAGCTGCTCAGCTAATGCCAGCAATACCAAATAACCTCCTCTTCCTCCTCCTTCTCTTTCTCCTCCCTCACCTGTGGCTGCAAATGCCCTACAGCAGTGCCAAGGCAGCTCCTCGAGGAGGATAAACAGCTCAGAGCCAAGGGTGTATCACTTGGCCAAGAAAGACCTGCTCCTAGCTGGAAGTTAACAGCAGGTCTGTACATCCCAGCTGGGGACCAGCAGCATCAAATAACCTCATACATTCTTTAAGAGTGTTGGTTCTGGCCCTGGGATGTGTTGGAAAGGGAAAGCAAAGGAGGAATCAGGCAGCTCCATAGCTCCTGCCGCTTCAATTTACAAGCAGGGTCAGGGTTTGCAGCACAGGGAAGGCTCCAGAAATCTCTCAGCTGATCCTCAGGCACTGGCTGCCACTTATATGCAGCCCTTTATCTGCAAAAGTTCTGGTTTGCTCATTGATTGAGGGGGAAGGCAGCTGCAGCTGGGGTTTGGCTGGAATGCAGTTTTAGCCATGGCTTGAGTGGGATGCAGGCTTAGCCAGGGTTCAGATGGAATGCAGGTGTAGCCAAGGACTGGATGGAATGCAGGCTTGGATAGGGTGGGATACAGTTTTAAGCAGGGTTTGGGTGGGTTGCAGGCTTAGCAAGTAGCCAGCCCTGATGGTGGCAATGCCAGGTAATAAAAGACTCCAGCTAAAAGCCCGCCAAGCAGCAGTCTCTCCAGATTCCTGCCAAATACACAGCTTTCCTCCAGTACAGCAGAAGACAGTCAGAATTGAAGAGCCCACTTTGAATCTTGCCAGAAATAGCAATGTAGAGACCGAGCAAAGATGGCCCATGGCAGTGACAGCAGGGTGATACGTGATGTGCAGTTCCAACCTCTTTGCATCTTCAGGCCCCTGAGGGGACAGACAGCAACTCCTGAAGATCCCTGTATGGGCTATAATTACCCAGGGACCAACATCTATGGAGTGCCAGTGGGAGAGCAGATCTAACCTGCACCCGTGGAGCTGCAATAGCTGTAATGGATGTTGGGAATGGTGAGGAGGAAGAGCAGAAATGTGTAAGAAGCCTCTCCTCAAATTAAACACTCCGTGGATCAGACCCCAAGCAATCTGAGGATTGTTCAGGGTTTACGATGCACAAATGGCAGAATTCCCTCTGCTAGCACTTCCATGGCAGGGGAACAATCACTCAGCTTGCCAGAGCCATCGCTCCTGCTTCCTGGCTGTTAACAGCCTTCACTGCTCTGCTCCTGCTTTCTGCTCCCACAATAGGAAGTAAATTATGATTAGCAAGACGTTGTAATTTATGTGCCCACTAAATCACAATGCCAAGCTGCTGCATCAGATTTGTGTCTTTGCTCATCCCCATTTAGAGCTGGCTACGGAGTCCTCAGGAAGGGGCACTTTCCAGCACGTCACTGGTGAATCAGCTGCTCGTCAGAAGCTGGAGCCAGGACACTGCTGGCTCCCCAGACTTAGTTTGCTGCTTAGTAATATGCACAAGTCCATCAGTGCCTGCTCTGCTGAAAGGTGGTGTTCATGCTCAGATGGAGCACCAGCAGGACATGGGGAGCCCTTACCACATGTGCAAGTTTACTTAAATTTCATCAGCAGTGTTAGCTGGGTCTGTCACTTGCCAGTGCTCTTTCAAGGTGAGTGTTCAGAAGCATGGTGCAGGTAGGACTTCAGACATCTTAATTTCAAACAACCCTCCCTGGACTCTGTTCTCAGCAGGTTTTGAGGATGCCAGGAATATTTTGATGCTCTGTGGGCTCTGCAAGATTAGTTCTGGGCAGGGCTGATCCTGCTTCACAGCAGAAGCTGGCAGAAGACCTTTTCTGATGCCCATCCTCACCCCCATTCACATTCAATGGTTGCTTTTCTCCATGACTCAGCCATGGGAATGGGTCCAACACCAGAGATCTGCCAGTGCCAGTACACCCCATGCCAGCCCTGCCACTGCTGCAGCAGCAAAAACAGGGTGTCCCCAGATACTCATCCCTCTCATGGCCCTTCAGAGGGAGCAGCACCAGCAGCTGCAGCTCCCTCCCATGCCAGGCACTGAGTGGGAGGAGAGTGGCCCTTTGGTTGAATTTCAGGCTCTGTTGCAAAGATTGCTTCCTTAGCCATTTGTTTGATACATCAGTTGTTTGAAAGGGAGAAAGCACAGGGATATTTGTCCAATTGCCCCAAGAAGAGGCAATGTTTGTCCTGGTGATCATCCCCCCATGGCCATCATGAGCCCCATGTATGGTAGGACTTTGGGAGCATGTGTCACTCTGAGTCTTAGCAGGCTCAAGGATCAGCTTTAGGTTTCCTATTGATGCAATCACCAAGAACCAGGGACAATTAAAGGCTTTAATTAAGGAGTTTAATTGGCCTCTGCACCAGGCTGGATTTTCTGTGTAAGCACAGGAGGTGAGTTTCCTTCTCCCCATATTCAGGAACATAGCCCTCAGCAGAAGGGGGATAGAGGGGAGAGATGTTGGGGGTGAGCAGAACCACACTGGGTGTGGAGGCTGGTCCTGCTTCACCACTGAGCTGCAGTGATGGAGCTCTGGCTGCAGCACTGGGATACTGAGGATTGCATGACAGATTTCAAGTTGCCCTTGGTCTGTCTGAAGAGGCCAGGAGTACTGTGGATGGGGGTCTGGAGAAACACAGCCTTGGGGCAAGTTATGGGGGACGTGGACCCTCTCAGCAGACCTGTAGGGATGCCACTTCTAGGCCTACCTGAGCCCTGGCCCTCCACTTGGTTAGCATTTCCTCCTCCAGACCTTCCTCCTGAGGAACACCTGGCCCTGGGATCAGCTTCCCCAGCCCTCCATGCCAAGTTTTCCATCACACTGAGGGGCAGCTGCTGGCAACCCAGGCTCTGCTGAGGACATAGACCCTGCCTGGGACTGGTTGTCCCAGGCCGTATGACTCATCCTTTGCTTTTCTATTGCTGCTTTGTGCCAGTCCCAACCACACTGAGTCCTGAAGCATTCAAGTATTAGCTCAGCTGGACCAGGATTTCTATGTTTCCCTAAATGGACAGACACCAGGGGTTGGACACTGGCCTCTGGTCAGCTGGCAGCATGCCCTTAGGAGGGTTCCCCTTGCCCCAGAAGGGGGACAGGAATAGCCCTGAGCCATACACACTGGTGCTGGCACACAGGCTGGCTGGCCTACTACCTGCTCAGCAGGTCACTCTCCACCCTACCAGGCACTGACTCACTTCTGGTGGGACATGGCCATCCACCCATACATGGCTGAGTCTATTCCAGTGCTGTGCAATGAGGCTTTCACACCACAGTGGGATGGCTGAGACCCTGGAAGCAGCAGTGCTGCACGAAGCAAAGCAGGGTGGATTTGTGCTGTGCGTGCACAGAGCACTCCAGCAGTCAGTGCTACTCACACCTGTCTGCTTTAGCAGACAACAAACAGCCCAACCCATCACCCCAAGCAAGCTCTCCAGGCACCACCCAGAGCTGGGAGCTCACTGAAAATAGGGGCTCACACATCCCCCAGCCATGCCAGGGGTCTCCTTCTTGCCCAGAGACTGAAGGAGTAGATAAGGAGATAGAGAGCCAGTTTACCTTCAAGGTGGCCCCCAGTGACCTCAGTCCAGTGGAGTGCCGAGCCAGCTTCAGCACCCGGAATATCCTCATGAGCCGAAACACCTGCACCACCTTGCCCAGGTTGCCCAGCTCCGAGTCACTGCCCATGGTCACATCCACCAGGAGGGTGAAGTAGAAGGGCAGCACTGAGACAATGTCAATCAGGTTCAGAGGGTGCTTGAAGAACTTCCTGGGGTTGGGTGAGAGCAGGAGGCGGGCGGATACTTCGAAGGTGAACCAGGAGATGCAGAAATACTCCAGCTTGTGCAGGATGGGTTCATCAAGCACGTTGCCAGTCTCATCCACCTCCTGGTACTCGGGCATGCTGTGGATGCACATGGTGGCTATGGACACCAGCACCACGCTGATGGACACGAAGCTGAAGAGTTTGCTGGGGATGGAGTAGCCGGGGTTCTCCATGGTGAGCCAGAGGCGCTTGCGCACGTTGCCGCAGCGCAGGGTGCTGTAGCGCAGCAGGTCGTGGTTGATGTCAGAGATCTCATCAGGGGACGTGTCCACGCTGCTCACCTCGCTCTCCTCATCCCAGTTGTGGTGCCGGCTCTCCAACTTGCGCTCGTGGTAGCGGTAGCTGCAGCAGGAGTCCAGGAAGAACTCGTTGATGCCCCAGTACTCGATCTCCTGGCAGAAGGAGAAGACGCACAGCTCCTCCATGACGTGCAGCTTCCCTGTCTGGTAGAAGTGGAGGACGTAGAGGAAGAAGCCGGGGTTCCGGTCGAAGTAGAACTCCCTGGCGCTCACGTCGTAGTCATCGCAGAGCTGCAGGATGGACTCCTCTGAGTCGCAGGACAGCAGCCGCCCCAGGCGCGTGTCGGGGAACTTGGAGAGGGCGCTGGAGCTCAGCCGCCTCCTCAGACCCCCCACGTTGATGTTGATAACGTCCTCCTCAAAACTGGGACCCCAGTAGTTTAAGGTCTTGTTGACCATGATCAGCAGAGCAGGAGCGGGTTCCACCTGTGGATGAGACAGTGGGGCTGGAGGGGATGCAGGGGTCCCCCAAATCTGGGTGCTCCTGGGTGAAGAGGGGCCAGAAACACCCTGGGGAGTGAGGAGGGATGTTTGCATTTTGAGAAGTGAGGACCAAGGAGAGAGAAGGGGAGAGAAACAGCTTCAGACTGTTGTTCTCCTGTGGTATGGAAGCTAAAAACAGAAAGCCAATGATTTTTCCATGTGAAACTTCTCCTTGCTTTTTTTACCTCCTAAGGTTTTTTTTCCCTTTGCAGGTTGTTAATGGCCAAAGGAAGGCATTTTAATGCACCTCTAGCATCTCACCCATGGGGCTCTCCTTCTTCAAACAGGTAATTAGTCACTGAAGAGAAGATTTATTCCCCAAAGAGTCTCCCAGAGGAAAAATTAGATCTTGTCAAATCACCACTGCTGCGATTCTGCCAAGGTGCTCTGTAGCCCCACTACCCACGCTGCTAATTAGACCTGGTCAAAAAGTCCTTAGATGGTGCAATCTTTAGAGCAGCACAGGCAGTTTTGCCAAAATCAAAGTATTGTCACAGAAGGTGTCAATTTTAAGGAGAATTTGGAGAAAGAAGTGTCAAAACAATTAATCTGCCTGTTTTGTTTCCTCTTGTGTGTTCTGCCATGTAAAATATTAAGATTATTTTGATTATGTTGAAACATAACAAAGATATGATTCAGAATCATTGATAACTGAACAAAATATGTATGTCAATGGGGAAATAAAAATGCAGAGTTCTGATTCCTGTTGTGTATTAGGAATTTATGAGTTTCAGGGAGCTGGGCTTTTTTGTGCAACAGAAATTCTATTTTCTAATGAGAAACAGTTAAAACGTCAAAGAAAGAGAAGCATTCCCATACCTTCAGATGCATTTACCTGTCTCGACCAGAAATTTAGAGCAAAAAGACAAATAAAAAGCATTGTGATCTTTATGCACCACCTTGAAATCAGATTTTTCCACCTACCTTTTTCATCAAAACAACCAGGGGACACATGGAGCAGCCCTGTACTCACAGGATCTCCCTGCTCCTGGCACAGAGTGGTGGGGTTTGAGGGACACTGCTTTTCTCTTTTGGTTGAGGAATTACATTTTTTCACAGAATTTTCCAAGCTTTTAGTAGCTGCAGGGACAGAGGGCACAGACAGGCAGCAGGAGCCGAGGGAAAAAAAGGCTGTAGACCCTGCAGTGATGCTGAGGTGCCAGCAGACCCCACACAGACCAGCCTGGTCCCACAGCAGCCACCTAGGGCCAAGGTCAGCTCAGTGACACATGGGTCTCTCCACCCAGGGGAGTCCAGTGAGCTCTCCCTCACCTGCCATCTCCCAGGATTTATGGGGCAAGCAGCAGGACTCTACCTGCTTTCCAGTCTGAGAAACTCGGTGTAAAATATTTGTCAGACTGGGACGGACCTGGGGGACAGGGTCACGTCTAAATCTGTAGGTCAGAGAAGAGCTGCAGAGGAACAGGTGATGGAGCCATGGTGACGCCCCAGAGTGTTTTTACAGAGCAGGGCTGTGGGTGCAGGAAATGCCAGATTTGTGTGAAACAGCCTGGCTAAGGCATCTGTGAACTCCACTGCATCTCCAGGCCAGGGCTCCTTAAAGACACAGCTTTGCACCACAACCATTCCATTACACCACTCTGGAAGAGGCAACCAGCTTGTGATAAACCTCAGAGCTTAATGGACTCATTGTCTTGCCTTTCAAAGGGGAGGGAAGAAGGAGGAGTGTAAACACTTCTTTCAGGGATAAATTGGAATTTCAGTGTCAGATTAGCTTTTCCAGAGAAGACATCACACAGCCCATCTGTGGGGTAGGGATGACTAATCCAGGTTCCTTCCAGAAGGATGCTCATGCATTCAGGCTAAAAGCACATACACAGACGGGGGACCCTGGGGGTACATCTATGGGATCCAGCTTATCCCAAAACCAGCCTCATACTCTCTCTGCACCCTCCCTGTAGAGCAGCCTCTCTGGAAGGTCAGGCCAAATGCCACCAAAATCAAAGGCAAGGTGATTTGGGGGCTGGGCTGGGGCACAGGACAGCCCAGGATGGCAGGACAAGTCTGAAGCATTGCTCCAGCTCAGCCAGACCATCCCCAGTGCACGGCTGTGGCTCTGGGTGAGATGTGCCAAACCCTGACAGCCAGAAGGGAGATGGCTCCTACCTCTCTCCCAGCTCAAAATTGAAAGGTGGCTGTTAGGACACTGCAAGCTTTGTACCCCAGGGATATCCCTCCATCCCTCCTGCACTGGAAGCAGAGTGAGAAGAAGGGTCACGAACTGCCAGAGATGTTCCTTTCTGATGTTCGCTTATGAATAGACCAAATTATTTCTGCCCACATACAGCTTTCATCTAGGAATCTGAAGCAGCAATTAATAGTTTTATAATTCTCTTGCCTATTTGTTTCATGAACAGCTAAGCTCAGCTTTAGAACAAAATCGGGCTTTGAACAGGGACCCAGTGTGATCTCCCCTGCTGGACCATCAAAGCGTGCACCCCATTCACATTTGCAGGGGAATCAGCTGGGAAACAGAAGCTTACTTTGGAAGCTTGGGTGGTTTTTATTTAAAAGCATGATGGATAGAGAATACAAATGTGTCTGTCTGGGATAAAGTGAATTTGCAAAATTTTCCTTTAGTTGACCCAAAATTTCCATGAATGATTGGAAAAGGGGAACAGATAAAGCCGGTCTCTTTCTGATAAATGTTGAAATATATTGTAAGCTATTTTGAGACAACCGTCAGAATTACACAAGCCCAGTGTGAGCTGGGTGTTGGGCGTTCAAATTAATATCTATCTTGTGGAGAAAAAAATCCCTGATATATGCATTTATGACAGTAAAAATAAAATATAAAACAGATCAAGCATGTCTATAAAAATGCTAGAAGAGTTTCCCTTGACAACATTTTTTTTTCTCAAAGGCTTTCAAATGGAAGTTATGTATATTTATTCTACCTGGCAGAGAGAACTCAAGGGAGTGGGAAGCAAGGTGCTAATAGACATTCAAGTGAGGATGCAGCAAGTGCAGGGAGCATTGCACACAGGGTGTTTTCCAACCAGGTACAATGGATTTAGATTAACAGTCCAAATAAAAAGCCCTGTACTTACAGCTTCAGCGAGGCTTCCCAGCAGGGAGTCGTGTGGCTTGTCTCAAAGGAGCCATTAGAAATGCGTAGAGGAGGAGGAACCTCTTATCCTTTGCCTGTCGCCTAGACCTAAATGCCCTGTCACCCAGGCCTTGTGACCGTGCACGTCCCAGGTGTGCAGAGGTGGTGGCTGCAAACCACTGAGGAGATCCTGTGCAGGATATCCATGGGACTGGGGTAGGACTGGGGTAGGACTGTGGGTCCACTGCTGAGTACTTGAGGGGGCCAGTGGGGCTGGGTGGTGTCCCAGCTCCTGCAGGGTGGTGTGTCCCCATATGCTGGGACAGGACTAGGGAGACATTTGCTTTCTGGTCATCCAAAATTTCCCCTGCAGAGCCCCGCTGCTGAACGTCTCTGTGCTCATCGGCTTGAAAATGCTCACGACCAAGCCCTGCTTTGGGCGGCGCGGGGGTTTGCCAGGCAGGCAGTGGGGAGAACGAAGGGGGATTCCCACTACTGGCTGCTCCCTGCAGGCAGAGCACAAGCTGCTGCTGTACGCTGAGAGGCCACCGAAATGCTCAGGGCTGGAGATGGAGATGACGGGGGACTCCCTGCTCGCCTCGGGTGCAGGAGAGGGTGATTACCAAGAGCCCAGCGCTGTGCCAGCCTCCACTCCCAGGTCTCACGCTGCCCGTGCACAGCTCTCCAGAAGGACCTCCGTGCTCCGTTCCCCGGGGAGGGGGAATGCAGCTCCCGGGGGAGGCAGGCTCCAGGGCTAGGGACTCCCTACACCCGCCCGCAGAGGGACGGGGAGGAGTGTCCCTGCGCCCCGGCACTCAGCAGCATCCCGGGGTGTGGATGCTGGCACGGCGGCTCTTCCCTTACCCCGGGATGCCGCTGCCTCTCTTCCCCGCTCATCCCTGCATGCCGCTGCTCCGGTTGCCCTCTCACCCCTGGATGCCGATACCCCGGGTCCCCGACACACCCCAGGGTGCTGACCCCTGCAGTGCCCAGGGGTTCTGGTACCCCGTGTACCCGGGTTGCAGGTGCCCCGGTCCCTGTGTTACCGATCTTAAGGTCCTCGCCGCGCCCCGGGATGCCAGTGCCGCGGGTCCCCGGGATGTCGGTGCCTGCAGCTCCCCGGGATGCCGATNGCCGGCGCCGCGGAGCGGGAACAGTCGGGGAGAGCCCTGACCCCGATTCCCGGTTCCCAGTCCCCTGTTCCAGACAGCCCGTGCCCGGTTCCTGGCTGCCTCTGCCTCCCACCAGCCCCTCCCGAGCTCTGTGTAGGGGACAGGGCTAATGATGCCCGGGGGGAGCCCACCGGACAAGACCAGCGACCCGATTTTGGCGAAACCAGCTGGCAGGTCGGCACAGCTCCGTGCGAGACTGGCGGTGTCCCCTGCGAAGGCACCGCCACAGCTGTCACGCGGAACCCAGCCGGGAATCTGAACCAGGCGAGGGTACCCCTGGCTTTCCTGAAGTCTTACCTGCTGGAAGTCCCTCGGAAGGCGGGCGAGCTCACAGGATGGCTGTGGCAGCCGCGTTGGGGGTACCCGCCTCACCCGGCCCTGGGCTACCCCAGGTCTTTGCGAAGCTGCCCGGGGGGCAAGCGCTGCCCTTGGGGCTGAGCCCGCGGAGCTGGGAGCGCCGGGCGGTCCCGTCCGTGCTTTCAGGCCGAGCAGGGCCCCGGCAGCGCCGCCGCCCTGCGCCGGGCACACGATGCTCCCCTGCCCTCCTTGCGCTCCATCTCCATCTTGTTCCTTGGAACCGGGAGTGTGCAGGGCACGGGGCAGCCCCGCGGGGAAGCGCTCCCCTGGCTCGCTGAGCTCCTCGGTGTCTCTTTAAAGGCTCACTGGGAGGTGGGCGAAGGCAGCGAGCCCCGGGCATGGCACACGCCGGGTTTCAGGTCAGCGAGCTGCGGCCGCCGCCCGGGGCCATCCCCAGGCAGCCCGGGGAGCTGTGCGAGCGCACCAACAACCCCGGAAATCAGCTGCTGGAGCAGAGGGGTGGCACGGAGAGGATGGGAAAGGGCCCTTCCCAGGGTGACGGCCGGGGCTGCATGTCCCCGCAGCGATGGCTCATTGCTCCGGCAGCCAGCACCGAGCGGCCGTGTCACACAGACACGGGGCGAGACTTCACAGCACCCTCTTCATCCCTTCCATCGGCTTGCTGATTGCAGTCCGAGGGGCTGGAGCCTGAGGGCTCTCAGCCTTCTCCAGGCTTGCACGAGGCAGACTGAGAGCTCTTTTTGGTGGCGAGCATCCTTCTCCCTGCCCGCACGCCCGCCTCCCGCGTGTGCTGCCAGTCCTGTCCCTGTGCCAGGCAGTGCTGGCCGCTGCAGGGCCATCAGCGTGTCTCCATGTGTGTGATGTGTCAGACTGTGTGTGCCTGTGCTTGTTTACATGGCAAGGAGGCAGCGGAGGGAGGGGGAAGGGATGACTTTGAGGGAGGCCTCAGAAAAGAGGGGGAAAAAAAAGAAAAAGAAAAAAACCGGAGGGAAATTCCTCTGTTCTGTGATATGAAGCAAAAAGCATTTATTTTTATGGCAATTAGAGATGGCTGAGCATCCCTGGAAGCTGCAAGATAAACATGCCCATCTTTGTCTGCTCCAGGCAGCTGCGAGCCTGGCTGATGGTGGGTGCTGAGCCCCAGAAGGGTGCAGCCCACGGGGTAGGAAGAGGGCTGGCTCCCACGTGGGGTTTTCTCTGCCTGTCACTGACATATGGTGATCAGGGTGAATTTTCTTTTCCCTTCTGAAAATAGTTCTCATCCAGCCATTTTTCAGGGAAGGAGCTGTGCCTGGCGCTGCAAGGGCGCCCACTCCATCTGGCACTTTGTGTCTGCACCAGAGCGCTGTTTATGCTCTACTACAGAGTAGACCTCAGCCCTGTCCCCCCCAAAATCAGCTCTTCCAGTAAAAGGAGGTTTGCTCAGTGTCCCCATACCATGTGGAGGAGCTGAATCATTAGTGGGAAGGGAGTTGCCAGGGCTGTGCCCTTATTGCCCCCAGACTTGAGGGATCACCCTGGGAAGGGGAGACATGGAGAGGAGACACCTCCGTGTTTCCTGCTGCAGCTCAAGGCTCTGGCTGGAAGCAACTGCAGAGAAGGGAAGTTCACTTCCCAGGCTGCAGAGGCCCCATGCAGGTTTGTGCTGGCATCACAGCATCCTTCAGAGGAGACTTGGCTGCTGCACCAATGGCACCTGAGGTGAATTTCCCCATTTCTCCACAAATTCGGAGGCAAAAGGACTGACTCTGCCATGAGCCAACCAGAGCTTGTTGGCCTGCCTTCACACTGACACTGGCAAGCTGTGGCAGGAAAGGGAGACTCCCATTTTAAGGCTGTTTTCCAGCATACTGAGGTGTAAGGGCTGTTCCTTGGCACAGCTGTGTTTGCCATGGCCCTGGTAAGGTGCAGCTCCCCACAGCACGGGCCAGCTCCGTGCCCCCGCTGCCACTCCTGAGCTAACTGACAGTGACATGGAGATAGGAACAAGCAGAAAATCAGGTCAGCTGGAAATGCCTCGCCATCTCTTCCTTTCATGTCTCCCCCCATCTTCCTCTCTTGAGGAAGGCAAGGCTCTACCTGCCCAAGACCGGGCATTATGTCGATAACCACACGGCAAATCCTCCACATGGGCACGGGGGGCAAAACCTCTTGCTGTGGTGTCTTCTGCAGTCTGGAAGCAAATCGCAGAGGCAGGGTGAGTCTGAAGCCAGCAGCCATTTCAGTGCTGCAGTGAGTCATCCCAAAAGGCGCTCAGCTTGTGGCAGCTCCTTTCCTTTCTTCTTTTTGCCTTTTTTTTTTTTAATAGCTGATGTAGCAATAAATTAAAAAATAGCAGGAAATACATATGAATATAGCATGTCTCCAGAGCTCCTCTAATTAAAAGAAAAATCTTCAAGCACTTTTGAGCCCCTTGGATATCTGTTGTGAAAGGCTGGAGCCGCCGGGTACCTGCCACGTGGGAGGGTGGGATAGAGCAGCGCACCTGCGAGTGCAGGGGGATCCGCCGAGCTGGCAGGGGCTGATTAATGCCAGGGACATGAGCACAAAGCATTTCACAAATAGTCCTTTCCAGAGGGAAAGAGCTAAATTAGGGCAGATGCAAAAGCCTGGTCTTGTGTTTCTCAGTGGCAAAGACTTAAATACTAAATACATGGGCTTTCCTTAATACTGTGATTTCCTGGAGGTTTCTGTGCTCATTGGTGTGTTTGCTCCCTGAGCTATGGGAGGGGGTTGCTCCAGCCAGAGGGGTTTGGGCTTTTCCTTCCCATCCCATTGGCTGCTCCCATTCTTGTGCCATTAACTGTCCCAGTTTCCATGCCTCTCCCTGGAGCCAGTTCACAGGGTGGAGGGAGAGAAAGTGAGCTGTGATGGCAGCATCCTCTGAGCAGGAGGAGAAAAGTGGGGACACAAACTCCACGGGATTCTATCCCTACAACCTCCATCTTCCTCCCAGAGCCACAGGGTGTCTGTACATGCCGCTGACTGAGGGACATCAGCCTGCTCCATGCTGGAAATTAATTAACCAGCTTCATTCAGTCTCTGGAGCCCTTGGATACAACTGCATACCCAGCCCCCTGCAGAAAGGTGATTTGTTGGAATCCATCTGCAGCAGGCCTGGGACAGGTTCTCAGTATACCCTGCAATAGCCCATCCCTCTGACAGCCTGGAACTCTTCTGGACTTGAGTTTTACTGAGGTCACTGGGTGCCTGAGCCAGGAAAGATTAATGAACATTCACTGAACTTGCTGCAGACCTTGACTTGTGTTTGGACTCTGAAACTCTAAAAGGAAACGAGAAAATCTAGAGAGTTGCACCAAAGCAGTGGCTATTTTTTGTATAGATGGAGAGCCTCCAGTGAGGGAGCAGGGAGATGCTGCAGTGTAAGGTCAGCCATTTCAGAGCACTGATTTATAATCTGGCAAGTTCCCACATGCCTTGAGCATATGGATTGCCTCCATTTTACAGCAACCTGTAATCTCCATCTGCTGCATCCCCTCCATCCACTCTGTCTCTGCTCCAGGTAGTCTCACCATCCTCCAACACCCAGGATACATTACCAAAATGAATTCATCACAAACAGAGGCTATTCCCAGGCTCATCATTAACCTGTTCGAGCATCTCAGGCCAGGGCTTACCACAGGCCAAGCCCTCTTCAGACCATTCCCAGCAGGGTTAGGAGTTGCCACAGGTAGGAATGCTGGCAGAAAGGCAGCATGGTGTCAAAGGAGAGGTCAATGGCAGGACTTGCTCTGTTCCCTGACATCTATCTTTGGTGTTGGAGTCAGTCCAGTCACGCTTCATTCACCAGTACAGAGAAAGCCACAAAACCCAGTCATCACACCCATACTTGCACAGGCAGCATGGGTTCACTTCTTGGGTTCTCTGCCAGGAGAGAGAAGATGGAAGAACAACTTTAACTGCAATTAAATCTTACGGTACTGCAGATCAAATGACACAAGTCACCAAGAGTGACTGAGCTTTGACTCTCTGCAGGCTGGTACAGTGAGGACACTTGCCCTGCATTTTGCTTTTTGATAGCTGTGCACAACCAAAGCCATGGCCATGGAGGGAGCCAGAGGTGGCCTCTGATTCCTGCCAGCAAGGCCTGGCTGGTGGAGGTTCATCACCTGCCCCTCTGCTGCACTGCACATGGAAATATGTATAAATTAGTCTTTAGAAATGATACAATGAGGCAAATTGGAAATCGGTTTTTTCATGCCATAAGGGGGTCAAGTTAAAGGGTGATTTCCCTGAGATTTATCTGGTCCTGTGGATAATTTCATCCCACAGCAAACCCAGCTGAGGCCCTGGCACTGGTGGAAGCAAGGGCAGCAAACCTGCCCTGTGGCCCTGCCTCTGCAGCAGAGCTGGAGACATACATTGGCCACTGGGTTTGGGGCTCTTCAGTCTCTGCCCAGCTGTGATGACACAGCTGAGAATTTCAAAACTATGAATTGCTGGTTTACTCTCACTATGGTAGTTTTGCAGGTGGAAGCACCCTGGTGGTTTGAGGCTCTGAGTGAGCACCCTGCTCCCACTCCAGCTCTGCCTCCAGCTGCCTCTGTGCTGACAGGGATGAGCATGAAGGAACAACTACAGCTGGAGATGCTTGGGTGCAGGGAAGGTGCTCTCCTGTCTCTGCAAGGATGCTGTCTTTTGGGCTCTCTGCAGGAGGTTCAAGTAGTGCTGAGGGTGGTGAGAGAGCTCTGCTGCCAGAGTGTCTTCAGGTCTTGAGGCTCTGAAGGCTACCAGGGACTTCCTCCATCCCAGGTCTGCCTCTCTCTCCTTTAGACATCATCCCAGCATGGGCAGGACACCTCAGGGGCTGGAGATGCTGGAGTGCTGGGGAGGGGGATGATGTGCCATCAGCTGCAGGCTGGCTCTGGGGGGCCAGGCTGGCATGGGACCCCCAGAGCCCCCCAGGTGCCCTTGGCAGCAAATCAGCCATGCCATGGTTGTGTGGCTCAGGGCTGGTGACTCATTGCCAGCCCTGGGAAGGCTGCAGAGCCACAGCAGCGGGGAGCAGGGGTGTCTGACAGCTCCTGAGTCTCCTGATAGATATTCCTCTGCTGCTGCATGGAGAATCACTGCTGTCTCCATGTCAGGGTCCAGGTTTGCTATGCTGGCTATGGATTTTTCCCTACTGTACAGCCATTCTGGCTGCTTGTCACTAGATTTCTGTAGTTTTGACATTTTTTTTTCACCAGGAATCTTTGAACAAGCAGCAGAGGAGAAGCCAAGGATGCAGAATGCAGGTGGATGACAGCTTGCTGTCTGAGTCTGGATGGCTGGAGGAGACATAGGCACTTGCTCCTGCAAAATGCACACAGGATTCCATGTTTCATTACCTCCTTCCACCAGCTGCAATGCTGAGGGCACCCCCCATTCTTTCATTCATCCTGACAGAGTTCAGGGCTTGCCTTTTTAGGCACATTCAGGTATCAAGCAAGGACACATCTACCTTCTTTTTTTCTCTTGGAGCAGTGGAAGTGACATTTGCGTCCCAAGAACATGCCTGTTGGTTTGCTGGGATGTAGCGTGGCATCCAGGCAGAAATCCCGTTTGCCTGAGCCCTGGAAAGAGCCTCCTGATGACATTTCAGGAAAGCATTTTTCTATTTTTAGAGGCCATCCTGCAGAGAGCCAGGGAGTCAGCACAGGATTCCCAAGCTCTTGCAGAAAGCAATCATGCATCTTGGGATGCAGCAGCCCTGGCGCTCATTAACATGATCGAGTCACAGGAGCTCCTGAAGCAGAAAGGTATTTGGGCAACACTCCACTGCCTCTTTTGGTCTCTGTGGGTCAGGCTCTAATCATGCTGGGACCAGGGTGCTGCTCTGATTGGCACCATAGCTCTGATCTGTGCCTTGAAGGTCCAGAGCTCCTCGTTTGCCCAGCTGTGCAGGAACGCAGCAGGGCGGTCTGTGATGCTCTGCTGCTTTTGCCCATCTCTCCCTGATTAATGTGAAATCCAGCCTCATGAATCATTCATGAAGCTTTATTTAGTATAATGATTTCTGACATCCACTGCCTGGGAATAGCATTTTGGGACAGACCGTTTGCGACCAGCGAACTCCAGAAATAGGGAGCTGACGTTTATCCCATCTGAACGGGGATGGGATGCAGAAGGCGAGGGAGAGGGGTGAAGCAGCCCTGCCTCCTTCTCAGGGAATCACAGGTTGCTTTCTAATTAGCCAAATGTGTAAAAGCTAAATATTGACATCGCGTTGCCGTTCCCTGTGTCTTGCCATCACATTGCATGTTATTAACCTACATAATGTCAGGGAAAGGAGCATCTGTGTGTGCCTTGGCACAGGCAGGGCTGAAGAGACAGGAATTCCCCCATGCAATGCTACTGGTGGGACCTGAAGGAGCTGGGAAATGGCTTCCCCTCCGTCGCTGGAGCTGGGGAGAGAGAGAAGCTTGTTGGGCTGCCCTATAGCGTAAATAGCCCACCCTCCTCTTCCAGAATACTTTGCTGGAGGGAGGTTTCAGCTGGGAGGGGCTCTCTGCAGGTGAGCAGCCCCATTTGGGAGGGGTGTGCAGGTACTTTTGTTCCTGTGCTGGTAGATTTGGGAGTGATGGCGAGTTTCTGACCGGGTGTGGGCTGCCAGGTGGGATCTGTGCTGCAGTTTGATGCATGAGCAGAGGCTGGTGCAGGGCTGGCATCTATGGGAGCTGCTTTCCTCCCTGCAAACTGTTTCATGTGAGTCTCCAAGTGTTTCACCAGCCTTTGCCAGAGCTGTTATTTGTGGAACATCCCAGCTGCTCAGCTGAACACAGACATCAGCCTCTCTGAGGGACTGTGGAGGGAGTGTCCTGCTGAGAAATGGGGCTACAGAGAGGGCAGGGATGATGGAGCTCAGCTACCCTGCCTGCCATGGGACAAAAGGGGGTCCAGGTGCCCTGCCTGTGCCTCTGCCAGCCTCCTGCTGAGCTCTCACATGTGTCTTCATGCAGTGTGGCTTACTGCAGAGGAAAGAGATGTCTCCTTTCCTCTCTGCGTGGGGAAAAGGATTGCTGGCATGTAGGGATCTCCCTCAGCTTCATGGTGCTGTCAGTGGCTCATCTTTTTTGCCTTCCTTTTGGCTCCCTGGCTCAGGGAAGTCCTGCCAGCATCTGAAAGGCTTCCTGGGTGTGCACAACCTAGTGCAGCTGCAGCAAAGAGCAGCCTGCTGAGGATTCCTGGTGGGATGGAGGAGGGATGGAGCCAAGCAGCTCAGCACAGCTCTGCTGCCTCTTGGCTGGGGCAGGCAGAGCTGTTCCCTGCCAGACTGAAGGCTTCATCACAAGCAGCTTGGGAGCTTTGGCAGCACTTCAGGCAGGAGAGAAATCACAATGGGCTGCTCTAGCATCCCTCAGCTGTGGTTCCATCCCCTGCCAGCCCCCAGCACTCTGGGGCTCCCCACCATGCAGGGGACTGGGGGCAGTGCACAGATGGGGTGATGTGCCAGAGCCAGGCAGAAGGGACAGCTTCCATCCCTGCTCTCAAATGTGCCCTGGTGGCAGAGGCTGCCTCCCTCCACTACGTAATTCCAGGATTCCCTCTGCCCCGCAGCACGGTGGGAGCTGGTGTCCTGTGCTGCTGCTCACTGGTGAGGGTGGGAGGGCATGGGGAAAGGTCACTGCTGTGTCCTGGCCATGTAAGGCAAAGCACCCCTGTGTCTTCAGAAAGAAAATGCTGGAGGGTATCAGGTGGGGTGAGACAGCTCTGGCCCAGACCATTCTCTCCCTGCTACTGGAAAGGGTCTGGGTCTAGGTGAGGAGCTGAGTTTGTACAAACTATCCCACAGATGAAAGCACAGAGTGAATTCCTACATTTGTTGACCTTTAACTGTGATGATGGTTTGTTTTTCTACAGAGCTGTGTATTCTTTTGTGGCAGGGAGCAAAATGCTGTTGACTCCTTTTCCCTCCTGGAGTATTGCTGTTCCTCAGCAGGAAAGATGAAGGCTGTGCACAGCTCCTGACCATGGGCATAGTTGCTGCTGAGTGGATCTCCTCTGGTCAGGATATTTTCTCCTCTGGAACTGATGTGATTGCTGAGATCCTGCTGGGACTACAGATTCCCACTCCTAGGCCAGGCTAGCTAAATAACCCTCCCTTTCAAAGGCTGTCAAAGCTGTAGTAATTCTTATTAGGCTGGTTTGAATCATCTCTTGAAAAGGTCTCACATCACCTTTGAGCCTCAAACTGTTCTGTATTCAGACCCCAACCACCCAGTCTTCTGAGCCAGACCATAACATATGCAGGGAAAGGCTCCAAGAAAATATTAAAGATCTTCTGCAGTGCTGTGGGTGAGACCTGACCTCTCCATTCTCTGCCCTGTGTAATTTCAGAGTGGAACAAAGGACATTGCATGGAGCAAGGATGCTCTGTGGTGCTGATGGATCCCTGGGGAGACACTCTGGATTCTATCCCCTGGGATCTTAGGGAATGTAGGATGTTTCCTCTGGGAATTGTTCCAAAGTGACTGGCCTGAAAACCTTTGCTCTGAGGGAATCTGGAGTAAGCCAGACCTGCTGCCTGCCCTGCAGTGGTGCTGCTGCTGTGACATGCCATGATGGATATTTCTAACTCAAAGCTGGGTCCTTGAGTGCAGCCTTTGCCCACATTCCCAGCACCAGACGTGGTGAGACTGTCCCAGGAGAAACAGTGACTCCTGACCCCCCAGCAGAGGAAATGAGCACCTTCATCTCCAGGCTGCTCTGGCCTTGGGGAAACAGGTGATATGGGAAGAACCTCTCTGACACAGCACACACTGCTTTTCCCATTATCTTGCTGGCACCTACCTAGGACAAAGAGGGGAATTCCCTTCCTCCCCAGAGACCTGAATCAAATTATTTCAGCCAATGCACACTGCCAGGAGCTTACCACAATCAGCGATCCTGACCTGTGTGTTTTGGTGCACTGCCCAGCTCCTCCCTGGGTGCTGCATCATGGAGGGGGTAGAGGTGAGACTAATCCAATGCTGGAAGCTCCCCAGGCTCCCCAGCACAGCTGGTGATAGCTGGAAATTCTGTGCACAGGAGGCAGAGGCCTGGGAAGAGAAAGACAGAGGATTTGTTGACACAGCTGCAGGTGGAGGCACAGTTGGTGCATTGCCTCAGGGATTTCTGACTTGCAGGGCTTCAAAACAGAAAGCAGCGGGACTGAGACAGACTAGATGTCCCCAGAGCATCCTCTGGCCCAAAGCCATCTCCTCTTGCCTTCCTGGGCCAGCAGCTGGGTGACAGTGGTGACATGAGCAAAGCTGTCTCAGAGCAGGAAGAGGGACTTCTCATAGGGAGATCTGGAGGCTTCAGGCAGCAGGTTTTGGGAGGATGAACCCTTTCTGCCATTTCCTTGTCTCTGCAGAGGAGCTGCTGCCCTGGGCATGGGTTATGCAGGGCCAGCTAAGAAGCACCCCATGCCTGGAGCTCTGTGTTTAATCAAACCAATTAGCAATTTAATCTTGTTAACAAACCAAGATAATTGCAGCATTATCAAATTAGCCAGCTGTATGGAAATGCCTGCTTAATAGCTGATAATAGCTGGTGCTGATGGAGGAGGAGGAGGAGGAGGAGGGCTGTGATCTGTGACTAATGACCGCGGGAGGTGCAATCAGGCTGCTCTGCCCTGGCTGCCCCAGCCCTGCGGGGATGGCTGGGGGAGCTCCGGGGTTCAGCCTCTCGAACCCCGAGGCTTGTGTGGCACAGCTCTCCCTGCGCAGAGGGCTGGGCTGGCCTCAGGGAGAGTTTTCCCCTGCAAAGACACTACACTGGGCAGAAGCAATGTGTGGTTTTACACTGAATTTGGCTGATGGGCTCCCTGTTCTTGTTTTCCTGTCCCTGCTGGATCACCTGGCATTTTCAGCCTCTCCAGTGCTGCCTGAGCTCTCCAGTTCTCTCTGCCCTCCCGTGG
Organism: Toxostoma redivivum; assembly: GCA_013397375.1. Taxonomy (NCBI): domain Eukaryota; kingdom Metazoa; phylum Chordata; class Aves; order Passeriformes; family Mimidae; genus Toxostoma; species Toxostoma redivivum. Next base: position 107,324 of record VXBI01014838.1, read on the forward strand.
CCAGGCTAAGCAAAGAGTTGTTTTTTCACCATAGCACTTCTTCCTTCTCAGTCAGAGTAATTTCTGAGTAATTTGCTTCTAGTTCCTCCACAGAGAAAAGGTCACCTACATAGGCGTGACCATAGAAGGACCAGCCTCGGCCAGGAAGCTTCCACCATCCCAATGAACCGTGCAAGGTGTCAGCCCCACAGCCAGAGTCTCCATCCTGCTGTGTTTGTGGGTAGTTTAAAATCTTTGCTCATGCCTGGCCGTGGGGATCATTAGCTCATGGACCAAGCTCCCCCTCAGTCTGGGCTGGGACTGGTTGTTGAGAACGGGACATTCTCAGTGGACCCGGCATCAGCAGTGGGCTAGGGAGGCCTGCCAGGCCCTCTTTGGGCATTAGGCTGGGTGATGCTCTGTCCCTGCAGTGGTGGTGGCAGTGCCTGTTCTGTCACTGCACAGAGCCCAGCAGGTCCCTCAGGCTGCACACACTCTCTTCTGCTGATGTTTCTTGGCATTTCCTGGATTTTTGTCCCCAGCACTCAGCTGTATAAAAATTACAAAAACCCCTTGGAGCTATGATTTTATTGCCTTGGCTTGAGGCTTTTCTAGGCAATATTCTTCAGCTGAATTTTCCCCATCAGCTCAGATTCAGTGAGGGGTTCAGCACCACTTGGGGTTTGGGACTGTGTAACCCCCTCCTCTGCTCTCTAGATGTGCCCCAAGTAGGGTATTCATAGGAAGGCTCTGCCTTCAGTATCCCCCTGGGCAGGCAGGATCAGTTCTCTTCCACAGCCCTGCCCAGCTAGGAGGGCCTGGAGGACACACTGCTCTGCAGGGCCCCTTCCAGCCTTCCTAAAGCAACCTGTCATGTTTCGTTCCAGTCTCTTCACACTGCTCTCTCCTCCTGGAGGCTGTGTGCCTCTGGATGGATTTTCTCCCCCAAGCCAGCCCCTAACCACACTGCAGGTGTGTAGCCAGACTGTTTCCATCCTCTTGCCCCGGCAGAAATTCTGGGGTGAAAGCAGCAGTGGGACTGCATGCCAGGATGGAGAGAGGGGGGAGCAGGTGAGGAAAGGAGTCACACGTCACAAACACCCTTGGGAAAAGCCTCTTTTATTTGTTAAAATAGCGGCGGGGAAGCAGAAGGAGAAGGGGAGCAGGCACAGAGCACTGTGCAGCAGCTGTCACAGAGTGATCCTGGGGCTGAGGTGGGATGGGAATGCTGAGATGACCCCCAGCCTGTCCTGGAAGCCGGAGCTCACGCTGGAAAAGGGAAAACAAGGAAGGTTTGGTCTGGTGCTCACCCCAGCCCACACGTTTGTCCACTGTCACCCCAGCAGCCTGGCCGGGGGCTCTGGCAGCTGGACACAGCTCCCTGCCCAGAGCCAGCTCATCACAGCCGCTCTGCCCCGGGAGCAGGCGGGGCTCCCGAGCTCCTACCTTAGGACACGTGGATGACAGGCGACCTGGAGACACACTTTTTCCCGCAGAAGGTCCGGCAGCACTTCCTGCCACGGGGGCAGTGCCTGTCGACGAGGCACTGGTTCCGCGGGTTGTGCAGAGCGCAGGTGAAGCGCACGGGGGGGCAGGACCAGGCGCTGCCTGCCAGAGGAGGGACTGGTTTGCTCCAGGGCACCTGAGGGACACTGGGGAGATGCTCCCGGCAAACACCCGTCCCCTCCCGTCCCCTGTCCTCTCTTCTCCTCCCTTCCTCTCCCCTCCCACAGGATCCATGTAAACGTGGCTCCTTCCCAGCACCCGAGCTTTTCCCCCGTTCCTTATCCTAGGACATCTCCTACCTGTTGGCAGCTCTGCCCAGAGGATGAGCATCCCCACCAGGAGGAGAGCGGCCACCGCCTTCATGCTGCCGTGTCCTGAGAGGTGCGAGTGTGAGACGTGGGGGACACCGACATTTAAACCCTCGGTGAGGATGGAGGTGGGGAACAGGGCTGGGCAAGTGCCAGTTTTGTACCGTTTTCCTCTCCGGAAGCCTTTTGCTCAAGATACTCAGGGGATTTTTCAGTTGCTCAAAAAGCAGTTATTGCATTGCACAACTGACCCCTGCAGCCACACCTGGGGCTGAGGAAGAAGCCAAGGGGAGATGAGCCAGGGCAGTGTCAACCCCGACAGCCTGGAGGCAGTGGAGCTGCTTTTTCCTGGGCAGGTATCATCTCCAGTTGTCCTTTTTCAGGAGAAACCCTTGTGGTGACCATGTTCCCTTCTGGGGATCTATTAAGTGTCTTTCCCTTTGTATTTTGCTTGCACATGGTTTTGCAATCCAAACCCTACAGCGTGATCCAAATCAGCGTGAGGCTGCCTGTGTCTTCCCAGGGATGACCCTTCAAGTTTTTTCCCAGAGGTAACTTGCCCCAGGCCCCAAATCCTCCTTGCTCCTGCCCCACTGGGAGTATAAATCGGTGTAGGGAAAACAGCTTTGGCTTAGTCAAGGGTGAGTCTTTCTCAAGCTCTGAACCCCAGTGTCTTCTCTGGGTGGCTTCCGCCATATAGGAAACAGGTTGGTTCTGGAAGAAAGTGGCTGAGCTCTCTGGGGTAGGATAATCCACAATCCACTCCTTACAGACTTTTCATCAGCCATGATGCAGCACAAGGACAACTTGACTGAGCCCTAGCTCTTGATGGATGTAGGGGTTAGGGGCTGTATTCCTTATTATTTGGGTGGCAAAGGTCTCACCACCCTTCTAACCTCAACCAGTTCCTCCCTCCCAAGGAAATTGTAACCCTGCCCTGGCCTCCAGGTAAATCTGTTTTCTTTAGTTGCCCTTGGGCAATGGGAAGTTAGTCCATTTCCCACCAACTGGTCAATGTCCCACTCAGCTTGTGTAAGAGGTTCCTGAAATATTTCTGTGGGACTTCTGTGGCTGGCAGGAGCCCAAACTGTCCTGGAAACAGGCTCTGGGAATGTCTGGGGAGGGGAAAGGTTCCACAGCCAACCTCCCCCAGCCCCTGATCTCACAACCAGGCAGAGATAAAGAGCAGCAAAAGCCCAGTATCATTTCTACATGCTCTGTGCAGCCCATGAGCCCCCAGAACTGCACTGATCCAGCCCCTGGAGCTGCCACTTTCCATCCAGGGCATGGTGAGTGTGTTACTGTGCCTTTTCCTTCTCAGACTTCCATTCTCAAGTTGCAACACTCCCCGTTAACTGGACCTCAACTAACCCAGTATCTGTTAATTATTGTCCAATTTCCCTGTTGACTCTGTGGTTGCATTTAGCTCTTTGTGAAGTCATTTATTAAGTAATGTGCAGAAAATATAGCCAACCCAAAAAGATTTCTTGGACTGTGCACCAACAACATAGTAATTTTAATGAGAAATACAAGCACTGGAATAATTTTTAAGCAATCCATTGCCATTCAGCTGCTACTGGGGCTGGAGAGGAAAATGCTGGTGCCAGAATCTGGCTGAGGTCGTGCTTGGACCTATGCCTCCAAGGAAGGAGAAAAGATCAAGGGACCAAGGCTTGGATTAAGCTGAAGAGAAGATGGGGGACAGGGAGGATGGGGTGGGGAGGGGAAGAAATCCACCTGAAGAACATTCTATAGTGCTTTATTCATAGCAGAGGGGAAAGTGTGAAGTCTTTTTGTCACAAACTCATGAAATAACCAGGACCCTGCATTTCTGGGCACAGGATTGCCTGCAGTCCTCATGTTGCATTCTGTTACCCCAGCACTCCTCAGAGCAGTCCCCATCTCACATGGCTCATGCTCTTTTCCATGAAAACCACTTTGTATCCCTCCTTCTGAAGCTGCAAGGCCCCAGTTGTGCTGCACTTGAGGCCCGTGCGGCATTTCCCCAGCCAGAGCAAGGCTGTGCAGTTTGTATTCCCTGGGAAGGGAAATGAGGGAGACCAACAACCCCTGACCCCCCAGCCTTACCCAAGTACACAAAACACCCCAGGAACAGCTTGTGCCCTGCCAAGCAGCCCTAGTCTCCCACCAGGTGATGCAAAGCTTTCAGCCTGATGATGAGCTCCATCCATCCATCCATCCATCCATCCATCCATCCATCCATCCATCCATCCATCCATCCATCCATCCATCCCTCCCTCCCTCCCTCCATCCATATCCATCCATCCCTCCATCCCTGCGTGTCTCCTGGCTCAGGAAGCTCCTCTCAGCTCCAGGCCGGCTCCAGGTGCTCGGGGTGCCCGGGAGAAGAGAAGGGAGTGCCCGCAGCCCAGCCTCACCCTCCTAGCGCTGGTGTCTGGTGCCACCTAGTGAAGTGTCCTTGAGGAGGCTCTGCAGGACCAGGCAGGCTCGGCCCTGCTCCCAGATGTAATCCCACGGGAAAGGGCCCTGCGGGATCTGCCTCTACAAACACCAAGCGTGTACAGACCTCTGAGTGGGACCTGCTCAAAGCACAGGGACCCCAAATCCTGCACTCCCAGACATCTCCAGCCTGGGGAATCCGGAGCAAGAGGAAACCACAACTCTGCACATGCTGCCTGTGCCCAAAGCAAACGGAAAGAGAGCTGGGGTGTGAAAAATAAAGATTGTTTATTCACAGAAGAGCAGAAACAACAGTGAACTACGCCATGTATTTAAATGGTAAGAATCCCTATAACAACAATAAACTATAAAATGTATTTACATAAGAACCTGTATAACAACTATGTATGAAACATATTTGCAAAAGACAACAACGCTCTCTAAGATGTATATACAGAAGACTACTGAAGAATACTCTACATATATCCAGAAGGGAGGCATCCCTTCCTGGCGTCTCCATCAGTCCTGGAAGAAAAGCAAGCGACAGGGTCACTGCAGTCAGGCACAGAGGGCTGTTCCCTGTGCCCCCAGGCTGGCACACGCTGGCACAGCAGGGCTCTGCTGCCAGCACTGAGCCTGGCTGGGGCTGGGGGCTGCCCCCAGGCAGTGGGACCCAAAGTGTGGCCCAAAGCAAGCACAGGGCAGGCTGGGGGTGGCACTTGTGCCACCAGAACCCAGGGATGCCCCGGGGCATCGAGTCCCTGAGCGGGCCCACCCAGCCCAGCCCCAGCCTGGCAGCAGGGGCCCCACTCTGCCTGTGGGCAGGGCATGGCCAGTGCCTGCCTGGGGTTGGTGTCCACCCCAGGACAATGTCCTCCTGCTCACCTTCCTCATCCATTTCCATGTCTTCAACATAATCCTCCGTTTCCACCTCCATCTCTTCCTCCATCTTCTCCACATCCATCTCAATTTCTTCCTTTCCATTCTTTTCTATATCTATAACCATACTCTCTTCTCTATCAATCTTCATATCAATTTCCATCTCCTCCTCAAGCTGTGCAGGGAGCAAAACCTCAGACTGGGGTCCCTGTCCCACACCATCCCCAATAGAGCCCCAGCCCACCTCCATGGAATGGCAGTGTACCTTCATTGGGGCAAAAACTGAGCATCCTGCAGGGATGGATGGCAAAATCCAGGCAGCAGGGACCATTCAGGATTGATGACAGTGTCAGGGACCTGGTGACAAGCAGGGTGACAGGGATGCTCTCAGAGCAGGGTGCAGGGTGGGGTGACACAAGGGCCAATGGTTGTTTTGTGCTTTTTGCTGAGAGAAGAAACTTCCAGCTGGAGCAGTCCCTGTGCAGTGATAATGCACAGGAATTCAGTGATAACTCACTCCCTGTGTGTGATGGGGACCACCCTGAATGGTTTGCCTTGGAACGGACCCTGAAGATCATCTTATTCAAACCTGAGCCACCTCCCACCTGACCAGGCTGCTCAGAGTCCTGTCCCCTCTGGCCTTGGATATTCCCAGGGATCCACATGCACAGCCTCTGTGCACATTCTGGGCCTGTGCCTCACCACCCTCAGTGTAAAAAAATGAGCTTCCTTTTAACCCAAATCAACCTCCTGCAGCTGAAAGCCATCCCCCCTTCTCCTCCCACCACAGACCCTGTTGAACCCCCTGTCCCCGTCTTTCCTATGGGACCTTTCAATCCCTGCATGGCTGCAGTGAAGCCCCTCCATGGCTCTCTCTTTTCCAGCCAGAGCATCCCCAGCTCCTTCAGCCTTTCCTCAGAGCAGAGGGGCTCCAGCCCTTCAGCACTCCCATGGCCTCCTCTGCCCTCACTCCAACAGCTCCAGGTCCTTCCTGTGCTCAGGACCCCAGAGCTGGAGGCACAGATGGGTCCTGGGGGGGCTGCAGCTTCATGGGGAGCAGATGGGAATTTTGTGTTATCCCTTGAAAGGAACTAAATGTATTCTGGTGTTGAGGGATAAAATCAAGAGAATGGAGACTGCCCTGGGCAGAGTCCTGCTGTCAGCAGCAGCTCTTTGTGAAGTCTGCAGGAATCCATCAGGAGCAGATCCTGGGTGTCCCTTTGCCTCAGCACCCATCCCAGAGCAGCTGCAATGGGCACCTTGGCCAGGCTGGGGGTGCATGCCTGGCTCAGCTCTCAGCTCCCTGTGCTCCTACAAGCACAGGCTCCAAAGCAAACCCTGCCCATGGGGACACAGTGTCCGTGCCACACTGGCTCCCTCCAGCTGAGGCCAGGCCTGCAGCACCCTGGGGTGCCACAGAACAAAGATTTTCCCAAAGGATTTCTGGATCCCAGGGACAGGAGCTGCTGCAAAAGCCAGAGAACCCAATTCTGACACAGAGAAGTGCCACCCTGCAACCCAGCTGAAAGGAGAGGAACATGTCATACAAATCTTCAGGGTGTTTATTGTCAGGATAGAAATTCCTTTATATAAAATGAGAGTTTAAAAATAGCACTACCCTGCTCTCAGAATTAAATATACATATATATATACACACACATAGATATTGATAGAAAGAATAATTACCATTTTGCTATGTGATTATAAAACCAAACAAGATTAATACCAGTTTCCAAACTATTCTGCCAAACCAGGGCAAAGGGTCTAAGAATTCCTGACACCCACCTTCCCATGGGAGCCCACCAGGGCACCACACTGGGCACCAGCTGGGCATCAGGCATCCCCTGTGCTGCCTGCACCACCCAGCTGTGCTTGCCCCACCACTTGGCAGCAGATGCTGAGACAACAGAAGCTCTCAGGGTGACATCACTGTAGGTTTTTTTCTCTTGCAAAGCAGCCTGCCAGCATCTAGGGGGACTGTGCCATCCCAGTCACTCTGGGGGACACCAGGTGTCATGTCTGTCCAGTGTGTCCAGCCTGCCCACATAGTTGCTCCCCCTCATCGCAGACCTGCCAAGGAACGACAACTGAACCCCTTGGCTTTGCAGCAGAGGCTTTGTTCAAGTTCCTTCTCTTGTGTTTTTAGGATTTTTAAATACAGTCCACGCCCCCCTGGGGATTTTGCAATACAAGAACAAACACTGATGCTTTATGATAACCTAGCAATAACAATGTCATGTAGCTACTGTACATCCATCCCCGTGCCCCGCCGAGCACTGCAGCCCTCTGCCAGGATCACTTCTTGTTGGCAATCTGCTTTTCCAATTCTTCAAGTCTGGCTGTCATCTGAGCAAGTGAACGTGCTAAGGAAACAGCGTGAGCCACACAGCCTGCTGGGCAAAGGCCTTTATCCCCATGAAAGAGCCTAAAATTTTCCCCACTCCCATTTATCTATCCCTCCCTCCCCCACGTGTGCTCTGTGCTCAGCTGTTCTGCACCCTGCCAAGCCCAGGCATCACCCCAAAGGATATTTTTCTCCGTCAGGCTCTGCAGGATGGCCACGGTGTTCGTCTGGAACTGCACCAGTGCCTCGCACTCACACGGGCTGCGGATCTCAGTCTCCCCTTTGCCCTCCTCTGTGACAGTGGGGTTTGGCTGCAGTCAGACCATGGTGCCTGCTCTCCTGGCTCCCAGACAGTCCCTGCAGCCACCCACCACGGCTCAGGGCTCTCCCCACCATTTTGCCCTCTCTTTTCAGCCTCTCTGCCTTCTGTCAGGCTGCTCTGCTGATCCAGCTAGCTCTCTGCCAGGCATCCCACAGAGCTGTCACACACATGGTCACAGTGTGCCAAGGACAGCCAGTGCTGAGCGTCCCTCTGCCTTCAAGCTGGGGTGGCAGGGGGCACGTTGACTCCATATCTGCAGCCCTGTGGGGGTCCCAAGGGCACTGGGGAGCCCCAGCCTGTCCCAGGGCAGGGAGACCCTCACAGTAACCCTGCACCCAGCAGCAGAAGCACGGGTCTGAACAAGGTACACAGGCCACCTTCAGAGCATCCCACAAGGCAGGGTGCCACTCCCAAATTCTGCCCATGCAATGACAGGGGTGGTTACTCACATTAATACTTCTGTATTAACCCCTCCTGTTTTTTAATTTATTCCCTCAGCTTCACCTTTTCCAAATTCCTCCCAGAGACTCACATCAATACCCACAACAGCCTGGAGAGGTCCTGAGACAGCCTAGACTCACACCAGCCCAGCTCAGCCTTGACACAGGGTGACACACACAAACCACCCCACTGGGAGCGCAGGGACAGAAGGGCCTTCCCTGGCTGGGGTCAAGTCCCCAGGTGTGGCCAGGAACACCCACCTGGGCAGATATTCAGGGAGAAGTTCTCCACAAGGTGGGTCATGGTGGTGAAGTCTGCTGAATAGGAGAAGTGCTGCTCCACTGGCTCAGAGGCAATCGCTCTCAGCTCTTCTTCCACTGCTTTTCCAACACCCACAGCAAACATGACAATCCCTGCATGGCAAGGACACAGCTTGAGCACTGCACCAGCCACCCCCAGCAAGCAGCCCCAAACTCAGAGGGAGCAAAGCCAAGGATGCAGGATTTTCTCTAGACTTCCCAAATACACAGCAGGAATTTGGGAAGGACTGGCAGGAGCATGGCAGCACTGTGGTGGTGCAGGCTGCTGCATGAAAGATGCTGCTCAGAGCGCCATGTGGCCACAACAGAGCACGTCTGCCATGAGATGCAGCTTCCCAAGGAGCAGCTGGATGCTGCAGCTTTTCCCTGAGACAGACACCCCAAGGAACCATCCCAAGATGCCCAAAACACTGCAATTTGAGGTTCCCAACTCCCTCTGCACCTGATTCTTTTGCTCTCCTGGCCCATTCGGAGATGTCATCCTGGGAGCGTCCATCTGTGAAGACCAGCCCAATTCTGGGGATGTTGTGGGAGAGAGGCCTGGCACCTTCCAGCTCAGAGAAGCTGTGCTCCACCATGTGCTTGAGGGCAAGGCCTGTCATGGTGCCTTTCTCCATGTACTCCACATCCATCACTGCCTTCTTGATCTCGTCTGCGCTGTGGTACTTGTTGAGGGGGAACTCAGTGCGCACACGGCTGGAGTACTGCACCAGTCCCACCCGTGTGCCATGGGGGGACACCTCCAGCAGGTCCACAATGCGGTTCACAAACTGCTTCACCAGCTCAAAGTTCTGGGGCCGGACACTCTTGGAACCATCGATGACCATCACAAGGTCGATGTGGCCAGCTCCACACTCTGCAGGGACAGGGGAAGTGAGAGGGGAGCAGCCTGGCCATGGCCACTGTCAGAATTAAGGAGCCTGGGACTGGGGCTGAGCTTTGGGGCTTCGGGACACTGTGAGAACACCCTGGAACTGCAGCTGGGAAGGAGAGCAGCCTATGCCCAAGGGACTCAGCCCAAAAATCTCCACTGACACACCAACACCCCCTGAAAGACTTTCCTAGGTTTCTCATTTCCTGAGCCTTTCCTTAAAGCTGTTACATCTTCTGGGCCATGTCTCTGAGGACACAGGCATCCATCCCCACAGCAGCCAGGGTTCTCCTCCAACCACAGCCAGCTTTCCACCCTCTTCCAGCCTAGCTTTGAGTCCCAAGTGCAGACAGAGCCCCCCAGCCCAGCTCCAGGTGAGCTCTCTCCAGGAGCACAGAACCCAGATAAGGAGAATGTCAAGGGCTGTGTCCCAGTACTCACTGCTGCATGTCTTGCCATCAGCCTGGAGCTGCTGGCCCTCAGGGCACATGCAGTGGTAGGAGCCCTCTGTGCTCACACACTTGAACTCACAGCCGTGATCCACCCCGTTGCAGAGGTCAGTGGCTGGAAGACAAGCCAGGGATATGGGGTTATCCCCATTTGGGGTGATCTGGGAAAGTCCTTCCCTGGAGTCTGGGCAGGACATAAAGGCACATGCTATACATACAGCCTGTGCCATGCAGACACCAGGACCTACCCCTGCAGGACTTGCCGTCGGGCTGGAGCGTGAAACCGCTGCGGCAGCGGCAGTAGTGCCCGTTGGGGATGCTCACACACTCGTGCTGGCAGCTGTGGTTTCCGAAGCTGCAGTAATCAATCACTGGGGAGACAAGGAGAGCGATGGCAGGAAGGAACAGACAAGAAGAGAGAGAGAATGGGAAGCAAATTAAGAAGGGCCAGGGAAGGAGACAATCACTTACTGGTGCAGCTCCTCTTGTTGTGGCTGAGGTAGTAACCTGGCCGGCAGCGGCACGAGTACGAGCCCCGCACGCTGACACAGTGGTGCTGGCAGCCGTGCCTGCCATCTGCACACGCATCGATGGCTGCAGGGAACAGGACACCCATCACCCTCCTGCCCCAGCCTCCCTGGGGCAGCAGGGCACCACTGCTCCAGGGCTTCAGAGCAGCTCCCAGCACCGTGAAAGAAGAAGGAAAAGTCCTGGTGTGGTGGTCAGACCAACTAACACGGCTCTGCACTAAAATCCAGGGGAAAAACACTGCTCACTTTGGTGCTGTGAATCCTCTGGTACTCACTGCCCAGACCCCCTCAGCTGACAGGCAGCTGATTGTGCCCACACAAGTCACAAGTGTCCTATCTCAGAGGTGGCAAGGATTTAGCAATGCTGAATGTCTGCAGTCATTACAGACCCAGCAGGCAGTGGGCCCAGAGCATCCAGGCTGCTGCTGGCCTCCCTGAATCCTCTGCTGTGTTCCAGCTTCCCTCCGTGAGATCCATAACCACAAGCTCCCTATGAAAGCTCAGATAATAAAAAGGGTTTTTACGGGAGCAGGTCTTTCCATCCACGTTGAGCCTGTAGCCTGGGTTGCACTCGCAGTAGAAAGAGCCAGGGGTGCTGACACAGCTGTGCTGGCAGCCATGCTCCTGCTCCATGCACATGTCCACCCCTGCAAGACAGAACAGGTATCAGAGTGGCCCACAGGCACACCAGACACGCAGGGACCCTGGCTCTGGCATGTGCCCTGTCCCTGCAGCAGAAGCCAGTGTGACCACCCACACAGCCCCAGCCCTGCCAGCCCCAGCGCTCACCCACTGCTCTCCAGTGCACAGATACAGACACTGAGCAGTGCCCCATCCTGGCACCTCACTGGGGAGGTTGCCGCCCCATCTGCCCTGCTTCTGGCACGGGCAGCCACCCCAATCACCCCTCTGAAGGTCACCCTCTGGCCTGGGTGAGGAGCAGACACCGGGGCTCCCCTTGCCACTCCACAGCAGCAGCTCTCACCCACCGCAAAGCTTGTCCTGGAACTGCTTGGCAAACTGCTGGATGAGCTCGAAGGACTCCACCAGGAAGACGTGCTCCTCCAGCGGTGGGGAGGCCATGGCCCGCAGGGAGCTCATGTCTGCCCGCTGGATTCCCACGGCGTAGATCTCGATGCCGGCGTTCCTGGCCTGCGTGGCCACCTCGGTGACACGGTCCTGGGGCCGCCCGTCCGTCACGATGATGGCGATGCGGGGGATCCTCTTGTGCAGGGGCCGCGCGCCCTCTTGCGTGCTGAAGGCCACGTTCATGGCATACTGGATGGCCAGCCCCGTCATGGTGCCCTGGGCCAGCGGGATGATGCTGTTGATGGCCCTCTCCATGTCTGCCCGTGTGAAGAAGGTCTTGAGGGAGAAGATGTTCTGCACCTGGCTGGAGTACTGGATCACCCCCACGCGGGTGGCGTTGGGGCCCACGTCCAGGTTGCTGATGATGTCCATCATGAAGCGCCGCATGGTCTCGAACTCGAAGGGGCGCACGCTGCGGGAGCTGTCGATCACAAACACGATGTCCAGGGGACCCGTCCTGCACTTCAGTGCTAGAGAGAAGGTGAAGAGAAGGCTCAGTCCTGGGGCTGAGATCTCTGCCTGCTGGCTGGGGGTTGCTCATGAGGAGTGGAGAGAGCAGGTTTGGGCAGCCCCCACAGACCAGCACCTTTCCACTGCCCACTAAATCCACAGAAGGTGGTGGCAGAGCAGAAGCAGGGCCAACAGGCTGGGGAGACATCCCCTGACTCTGGATTGTTGTGGTTGTGTTTCTTTAAGGGCAGAAAATGAGACAGTAAAAAGCAAATCTAAGGGCATGCACTTGGCAAAGATTGAGCCAAAGATCTTCTCTTGAGCATAAGGATGCTACTTCCAGTACAAACTGGAGTGTTCAGCGAGTGAAATGCCAATTAACATATTTTGCTTGGCTTGTGTGCACCCAAGCCTGAGAGAATTGGGCCCTAATCATAAGGAAACACTTTGAGTCCCTTTGGGATGATGCCAATCTCAATTGCTCTGAAGGTCTCTGAGACATACCCACTCCTTTCTCCATTTGGTGCCTTCACTGTTTTTAAAGTAAAATTAATTGAGATCCCTCTATCCTGGGAGAAGAGAGGCTGGTACCTCTGTGTTTGCTTTGTCCCCTGCACCTGGAGAGAAAAGCAAGGAGGAGGCTTCCCCTCTCAGCTGTGTCTCCTGCCAAGGTCCCAGCCCATGGCCTGCAGGGTGACAAGCCCTGGGCAGGGCTGTGTCCCAGCTAAGGAGGTACTCAGAGCAAGCAGCACCAGAGCCACCATGCCTGGGCCAGGAAGTTTGTGTCCCACTACTGGGGGGATCCTCCATCCTCCTGGGGATGCTCCCAAAGAAGAGGCATCATGTCCCCCCACATCACACAGCAAACTGTCCTCCAAGGGCCCCACTGACCCATCTTCTCCCTTCTCTTCCCTCCATGCACTCCCCACCAGCCAGGGCTCACCTGCAGGTTTTGGTCTGGCCTCCAGTGTTGTCAGGAGAAGCAGGAGGAGAGGGGAAACAGGCAGGAGCTTCATGATGGCTCTGTGAGACCACACAGCTCCAGTGCTGGAAGGATGTGCTGCAGGGAGAAGACAAGGTGCGATCACTGCTGAGGGTGAGCTCAGCCACAGGGCAACACTCTCCTGTGATGGGTGTCCCCAGGGAGTGACAAAAACCCTAAACAGCAGCAGTTTTGACAGATCCATCCCCAAACTTCTCTGAACCGAGATGGAATCTTTCCTGTTCCAAGGACTGGCAGTCTCAGCACAGCTCAATTTCATTACAGTAGCAACACTCGGCCAAAGGGTCTGATTTTCTGCTCTGGGTGGAGCTGGCCATTGGACAAGCCTTATTTTCAGTTGCAAACCAGGCAGATGGGATGTTCAGCCAAATGCTTGTTCCCTGACTGTGTGGCTGTTCTCTGCAGCCAGCAGAGAGTGGAAAAGCTGCACGCAGGGGTGCAGAGCACCAGCCTTCCTGATACTCCTGCACGGGAAGAGAAACCCCCAGATGAAACCCCAGCACAGACAAAATCTACTCAGAAGTCTCTCAAAGTCACTGGCAAAGATCATTTTTCCAAGAAGTTCCATTCTCTGCCTGTTTCCAAACACCCATGGGAGAGCAGAAGAGGGTGGAAGGTGCCTGTGCAGGTGGGGTCACACCTCTCCCCCCGGGCAGGTTCTGGGTGCAGCACTGCCAGCCTGCTGCTCTCCTTCACATCACCTCGGGATTCCCACCACTCTGCCACCAGCACGCTGCAGCTCTCCCTGTCCTAAAGGTTTTTCTGCACCTCAACAGTTTTCTTATATCTTTAGGGTGGGATCATTGGGGGAAAAGACATTTAAACTTGTTACCAAAAACCACAGCTTGTCACTTCTCTCCCTCCCTGCCCACTTCTGTGTTGTCTTGCCTTGCCTTGCCTTTCCTGGCTCCTGCAGGGACATGGATTTATTCAGTTTATTTCTATTCCAGTCCTGGTTGGAAACCCAAGGTGCTAGGGATGGAAATGCCACAGATAATGTGATTCTTCCCAGGAGATGTGCAGTGCCAGGACTTGGCACAGATACTGGAAGGGTGCTTTTAAGAAAAAAAACACACAAAAATTCATTTTATAGGTAGTTATCAGCTGGTATTTATTTAGCCCCGGGAGGTCTCAGTTGTAATTCATCACCAGGGTTGCTGTTTAATTGCTCAGTGGTTACGTGCAGCCCTGAACACCACGTCTTTGATATCAGGGACACTGATAATAGGTTTAACAGCTGCATCTTAAAACTGTCTCAAGACTCAGTGTTCACACCTGGAAAACTATATTAAAGAATTAGGAGGACAGAAAAGGGGTACAAGAGGATACTGGATTCCAGAACAGCTGTCTCAAAGTGAGAGACGTGGCCTTTCTCCAGAGGTGAGCAGGCTACCAACCCAGGACCAGCCCAGGACGCAGTGACAGCACAGCAGTGCCAGGAGCTCCTGCAGAGCCATGCAGGGCAAGGACCGCTGGGATCACTCTGGCTGAGGGGATGAGCAGGGACAGCAGCCTGACAGCTTTTCCGGGGGGCAGAGGTGAGCTTTGCTTTGCTTTGTGGCCAGGATTGCTTGGACACCTGTGTCCCCTCACCACATGCAAGCAGAGAGGCAAATAGTGCTCTTCCCCCAGCTTTGTTTCTCCATTTATTTACCAGATTATTTTTCCAGCGCTGCTTCTTTCCTGGGAGAAAGCACTCACAAACCACTAAATATTTTTGGGACAGCTAGAACGTTTCTGCAGCTCACTTCTCTCCACACCTCCCTGCAGTGGCAGGCTGCTATAGAGCCTGTGTCTCAGCATCCAGAGAGTTTCAAAGACAGCCCAGAGGGAGGAATGAGCTGTCAGCTAGGAGCCAGGAAGGAGAAAACCAGTTCACGACTGATCTATTTTTAACAGCATCTCAGCTTTTGGATGAAGTCTTGGCTCTCCCCATGGCTGGAAGGGCTGATGCTGCCTGGACAGGGCAGGGCATGGCAGCTCAGTCATATGCTGGTCCTGGCAGCAGAGACCAGGCTGGGACAGTGTCCTGGTCCCTGATTCAGTTTAATGCCCAGTTCTGCTCAGCAGCAAAGGGATGGGGAAGCAAAGATGATGGAACAGATGTTCTCCAGTATCCCAAATTCTCCCACCATCCTGCACTTGGCCACTTCCCTGGGGATGACCTGCATCCCTATGGAGGGACTCCTCACACCTGAGGGATCACAGCACCCCCCCCAAGCCGTGCAGGAGTGGGAGGGAGATGGGTGGGAAGCGAGCGGCTGGCAGGCAGGTGCTGCAGGGCAAGGCAAACACGGCACCGCCTGCAACGCCACAGACCTTGAGATAACACGGAGCTATAAAGGAAAAAAGGTCCAGGCAAGGTGAGTGCTGCTGCCTGGGCTGGCTCAGCCAAACCCTGCAGATGAGCTGAGAGGGACACTTGGACCACTCCTGACATTTCTGAGAAACGCAATGGGAGAAACAGTTTTTGCTTTTCCCCGCTGAAGAAGATGCTCAGTACGTGTTGCAAGGAGGGTGACCAAGAGGAGAGCCACATGTAAGGGCAGCAGGGTCACCTCCTCTTGACTCTACACGTGATCTCAGCCAAGGAGGACATGGAGATGGATCCCCAGAGACAAACAGGTAAGCCAGCACACTTTCCCTGGGCACCTCCACTGGCAGTGCTGCTCCCCAGGGCAATTGCTTCCCTCCCTGCACCACCACTGTCCGTCTGCTCTCCCTGCCAAATGCTGAGTCTCAGGAAAAACAGCCGCTTCAGGTTTCAGCGTGGCCTCCTTGGCAGCTCTCTCCTGGCTACAGGTTAACAGAAATACTCTGAATATTCCCCTTCTGGTTCATCCAGATGGTGGCAGGTTGGACCTGGGTGCACCCTGCCTTGGGCATGGCAGGGAGCAGGGTGAGGAATGCCGCCAGCTCCCTACCCTCCCTGCTGTTACAGGGATGGGGGATTTCTGTACTGAACTGTGGAGGGGATAAAGCAGGTGGAGAAAGGAGAGGTGGCAGTGCATTCAGAGCCTGGGAAAAGCCCTGACCATAGAGTCATAAGGAGGAAAGCAGATTGTGGACCAAGGCTATGGAGCTGTGCTGGCTCCAGACCCTGCAAGAGGCCAGGACAAGGGATCACCATGAGTTGCAAGGGGTGGGGAAGAGTAGGGAGCCTGTGAGCAAGCACCAGCCAAGCTAGAAGGCTGTCCCATGCAGCAGGGCTGTGCGCAGGAGGAAGCACACACAGCAGGTCCAGGCACACGTGGCAGGGTGCAGGGCACTGAGGCCACATGTGCTACCAGCTAACAGCACCTATTTCCGTGCTGGAAGCCTTGGCCACTGGTAGAGCGGCCCTAGACATGATACTTATGAGATTCACCCTCCTCATCTGCCTCTCCATGCACCCTCCTTTGCTTTGCAGAGCTTTTCTTTGCAGAGACCCAACTAGGCAGTTCTGAGAAATTCAATTCCATCAGTGTTATTTGATGAAAGTCTCAAAAAACCCAATCAGGAGTCCCAACCATGAGTTCTTTGGCTTAGGACACCTGAGTTCTGCCAGGACAACAGCAGAAAGACAGTAAAAGCACCCTCAAGCTGGAGGATGGGGAGAAAAATTGTGATGTCCCCAGCAGGACAGCAAGTCATCATCCTTCCAGTCCATGCCTGAGAGAAAGGCTGCCCAAAAATGCAAGGGAGGAAGACTGATGTGTGTCTTGCCTCAGGGGACAATGAAGCAACCAGAGCTACCTGGAGACATGCAGACAACTTACATCATCCTGGAGGCACTTCTTGATGCCAAAATTTGTTGTACAAACATGGATGAATTGCTGGCACATTGTCCATGTATTTACAACACCTGCAAGCAGTGTGAAAGGACGAGGCCTGACACAGTCCTGGAGCTGGATCCACCCTGTCCTGGAAAGTTGCCCAAAGGTTGGTTTCTCCCAACATAATCCCCAATCTCAAGGTGCTCTCTGCTTGCAGATGCCCAGCTCTCGGTGCTACAAGCACTGAATCCACCCTCAAGACCATTTTACAGGCAGCATTGACTTTACACCCAATCAGAGCTCCAAAATCTCAGTGCTCATCCCCCACAGCAGCTGGGTGATGAAAGGCAAATCCCACCAGAGAGGACAGTAATGCAGTTTTTAGAGCAAGGAAGACTCAGGGACCACAATCACAAGACCATGGATATAGTATGAATTTCCAACCCAAAAGGATTCTTTTCCCCCTGTTTAAGGACTGATGTGTTCTTGGTTTTTCCCAAACACATGGGAGAACCAGAGCAGACTCTTTCCAGGACATTGCAGAGGTCTCCAGTTACAACTCTATGGCAGCTTTACTGGGCCATGTGCCACCTGGAAGGACTCACTGTTTGACAAACAAGGCTGTATTTCTCCAACAGCACACCAAGGCTCCAAATCCAACAGGGGCAAATCAGCAGGAGTGCTGTAACAGGAAAACCTTGCTGGATGCAGAAGGAACTTCTCTTTTGCTCTGCTTGCTCCCCACAAAAACCTATTTCCCATTTTATGGGATCCACTCCTGTATATATCCACTCCCTCCTGGGAGGGCAGGAGGAAGACAGGTTTCTTGACCAGGTCCTTCTGCAGTAACAGATGTCTCTGACATCACAGCTGACTCACAGCTCATGGACTCGAAGTCCTGGCAGGTTTATACTGTGACATGACATTTGAAGTCCCCTTGGAAAGGAATGCTGGGTACAGTGATGAACAGAGCATCCCCTTCCAGATGTTCTCCACAACAGCACATGGGGTGTTTGCCATTAGTCTGTCTCTAAAAGACCTCCCAGTGCTCACCTGGCAGGAAAGCCTCTTGCCCAGACAGCCCGGCACTGAAACAAGCTGTACCTGAGCTGCTTCGGCAACAGCTGACACAAATAAAAGCCACATTCACTTGCAAATTAAAATATTAAAGATCTAGCCAAGAGGAAAACATGTCTGCCAAATCTCCTTGTTCAACTAATCATGTCAGAGATGGCTCCTGTTTCAGGACTGCTGCTGCCATTTCTCTGTTCCTCTCTGTCCCACTCAAGACCTTTAGGCTACACTTGTCCCAAGCTGCACAAGAGGCAATCAGCACATCTGCTAACTGCTATTTTCAACAAAACTGGAATACTCCGATTTTGATTAAGAGTGATCAACAGGGGACAGATCCACCTTAGTAACTCTCTTTAAAAAGCAAATGCTCTTCTGCAAACAGGTCCTTGGAGGACAGCTGAGCTGGGCCAAGAGACTTCAAACTTTGGAGAGAAGGATGTCCTGGCCATCCAGAAGCTGATGCAGCAATCCATTGCCCAAGTTCTTGTTTTGAGAGGAAGGTGTTAGAAAGCATTTTTTTCCCCCAGAAATATGCATGTTCAACCACAAAGGAAAAGAGTCATGGCCCAGATCAGCTACTGGGCTGGTGCAGAGTTTGTCAGCTGAGCTCCTGATGCAGCAGAGCTGGTATGAGATGGATAGTTACTAGCAGGACATCTGTCTCCCAGATCTGCTGGGACCACTATCCCCAGCTGACCTCCAGGAAGTTTACATGGCACAGACAACCACAGAGACCGCCTGCTATTCCAGCCCAGCAATCATAGATTCATTGCCTGACCTCCTTCTCTAAATCTTGATATCATATTTCTCACTCTAGAGATGTGACTCAATGTGTTGGCATAAGAAAACACGCCAGGAGAATATTCTTGTGCCTTTCCCCTTTATCCTGCCCATCCTGCTATGTGTTTAATTGAAAAAGCAGAAGGTGAGGAGTGCTTGGCAGCTGCAGAAAGGCATGCAGGGACTTTTTGTCCCTCCTCAGAACAGAAAAGTCAGCTTTGTGTAGATACTTTTCACAGGGAGAACCTCAAAGGTAGCACAGAAAATGCTTCACACCTAACTTCACAGCTTCCACGTCCCTCTGGCAGCAGGAGATCTGCTGTCCTGGGACTGGGATGCTGTCACCCCTCAGGAGATGCACCAGAGAAGCTCTTCCCCAGCAGGACAGTGGGCTGTGGCCTCCCTTCTGCCCACGGTGAAGAGCAGGTAACACTTTGGGGAAGCCATCCAAGTCCAGCTGCAGGTGTAGGAGCTGGGAATTCCTACAGGCAATGTTCTTCCACATGTGGAGCTTGCCTAATTTTCCAGCACAGCCAGACACCCCCTCTTGTACAGGGAGTTATCTCTGCTGTTCACAGATCTGCTCCCACTGGTTCCTGCCATAGACCATGGACTCCTATGGGCCCACAGACTACACTCAAAGACTCCTGAACTTACACATTGGCAAAGCACAACACAGCCCAGAGACAGAAAAGCTGAAGTCTGGAGAGAAACCAAAGTACTTCCACCTCTCTGCAAGGGACAACAGCTGAGCCCTATGGATTTCCCTCAGGGGCACCAGTGTGCCCCTCAGAGTGACCAGGCTAGGGATGGACTAATGGGGGCAAGCAAGGGCTTGCAAGGTGAGAGGATCAGTAGTTTGCAGATAGACAGGCAAAGACAGAATATTGGTGGGGAAGATGGATTCTGACTCCAGTAAAAAAACACCAGGATGGACAAGCTATGTGAGAACCACAAAAGATTCAGACACAGGGTGAGACACAGCAGTCTGGAGCATCCCTCATGGAAACACTGCCATCACTGTGAACCAGTCTCTGGAGTCCCCTGAGCACACACCTCTGCCCTCTCCTGCTTTAACAGAGCTGGTTTAAAACCTTTCTATTTAGCCAAGACAGGAGAGAATCTGATGGAGCCCAAGTGCTCAATTTGCTACTGTTTGGGCCCAAAGTGGAGAAAACACAATTACTGAGAAGTAATGGCAAGTGTCAGGAGTCAACTCAGCCTTCTGGCTCGGCTGGAGGAGACAAGTAGAATGAAAGGGCCCAAGTGGTGCAGGGGGAGTAGCTGACTTTTATAATTTTCTTTATATGCACCACTCCATCTATTTTGTTTTTTTTGCCGTTTTTTCTACGTCTCATTTATTCACTCACGGAAGGGTTTGCCTGTAAGTCCCATGTGTGTGTAGATACAAACACTACCTATCTCCCCTCCATGTTTCAGCCCTATTCATCAGGAATTTGTAAATGGCATTTTATGAGTGCTGAGTTTTTAACAAGGCAGGCACGCTGCACCAGAGTGAACAAAGGGGCCCCTATTGGAAACTTTAAAGATGTTTAAACAAAGACTTCTCTTGAAAACCTTTAACCCCTAATGCCAACCTCAAGGGAAACGCTATGTTATGAGTAATCAGAGCACAAACATCTTCTGTGACCACAGATTGCCTACAACGGGCTGCCTTGTTGGCCACAGCTCCTCTGTCTGCTACGGCAGCCAACCAGAGCAGCTCCCGAGCCCATATGGTTTCTTTAATTCTTCAACAACAAATGAAAGTTACAACTTCCACAAAAATCAACAACAGCTTTTTCCCATTGGATGCAGCAGTACCCTGCCTGCTTCGATGAAAAGTGTTGTTTTACTGCAAACACCAAGATCTGTTGCATGGTTTCCAGATGGGAATTTGCATTTCGGATGAGGCCAAATTTAGCCATATCCTGGTGGCAAATATCAGGGCTGAGATCTGAGAGATTTCGCCACACACAACTTTTTGCTGAAATCAACACCAATCCAATGAATTCCTGCAGAGATGGCAAGAATCTGCTTGTGAAATGCAGTTTCTACTTGTTATTGAGAACCTGCATACTCAGTGCCTGGGATTAATTGCTCCTGTCCTTGAAAAAATAAAAATCTTTACTATCAAGAGATGCTACAGGGAGTCCCACAGGGAGGGGTCCCAAAGGGAGAACTTCATAATAATTTTATAAATAATCCAGGTTTCAGTGAAGCAAAAATCCAGTGTGTTTAAGCAAAAGAACCAAAGCCCTGTGTCTCATCTCAGAGTTGGGGCTGAGAACAGGTGCCTCTCATGGACCCCTGCTCCCCTCAGCCCCACTGCACACATGTGGTGGCTTCCATTGACAGGGGACAGTCCCGTTTCCCTGTCAGCCTCCTCAGCCACACCGGTTCCCACTCTGCAGTCTGCTCCTGAATGGATTCAGCAGCTCTCTGCACCACAGCAAAGGCTGTCCCTGCAGAACGAGGGGCAAAGCCCCAGCAGAGCACACACCACCACACCGTGTATCTGCTCGGCTCTGCCTGGCTCACAAACACGATAAGTGCAGAATAATCTGGTTTTCCAAACAAGTTTTCCCATGTAATTGCTTGGAACAGAAGTGCCCAAAGCTAATTTTATCCTGTGAAACAGTTGGAATGATAAGCTGAAGGTGGGTGATTGCTTGTGCAAACGAGTATACACAGACCCAATTTTCCAGTCGTGCAGAAACGGCGCATAACAAACTTAGGGTACACTTCTGAGCTTATCTTTTTGCAGGATCTCGATCTCCTGTTGCTCAGTACGCCTTGCCCAGGTGTACCAGACCTTATTATTCTCTGCTAAGAGATCCTCGGTTGTATAAGCAGGGACGTGCCCGACAGGTAGGCAAAAGGTGAGCAGGGCAGGCAGCCTGAGCCATCCCGACAGCGCAGAGGAGCTCACATCCCGGACACAGCACCGAGGGACGAGCGGGTACCGTGCCCCGCCGCCCCACCGAACAAACCCCGGCACCGCTGCGGGAGCCAAGCCCGTGCGGCCGGGGGTCGGGAAGTCTCCAGCCCACAGAGGGAAGGAAAAATCCTTTGGGGCAAAGGTTATGCTCTTCCTCGCTTTGCTTTCGCTCCTGACGCCCAGGATCGCCGCTCCCCTTCCTGCCAGCCCCGCTCCAAGGAAAGGCCCCCTCGGAGACTGCCAGTCTCCGCGGTAGCGCTCGGCGCTGCGCACAGCCCGGGATCGGGGATCGGGATTGGGATCGGGATCAGGACCGCACTCACCCGCACCTCCCTCATCCTCCTCCTCTCCTCTCCCTTCCCGCAGGGGCGGCGGTGCGCGCGGAGCCCCTCACTCACCNCCTTTTTTACTCCTTTATTTCTCTTTCTTAATTTTTTTTCTCTATTTTCTTTATTTTACTGTTATTTTTTTATCTTTTAATAGTTTTTTTTAATAATTTTTTTCTCCTTCTGCTTTTCTTCTTTCTTTTGTATTTTTACTCCTTTCCTTTCCCTTTCCCTTTCCCTTTCCCTTTCCCTTTCNCCCTCATCCTCCTCCTCTCCTCTCCCTTCCCGCAGGGGCGGCGGTGCGCGCGGAGCCCCTCACTCACCCGTGCCGGCCGCGGAGCCGCTCCCCGCCGCGCTGCTGGCTCAGGTACGCGGTGCGGGAGGTGCGGGAGGTGCGCGGTGCTCGGTGCGGGCGGTGCTCGGTGCGGGAGGTGCTCGGTACGCGGTGCTCGGTACGCGGTGCGGGCGGTGCGCGGTGCTCGGCGGCAGCAGCGGCGGGGNTGTCTCTTCCCCTGCTGGGGGAGTGCACCTGGGAGCCCCATAAACTCAAAAGTTCATAGAAAAAGGAGAGTCTTTTAATCTTAATATCTATTTAACCTACAGTGTCCTGGAAGTTTAGGAACATCAGCAGGTAGTGCTGCAGTGTGGGGAGATGAGTTTGAACCAGGAAACTGCAGACCAGAGCTTGGAGGACTGTAGAGCTTCAGGTTAAGCTTCCATCAAGAAGGTCAACTGATGTGCATTGGAAATCATCAGCAGAGATTTCTTAGAAACCCTGGAATAGACCTTCCCAGTCCTCCAGCTCTCCCAGCACTTAGATCAATCTGGTGGTGGCAGGAACCACCTTTAGTGCTTTATGGGACTGTGTTGTGGTGCTTTAACAGCATTTCCCTTCTTCTTTGCACACGAGGAACAGAGAAAGGAGACTCCAGTAAATCACCCCCACTGTCTGAATTTTCTAGCAGATGTGCCAATACTGCGTTATCAAACTTTGGGGTTTTGGGGTGCTGGTGCTGCTGGGGTGCCCACTCCAGTTGGCCCCTGCTCCCTGCAGAGCTCTCTGCTACAGGCTTTTTGTGCTTCCTGCTCTCGGCTGCTGTTTGCCCTTGGTGTGGTCGATAAATCCCCCAGGCCTAGAAAAGGCTGAATTTCACTTGTGTGTGCAGTGAGAAAAATACAGGATTTATAAATACCCATGCATATACAAGGGCTGTGGGTTGGGTTGGTCTGGATTAAAGGAGGTATTGAAAAATGAGGGAAGCCAGAAACTGCAGGCTTCTCGTTTCTGTGATTTCTAATGGCTTTTCCTTTTGCATAAACATTGTGTTGACTCCATACCCAAGAGCACTGCAGGCATTTTCTCCCCTGATCTGCACAAAATCTAACCCAGACCTCTAAAATGGATATTTTTTATTAGGATGTTTGGTTTCCCCAAACTGAGGGAAGAACAATTGCCCTCTGTGGCAGCAAGTCCCTAGCAAGCTTCAGAGCAGCTGTGTCCTGAGCAAGGCAAACCACAGATCCTTTTTGGGGTTAAAAGCAGCGAATTAAGTCTCTGCACTTCAGTGCTACCTGCACTTGGGGACACTGTTACTGTGAGTTACAGCACTTTTGTATAAAGAGGTGATTTGAAGACCCAGTTTCTAAACAATAGCTGCCAGGATTGTATTTTGGTCTCCAGAGCCGGGTACTTTCATTCCCAGGGGACCAAATGTATCAGATCCCTTCCTCAGCAGACTGAGCTGGTGAAGCTCATTGAACTGAAAAGGAGCAGGGCAGAGGGCAGTTTGCTTCTCCCAATGCTTGTGAAGCGCTTTTTCTTCTCCTGTGGTTGCCCAAGGGTGCAGACACAGAAGGTGATGTGTGGACCAGGGCATGTCCCACACAGGGAGCAGCATTCCCCAGCTGGAGGCCGGATAAAGCACTGAGTGATGCCCCTAAACACATTCTGATGGGAGGGAGAGGCATAATTTTCAGCTGTGGTGTTAAACGTCAGTTCTCCAAAAATCAGCAGTGGGACTGTGGGGTCCAACCCTACCAAAGCCTCTCGGCGCCTGCCTGGGCTCCCTGTGTGCCCACATGAAAAAGCCTTTGCAAGGTGGTCCAGCTGTGTGTCTCCTGTGGAAAGCAAACAGAGCACTCCTCCTTTTCTGCATCATTTCCCATGGGAGAGGGCACAGCAACCCAGCCAGGGCTTGCAAATCCCCCAAGGTACCCTGGGTGTCTCCCACCTCAAGCACCAGGGCAGAGCCACCCTAGAGATGCACCACAAATGCACTCACACCCTCTCCTGAGGCACATCCTGACCTAAAGCAAAGGAAAAGCCTTGGTAGGTGGTGCCAGGCTGAGCAGGGAAGGGGAAATGCTTACAGAAATCAGTGTAGGAGAAAGGTGGTGGATTCCCCCTCACTCGCCCCCCTTCTTTTACATAATGCCCAACTGTGTGGAGAGCAGCCGAGCCCCAGCCAAGACCTCAGGCTCTGAAAAGGCAGCTTTTAGTGAGAGCTGTAAGAGCCCTGCCCGTGTGGTGCTGCTAACATGACACTGAACTAACACTGCACTACAACCAAAGCATTTTAATAATTTAATATAATAAATGTCAGAAGGAGTGAATAATTCTCTGTAACCCTGAGGAGGCTCTAGGTGCCAGAAGGAGCCAAGTGGGCATATTGAGCTGCTTTAGCAATAGCCCTTTGACTCTCTGAAGATAAATTTAAACCAGATGATGGATGCTGGGTGGTCGCCTCTGTGGGCAGAATGGCAAGAACTGTTCAGAAGTGCGTCACTGACACAATTTAGCCCCAAAATTTGGAAGGCAAGGGCTGCAGAGAATGGACAAAGAAAAGAAAGCCAAGTTTCTAGGTAGTTGTTCCTCCAGCTGGGCATCAAATCTGAAGAGCTACTGCCTGTTTACCTGCTTTTGGCATGCACATTCCCATTCAAGCAGTAAGTAGCATGTGGGTAATTGTTCCAGAAGGCTCTTTAATAAGCTGCAGGCAGTGACCCACGTGCCTCTGGAATTATGTACAGATGACAGGGAGCAGTGATACCTGCACAAGCCTGGCCCTGCCCTGAGCCACTGCTGCAGGAGGCTCTGCAGAGCAGGAGTTGCTGCTGCCCACGCTGTCAGCACATGTCTTAATCCACAGATTTTGGCAATTAGCTCCTGAACACTCCCTGCCACTGCCTGGCCTCCACAGAGGCTGTTCCATATTTTGCCAAGACGTTAATGCCAGAGGAGCCCCACAGGGAGACCCCAAGCTATATGGGTGGGCACTGGAGACTGCGTTGGTGACACTAATAGGGATGGAGCATGTGACTCTGCAGCTGAGACACAAGGACCCAAAGCTATACTCCTAATTTTACACAGCACACTGAATGATGAGACTCACCAGGAAAAAATTCACACACCCAGCCTGGTTCTTCCCTGCTGTGTGCCCGTTGTGTCTGACAAACTGAGAGTGAAATGCTACTGAACAGAGCCAGCAAGGTTCAGTACTCATTTAACACTGTGTTGCATTGGTGTAAAAGAGTATCCAGGGTCAGGCCAATTTCCTTGATACATTGCCACATTTATCCAAATCATAATCAGTTGTTCTGGGGGGAGAAAAACAAACAACAACCAAACAAANCAGCGTTTTGCTGAGAGATTCCCAAATAGTGCTTTTATATGAAGGGAAAAATAGCAAAGGCGGATCAAAGCTGAATTCACACCATTGCTTGGCAGCAGAGGAGTGAAACAGCTGCAGATTGCCATTATGGAAAAAGATTAAATAACTTTCTTATGGGATCTCTTTGGCTGTGCAAAGATATAAACTATTCATTGGCTAGAAAGTGGAGTGAAACTTTTCAGCAAGACTAAGTGACCTGGAGCAGCCACTGGTGGGATGCTGGTTGATAAAGCTCTGCTTCAGTGTGCTGAGGCAGGAATCTCTCAGCACCACGATGGAGGGGACAGGTACAGCCTTGGCAAAGGAGCTCCTCCTGCCTTGCCATGAGTGCTGTGGGGTGAGCCAGGGCTAAGCACAGAACCCTGTGCTGGCAGCAGCTCCGGGGCTGCCACAAGAGCAGAACCTGGTGGCAGCCTGTGCTCTGCAGTCAGGAATGGCCATAAAACATTCATTTTCCAGGCACAGAGTAGCAGTTAATGCTGTGGGTGACATTGACACTGGCCCTGGCTGTAAATCTGATTCTGGCAGAGCTCTGTTGATTTATGTTTACTAGTGATCCAGCTAACACATCTAGGATAAAGAACTGGGAACAAGGAGGGCAGGAGATTATATTGCCCCTCTAGTAGCCAAACAGAGCACATCTGTACAGTGAAAAGTGTCAGGTCCCTGTGGCACTGCTCAGAGAAGACACTGGGTAAACATTTGCTTGTGTGGGACGTGTTTTTCTTCCTCGTACAACAGGAGAGCATCAGCTCCATCCAAAGGTGGGAAAGCTGGAATTGAAGTGATGTGTTTAAAGTGAATTGAAACATGGGTGCTAAAAGCTGTAAGGGGCACA
This sequence comes from Toxostoma redivivum, assembly GCA_013397375.1. NCBI lineage: Eukaryota > Metazoa > Chordata > Aves > Passeriformes > Mimidae > Toxostoma > Toxostoma redivivum. The sequence continues at coordinate 133,621 of VXBI01014838.1, forward strand.
GCCTTTTATAAAGTATTGCACTGGGAAGAACAGAGTTGGCAGGCAAACTCTTCTAGAAGGTTGCTTGGATGGCTGCAGCTTTTCTCCCTGGGAGCTCACTCTGGCCTCTGAGCCCAGAGGAGCTCACCACAAGGAGCCTGCCTTGGGGTGATGGCAGGAACAGACTTACCTCTCTTCACACGTCTGATCATTTATGCTCTCAACTTTTCTCCATTCCTAGCCCGTTTAAGAGGAAGAGAGACTGTGTTTAATGGGAATGCTCTCCTACATACCTCTTGCAAGCTCCTTCTTGGGTGGCCGTGGCTGATGCCCCTACTGTCACCCCTTGTCCTCCAAGTCATCCCCCAGTGCTGCCCACAGCCCCTAGATGCTCTCACAGTTACTCTGTGATGTGCTTTCTGCTGTGGCTGGGGCTTCACAGCCTTCCCTGGCCGCTGCTTTATCTCTGTCTCTGATAGGAAAGTCATCACCAGCCAGGCTGGGTCCACTCGGTAGGAGCAGCATTCCCAGGGGCCACATTGCAGATGTGCCAGGGAAAGACTCCTACACGGGCATCTCCTCTTCCTTCTCCTCTGGTTTCATCTTATCCAGTCAAGTATCCCAAACTCAGGGAACGCTCCTGTCCCAGACTCAGGGGGTTTAGGGGCTTTCAGCAGGGCAGGAGCTGGTGTTGTTCAGTGAGTGGTCTCACCTCTTCTGAAAGCAAGCCAGCAGCACAGAAGGCATCCACAGCTGGCACCCCAGAGCTCTGCCCCCTTGCACTCCCCAATCCTTGCACACGTGTCCCAGGTAGCAGAGCAGGGAATTTCAGACCCACTTCATCTCTCTCCAGCTGATTAACACCCAACCCACTGAGTTAGCAGAGTTAAATGCCAGGTGCTTGGGAACTCCTTCTAGTTAATAGAGCAGAAACAATCAGCAGAACCACCTACTTCTTAGGTCTCAGGGAAAAATGCAGCTATTTTCACCCAACATCCCTTGCAAAAGCCAACGAGTGGCTCCACTTCACGTGACAGCTCCCCAGCTGCACTCACAGCTCAGCAGCATCTCTTCCCAGCTCACCCAAAAGCCATACAGCAACAAGCACATCAGGTGGAGAAACAAAATAGTAATCAGTTAGAGCACAGCCACCGTTGCGTGGGGCTGGAGGTCTTAGAGATGCTCTGTGTGTATTCGATGGCAAACTGGTGAAGCAGTTATTCCATTATGCAAACTTGATATTTTTCAATGCCAGCCCCATTCTTAGAGTGGCTGAGCTGCAGCACTTTCTGATGAGAAAGCCTTTCCACCTTCCCCACCCCATCAGGCTGGGCATGGAGTGGAGCTCCTTGTTCCCTGCAGGGCTGGGCAGGAGCTGGCTCTGGTGCCACGGTGCCAGGGGACTTCTTTCTTGCAGATCCAACCCATACCAAGCCAGCCTGCTCCAGGACAGTGTGAGGAGGTACCTGCAGCTGCCAGCAGACCAGACCGTGCTGATCCTACATGCCAAAGTAGCACAGAAATCCTACGGCAATGAAAAAAGGTGGGAGATAGTTCCAGCTTCCCTGATGGCCATTTTTAAACCCAGCTACCTAAAGCTTAATTTCAGTCTTGCTGGATTTTGCTGATCTAAGCTGGTGAAGCAAATTATTTGACATATCCCCTCTGCATTCACTCAGGACATCTTTGCATCCAAAGCTATGATTTAGTCTCCGTGAATTGAACAACACAAGAAAGGTATTAGCTCCAACCTGCATCCTTCCCAGTTAGACATTCCCAGTGGTTAGGTTCTTTCCATGAATCAGTAAAGAAAGACAAAGTAAAAGAAGTCAAGATTCTATTAAAATCTCATCCCCCAAAGAAGGAAAGGTTAGTGTTTTTACTGCCCTGTAACTCTTGTCTTAAAATCTGCACGGCCACAGCAGAGACTGGGGTGTTTCCATCAATGCCAGTGGTCTCCAAAAAGCTGCTATTTTTGAAAATCCTTCCACACTGCAAAAACACCTTGAGGTTCTGGCTTGAATCTCCAAAACTGCCACTCCCTGGCAGTGACGTCAGACTGCGGCACTGCAATGTAATTAATCCTCCATTAATCCTTGTGATATAAATACTCCTCCGTTATTACTGACTATGGAATAGCTATGAGGCCACGAGCTCAGCCTCCAAGGTGTAACCATCCAGACCCCAGCGACCCCAGGAGACAGCTCTGGGATGGGCTGGCTGTGCCTACAAAGTTCTCACCACATCCAGTCTCCTGCCAGGGGCTACTGGTTCACAGGTAAAAAAAGTTATTTCAGGACTGAATCTTCCAGCCAGGAGGGAGCCCTCCCATCACAGCCTCTTTCCTCTGCTCCTGACCCCATGCAAGGAATGAGCGTAAAAATCAGATGCCAGGCCTGAAAAGGGAGAGAAAACCTGCAAAGAGCTTCCAGGTTAAAGTTTGAAGGTGCTGCTGCCATTTTCCTTTACAATGGGAGTCAGGGGCCTGTGCTGTGGAAGAGTTGTTTAAATAAACCTGTACCCAGGACTTTAGGGCTCCAAAATATCCAACCCACTGCACTGGTATTTTCTTTGCTAGTGCTTTACCCAGTATCAAGAGAGGATGAATTTACATCATTCACACAAGTGCAAAGACAGTGGAAACCCAAATAAAACACAGGAAAATGGGTTTCCAAACTCCTGGCTATAGATTTATTTGCACTGGGCTCCAAAACTGATTGTGAATGCAAAGCCTGTTCCCAGCCTGCTGAAACTCCCACGTGGCAGTCAGGCAGAGGCAGGGTCTGATCACTCCCTGTCTTTGGGGGAGCTGGAGGTGCAGGTGCCAGGATACCTGTCCTCCCATCCCAGGGCCATCCTGTCACTGGTGGGATCATGGCCACCAGTAGCACCACCAGGTGTGGCAGCTGTTGAGGCTGGAACCAGGCATTGGAAGGGTGCAGGACAGAGGGTGCCCAGCCCCGCACTGAGCTCCATGTGCCCGAGGTGCAGGGTTGTCCCCAGTGCTGGTGATCCCCAGTGAAGGTCTGCTCTCAGCACAGCCGTGCAGCCACTCCTGAGCACCTTAGCAGGGTGCTGAAGGGCAGTGAAAAAATGCCCTCTTGTCTCTGCAGGTTTTTCTGCCCCCCACCTTGTGTTTACCTGAGTGGGCCGGGATGGAAGTTAAAGCAGGAGCAAATAAAAGGTGAGCACTGGGCAGCAGCCCTGGGCCTCTCCTCCCTCCCTTCCTGCACCATGGAGAGCTGCCCTCTGCCTCTGCAAAGGGAACAGTGGGTCCATTTATGTTGGGTTTGGCCCCCTAAACTCCTTTCCTGCTCAAGCCTGAGCCCCCTGAAATCCAGACCCAGGGAGGGCTGGATCTTGGCCATGCTCTGCTCCTGGAGAAGCTGAGCCTGTGCAGGGGGCTGGAAGGTGCTTCTCTTTGTTTCTTCCAGCCAGGGGCCTGGGAGAGGCTGGATTTCGGGTGTGTGGGTACATGGGGCTGGACAGCATGGGCAGCAGCCTGATGGAGACCCAGAAACTCAGCTTTGAGGAGCAGCCAGATGCAAAGGTAAAGCCTGTGGCTCCCTGGAGCTGTGGGGATCCCCCTCATGCAGGGGCTGGGCTGTCACCAGCATCACCCCACACCCTGGGACATCACACCCTCCCCATCCTCAGCATGTCACAGTTCTTTCTTCCTAGCCATTACTCCCCACTCCCACTATGCCAGTCTATTGTGGCATGTGCAGCAATCCAGGCAGCCCAAAGATCCCCTTCTTTCTCTGGAACCATCTTTTCAGGTCGACAGCCCTGTGGCTGCCAAAATCTGCACAGTTCCCTCAGCCCTGGTTCCTTCTTCTGATGAGCAGCACTGCTGCTTCTCAAAAAATGAAAGCCTGGTCCTTCACTTGCAGATAAACAGCTTAAAAAAAAAAGCCCCAGTTGATCCCAAAGTTCAAAAGCTTCAGAGAGCTCTTGCATCTTTTGATTGGAGGGGAAAAAAAGGAGAAAAAGCATTATCTGGGGTCCCTGAAGAGCACGGGGTCTGAGGCAGGCCAGGAGCCTCACAGAAAGAGCCTTTGTCCACAGTGCTTGCCTTGCTGCTGAGGCACAGCATATCAGCCAGGATGAGGGAAACCATAAACCCAGGGTGATTTCTCATGTTATGTGGGATAAATCACACATGAACATTCATTTCCACAAGGAATACTCTGCCCCCAGTGTAAATAAAGCCTCTGCCGATCCCCAGCTCTTCATTCCACCTGTAATAACATCTCTGGTCGTTTCTCCCTTTAAATGAACACGGGGCTCGGTGAAAGGGCACTATTATGTCCTCGTGAGGTGGTGAGGAGGGTGAGGACGGCTGGTGGGGCTGGGCTGGAGCTGCTGGCAGCCCCTCTGTGCCCTTGGCAGGGGTTCAGCTGTGCCAAGGCGCTGTACATCTCGGACACAGACAAGCGCAAGCATTTCCGCCTGGTCCTGAAGCTCTTCTTCAGCAATGGGCAGGAGATTGGCACCTTCCACAGCAAACTCATCAAGGTCATTTCTAAGCCCTCGCAGAAGAAGCAATCACTGAAGAACACGGACCGTGAGTACCGGAATGGCTCTGTGGGAAGGCAGGTGGGTGCCAGCCCAGGATGGGATGATCTCTGCTCACAGCTTGGCTCTGGAGTGGTCCAGGCTGGACTCAAAGCCCATGAGAACTCCCAAAAGAGGATGTATCTGGCACAGTGATGTCTCATTTCCAAATGATTCACTCATCACGAGATGTGATGCTCTGATGCTAATATGGTCCCCACACCATGGGCCCCACCTGCACTCACACAGAGAGGAGGGCAGTGGGGAAGGTGTTGACTGCTGCCAGGCTGGGAACTAGGGCTTGTCCTCACTGGGCTTGGCAGAGTCCTGGCAAGCACTAACCCAGCCACCTCTCCCCACAGTCTGCATCTCCTCAGGCTCCAAAGTGTCCCTGTTCAACCGCCTGCGCTCCCAGACCGTCAGCACCCGGTACCTGTCTGTGGAGGGGGGAGCCTTCATCGCCAGCGCCAGGCAGTGGGCAGCCTTCACTCTCCACCTGGGTAAGGACCCTCGGGGGACACTGATGCCACCACATCCAGGGCTGCCTGCCTCCAGCCCTGGCTCTCCCGTCCTGCAAAGCCAGTTCTTGGGGGCAAAAGGTGGGAATTAGCCAGAGGATGCAGCAATCTGGCTCAGTCTTACCTCTGTCCGGCATTCCTGCTGTGTCTCCGGATGTTTCTCACTGGCTTTGAGGGCACAGGGGCTGTGACCAGGGCAGCAAGAGCTGTACTGGTCTGGAGCTTTACAAATCCAAGCAAGTGACTTGCTTGGAAGAGGTCAGAGCCCAACAGTATTCCTGCCCACACTGCTTCCAGCAGTGTCCCTGCAAAGTCCTGCATCCCCATCCTGCTCTCCCGTGCTGGGCTCCCGGGGAATGATGGTCTTTCCAAGCAGCGAGCATATGCAGAGCAGAGCAAGCAGTAAGAAAGCAGCGGGAGCACGGCCAGACCTGTGCCTAGAAAGGTCACCCTGCTCCCCGGTGGGTGACTCTGCCTCTCTCCTTCCCGGCCAGCCGACGAGCGCTGCCCGCGGAGCGAGTTCCCCCTGCGGGAAGGGTACATCCGCTACGGCTCCGTGGTCCAGCTGGTGTGCACGGCCACCGGCGTCACCCTGCCGCCCCTGGTAAGCTCCATCCCCGCGGTGTCAGGCACACGGACCGGCCGGGCCGCGGCTCCGAGCGGCGCTGCCATGCCGGGGATGCTCCGCCCGCAGATCATCCGCAAGGTGATGAAGCAGTATGCCATGCTGGACGTGGATGAGCCCATCTCCCAGCTCCACAAGTGTGCCTTCCAGCTCCAAGGCAGTGACCGCATGTACTTGTGCCTCTCCACAGACAAAGTGATCCAGTTCCAGGTATGGCAGTGCGGGAGCAGGTGAGGACCCCAGGGTGCTTGCTGTCATCTCTCCAAACTCCTGTGTTATGCAGGCTGGGGGAGTGTGTCACTGGGAGGGATCTGCATCCAAACTAAGGCCAGAATCATGGCAAAGCTTTGGTGGGGACGCTGAAACTGAGGTCTTTGGAAAGGAATCATGATCCCCATTTCCCCATGAACAAAGCAGTCACTTGCTGGAGCAAAGACATCGAGGGCAGAAGCCAGGCATCCCAGCGCCATCCCCACCATCTCCACTGCAGTGTGTTTGGAGCTCTGACACTCTCCACAGGCATCTCCCTGCCCGAAGGAAGCCAACCGGGAGCTGCTGAACGACGGCTCGTGCTGGACCATCATCAGCACGGAAACGGTGGAGTACACCTTCAGCGAGAGCCTGGCGTGCGTGCGAGAGCCCGTCAGCCCCGTGCCACTCATCGCTGCCCTGCAGGTACGCACAGCCCCGGGCTGTCCCCCTCTGTCACCTACCTGCCTCGTCCCTCCTGCTCCTGAGCCCTCTCGCCCCTGTGGCATCTCCCAGTTTTGGGATGCTGTGGGAAAGAGAAGCACAGGCAGAGCAGCCTGTGGGAGAAGCCACAGAGCCCTGCCACGCTCTGTGCCCATCACAGCTCACCGGCGGCGGGGACGTGGCCATGCTGGAGGTGCAGGGGGAGTATTTCCATGCACACCTCAAGGTCTGGTTCGGAGATGTGGAAGCAGAGACGATGTACAGGTAACATGGATGAGGGAGCTGGGCTGAAGGCCGGGAACAGCAGCCAGGTGTGGGCTGTGCTGGGCACATCTGGGAAGGATGTGGCTGCAGACCTTGGGGACAAGGACACTTGTACTGCCTATCCTGCAGGAGCAGGCAGGAGCACTGCAAGCAGAGGCAGGGATAAGTCTGGTGCCTGCTCTCTGCCCTGGCTGCAATCTGGGGATAGCCATGGGTGGGGGACAACAGGGATTTCAGGGAACTGGAAACAACCAAGCAACCTTGGCAGAGAGCAATGAAGGACTGGGAGGAGAGAGGAAGCTGGCTGGAGGCTTCACACTGAGCTCTAGATGGGGAAGTGCAGTCACTCACTGCTGGCTGCTCCTGCATAGGACCTTCCTTGATTAATGCCCATTTTCCTCTCCTGCACTGTTGCCAGGAGCCCCAAGTCCCTTGTGTGTGTTGTCCCTGATGTCTCTGCCTTCGGCAGTGACTGGAGGTGGCTGCGATATCCCATCACAGTCCCGCTCCTGCTGATCAGGGACGATGGCCTCATCTACTCCAGCTCGTTCACATTTACCTACACCCCGGAGCAGAGCTGCATCCCAGGGCAGCAGGTCCTCTCAGATATTCCCCAGGACTCAGACAAATTACTCGACAGCATCCACCAGGAGTTTACCAGAACCAACTTCCACCTCTTCATGCAGACCTAGAAGGCTGGGTGGGCAGAGGCTTGGCGTTGCTGCTGGCCTGAGCCATGCTGGGAGCTCATCCAAGGCTTGGGGTGACCCTGCCAAAGGGTCCTTCCCACTCATCCAACACCCATTATGCTCCTGTGATTTACTGATTTATCTCTTTCTCACAGCAGCATCTTCACTGCTGAGATCTCACATGAGAGCATCAATAAATCAGTCCTGAAGGACCCTTTACTGATTAAATTGCCTTTTTATTGACTTGCATGATTTACCTGCATGCTGGCATAGAGCACCACAGCTCCCTGAGTGTCCACAGTCCAGATATTCAAAGGCCAGGAGGGACAGGGATAATGCCTGAATTCGACCTTAAGTGTTACTGATCCATACCAGGAATCCCTGCATTGCTGCTGTGCTTTTCAGCTCAGCAGGAGCTGCTTCCCAGCAGCCAAATACCCAGCACCAGATGTTTTGGTTTTTTATTGGAGGCCCAAATGGGGTTATTTAAGAAGGAAAAGGGAAAAAGAGAGAAAAATCTTCAGTGTGAAACCCAGCTCCTCCCTAGCTGGCGTGGCTCTGCCAAGCTCTGTTGTTCTACACAATTAGACACACGCAGAAATGCAGTGCTGGCATCAGCAGGAAACTGCTGATTTAGATGCCATAAAAAGCAGCCAGGTTTCCTGGAGCTGGACGCGAGCATTTTGCAGAGTGGGTCTTAAAGGCTTTATTTAGATCTCCGTGGCATCCAAAGGCCCATGGTGTACCTGGAAACCTTCTGGTCTGGCAGTCTTGAGCTTGTTTGAAACAACCCAGCAGCCAGACTGCAGTGGTAGTCAACCCACCTTGACCTCGGGGCAGTGGGCAGGAGAGCAGGGGAAGCAGAGCCCCCCATGACCTGCAGCACCCAGAATGCACAGATGGGCATCCCTGGAGCAGCACCTGGATTACCTCTGTGTTTTCTGTGATCTGGAATGTGTCAGATGCAGCACTGCCCTGCATGCAATCCATCCTCAGCCTTGTTCAGCACACTGTGGCTCCAGGTGCTGAATTTGGGGCTGCAGCCTCACACCACCCAGCAGGGACATGCTCAGGCATGCCTGGAGTCTTGGCGTCCTCCCTCTGCAGCTTGTACCTGTCCCTGGCTCCCACGGGAACACAAGAGCTTGGGTCCCCAGCATCCTAACCCAGGGCTTCCCAGGGGACAGCATCTCCCTAAACTCCACCAGGAGATGGTGTTCCTTCTTCCCTAAAACAGGAACCTCACTGAGGGTAAAAAGCTGTTAGCAGACAGCTGGAGCTGCTGTGAAAAAACTGGGAGAATATTATACCACATACCAGTAGCCAAGGGGTGATGAAGAAAAAGGCTGGAGGACAGAAGAAAGGTGATCATATGGAGAATCACAATGGATTCAAAAGAAGTTCCTCAAGCAGGTGACAAAGTCCTAATGTGCTCATTAGGTGCTGGGAGCAGTGGAACCAGACTCTACTGCTCCCACTTCTGGAAAATGCTTGAGTATCTTACACAGGTGTGTGGGCAGTGGGGGCTTCCCCTGTGCTGCTGCTGCTGCTTGGGCCATCCCATCAGTCCACACTTAACATCCCCTGCACTCACTTCCCCAGCAAATCCACCCCAGCCCTAATGCAAGAAAATACTTTAACCAATCCAAACAGAGGATCCCCCATATTTCCCCCAAAAGCATTTCCTCCCCCATCCACTCATTGAAGAGCTGGAGGGCTGTGAGAGAATGGGGTGAAGTCTTTTGGTTTCTGCCTGAAAAAGGAGTGTCCAGAGCACACAGGCTCCTCAATCCGCTCCCCTCTCTCAGAGGCCAGGGCATAATTCACATTTTATGAATGGAAAGCAACCCTGGGTTATATTTAGCACCAACCCAGACCCAAAGGGCAAGAGGAGCACTGCTTATTGACTTCAGGGGCTTGGAACAAGCCTGCCTTGTTATGTTTACAGCACTTTGCTGGATGGAGAGGCCAAGAAAGCACTGAGTGGCTCATTCTTGAAGCCTGATGGATTAAGCAAACAGCCGCAGTAATTCAAGCCACATGGGGAAAGGGGAGAGGTGGCAGCGGCGGGCTGGGGGGGCCTGCAGGGGCTCCTGCCTTCCCCCACCGGCAACAGGCTGCCTTTAATCTGCTTTTCACAGCAGGTCCCACACTGGGAACGAGGAGCTTTGAGCTCCTGGAGGCGACACTTGCCTGCCACGAGGAACATATGCTCCACGTCGCGCAGCGGAGCTGGGAGCGCGGCAGAGCTGTTTATTTGCATAATCACCGATTAACACAAATGTCTCGGACAGGCGCCAGCCAGCCACTTGCATGTTCTCGCTCCGGAGTCAGCAGCGCCTGTCTCTGCCGGATCCCACAATAATCCAGCATGTGTCCGGGAAGCAAACACGGCCCGTCCCGCCGGCTCTGGCCAGCTGGGCTGCCCGCAGAGCCCGTCTGACAGCTCTGTTCTGTGCTCCCGAGCTCTACATGGAGCGTTTCCCTGTCCCTCAGGCAGCCAGGAACATGGCTGGGTAGAAAATCGACCATGAAAAAACCTTTGCATCGCTCCAAGAGCTGGGGATTTAGGAAAAGCATCGAATGCTTTAGGGATGCGTGGGATAACTCATGTGTAAGATGAATGATGGTGAGGCTCGGAGGCAATGGGGATTCCCTGCTCCCTGTATCCAGAGTGCAGCTGGGGCTGCCAGCAGCCCCACCACATCAACCAGCCACTTCAGGTCCCAGAGGAAAGCATTACCTTTAAAAACATCAAGAAGAAAATTGAATCCTGACTTTCCCGCTGTGACACAATGTCCCAGAGGAACACCAAGCCCGTTTTGGGTCTGTCTCCCTCCTGCCTGGGCTGTGTCAATGTGCTGCCCGTTTGAAAGAAGCTGCTGCCATCTAGTGAACCCAGCCCCAGCCCAGTGGTCACACTGACTGCCCGCTGTGCCCGGGGCTCAGGCCAGCCCGGGACACGCGTTGGGCACCTCTGGCCATCGCCGGGGGACAGATTCTGTCCAAATCAAAGAGTTTGGCTGCTCTCCAAACAGCCACTGCACTGCATTTTGCCCCAAATCACACAGCAGGTTTCCCGATGGGTTGGTTGAGTATTTTTCAGACAGGGGAGGGCAGCTGTAGAACACATGGCGGGTGGGCAATGTCCCTTTCCTGCTCACTCAGCCCACATCCAGCTGGTGACACCACTCTTGGCTCTGAGGTGGCAGGTGGGCTGGCTTGCTTGTAGGGCAATTTGTAACAACACCTTCAGGAAAACCAGAAAAATTCTGGTTAAAATTTTCAAACCAGAAAAACTGGTTAAAGTGGGGGTTTTGCAACCCCTGAGTGCAAGGGGTAGGCAATGGGGGAGCTGTCCAGGGGACTGAAAAGACTGGGGCTATTCCGTGCCAGTGAGGTGTTTGCCTCGGCAAGGACAGCCCCAGGGCAGGGCCCTCTGCTGTGCTGTGACTTGGTCACCTCCCTGACCGGGCAGTGCCAATTCCCCTTCTCCATCCCCTGTGGAGAAGCACAGAGTTGTAGGCCAGCATCACCAGGGAATCTGCATCAGGGTGAGCAGCCAGTGCTGGAGACACCCACTGAGAGCAGCCTGTCTCTGCTCTGAGCCCTTTGCCTGGGGCTGACCCTGCCCCACACCCCCAGGCAGAGCCTCCAGGCAGGCCAGGGGCCCCATGGTCCACTCTGTTCCATGTAAATGTCTGTATCCCTGGCCCTAGGAACAGAGAATGTGGGGATGCTGCTCTGCCCATCAGCCAGGGGAAAGTAAAACTGCCCCAAGGTGTTGATGCCTAGGGCTGATGCAGTGCACAAAAGAGACTCAGCCAACCAGACTGAACCAAGGGGCCAGTTACTGCATCACAAGCCATAAAATCCCTCTCCATACCAAGCCTGGTCCCAGCACTACCCACACACCCCAGTGGGGACCCTGAGCATCCCACCAAGGGCACTCCTGGCCTCAGCACACAGGGCCATAGATTTGCACAGTGCCCAGAAACCCTGGGCTGATTTTATCCTTTTTCTGACAGAGCTATAAATTACCCAGCTGGGCCTCAGGATGCAAAAATATGCTGGGGCCAAAATCAGCCAAGCTGGGTTGCTGAGGAATTACAATTACCTGCTCAAGAGGCTTCAAGTGCATTGGGAACTGCTCAGGCGTGTGGCTCTGCTGGCCAGGCTCTGAAATAAACCCAAATAGCATCAAGGACAGAGTGAACCCGAGGCACCCATGGGTACACATGTCACCAGCAATGCCAGGAGTGGGTGTCATTAGCCCCAGGCCTGAGATGGGCAATTAAGGGTGGAGACTGCCACACTTCTGTGCCCACAGCCCTGGGCACTCAGGCCTGCCCATGCAGCCAAAAAGTCTGTGGAAAATTAGGCTTCCTTTTTGTCAGTGTTTTTTTTTTTTTTTTCTTCCTAAAAGCAAGCTGAAAACAAGGGAAGCAACTCAAGGAAGGACCAAGCCCAGAGGCCAGCAGTATCCCCCAGGGCTGCAGTGCTGGGTCACTGCCCCAAGGCTGATGCTGGGGCTTGATGGCCTGATTAGGGGTGGAGGGTCAGTGCTGGATACAGCTCCCTGTGGTCAGCCCCACACCACAGCACTGCTGGGGGGTTTGGGGTTCCAGTGAGCAGGGGTGGATGGAGGGCACTGGCAATCTCCTTTCATCCTGTTCTCAAAAGAAACACATGGATAGTTTTCTCAGGATTCACTAGGGAAGGAAAGCAGCTTTTTAAACAGCTTGAATAAACAATTGGGCTTGAAAAACACGGCCCTGATTTCCATGCACTGCTGCAGTAATTAGGGTGCAGAACAGGCAGACAGTACAGATCAGCACTGAGAAGGAAAGGACTGGATGCAGCTCCTTCCCCATGAGACCAGGGGGATTTGGTATCGGTGGAGCTGCCAATGGAGGAGCTGAGCAGCACCCTTGGGTGCTCATGCACAGCCCCAGGGCTGTGGGGCTTGGCAGGACCCTGGCATGGCTTTGCCCAGAGCACTATGAGGAGCAGGCAGGACCGTGCAGTACCATTCATAGAGCACACTGGCACCCACTGCATGGTGGTGCTGGATGCAAGGACCACCATACCCCAGATCCTGCTAAATAAAGCATCCTTCCCTGGCTGATTTGGGCTGGGACAGCTTAGGGGCAAAGCCCCAGCTGTCCCACTGGTGCCCTTCACCTCTGCAGCAGACTTGGCTAGAGGCAGAAGGAAAGGCACTTCATAAATCCACTCCAGCAAATGTCTAAATGAACAGCAAGAGCAGGATGGGTGCCAAGAGGCAAGGTGAGATTTGCTGTTTGCTTTCTGCCTTGGGGTGCTCACCAGGAGTGTGGCTCTGGGAGAGGAGCCTCCCCACTACAACTGTGGCTCCCAGGGAAGCTGGGGACGCACCCAGGGTTTGTTCCCGAGCCCCTGCCCAGTGTCACCAGCCCTGCTGGGCTGCTCTTGTGGGTGTGCACGGTCACCGTCCCCTCGCACCCCGCCGAGAGCCGACACGTGTGTGTGCCCACAGCCCGGGGCTGTGCTGGGGGAGCGGGTGGGTTTAAAGGGCTCTTTGTTCCCCCGTGTAATTATACCTGAGCAGCGGAATAGAAACGTGCTGAAAACCCCTCGCTGGACCTTTCTGACAGGAGCCGGGGCGTTTGGCTGCACAGTGGCTCCATTGTTCCCTTCCATGTGCCTCTAGCAGCCAGACCACCTCCTGCACCCCCCTCCACTTCCCCAAAATAACCAGCCTGTGATTAAAAAACAGGTCTTTTCCCTCCAATACTGGGCAAAATGCCCCAAGCCTCCGCCCCACCCAGGGCTGGCAGGGCGACGCTGTGGCAGCAAGGGCAGGGCCTGCAGGTCAGCCGGTGCTTTTGGCACTGGGACACCCCCAGCACCCTGGACCTTCACAGAGCCATGGGGACATCCGTGGGGACTCATATCCATCCCTGCCCGTGGCAAACCCCACGGGCGGAAAGGGGCAGGGAGGAAGGCATGGTGGAGAAAAAAAAAGGAAGTGGAGGGAAGAAGGGGGGAAAGGGGAAAAAAGAATAGGAAAAAAGGCAAACTCCGCATCCAGCAGGATTCACCACCATTACTGAGATCGCAGACCGCAGTCCTACGGCAGAAGCCGCTGCCGGCGAGGAATTCCCACCCGCAGCGGGGGCCGGTCGAGCTGTAACCAGCAGGGACGCCCCCTAAAAGATCCCCTCGCCAGGGAGCCAGCGGGANGGGGAGCGGGACGGGCGGGGCGGGAGCCGGGACACGCGGGCTGCGGGAATGTTGCGGTGCTCGGCGAGGAAATTATGGTTGTGCCATTCCTGGAAGTCTTCAAAACCCTGTTGGATGGGACCCTGAGCAACCTGGTCTAGCGGAAGCTGTCCCTGCCCCTGGCAGGGGCGGTGGAGGATCAGACTTCCCCTTTCAAAGCAAGTCATACTCTGATCCAACGAAACCCAACCTTTGAAGACCCACTTTGGAATAGGGGACAGGCTTGGACACCTCAAAGAGACTAGAATTTTGGGCATCACCACCTGCACCGTGANACCATTACTGAGATCGCAGACCGCAGTCCTACGGCAGAAGCCGCTGCCGGCGAGGAATTCCCACCCGCAGCGGGGGCCGGTCGAGCTGTAACCAGCAGGGACGCCCCCTAAAAGATCCCCTCGCCAGGGAGCCAGCGGGAAGCGGGGGCAGAGCCGGGGGAGCGGAGGCAGAGCAGGGAGGAGAGGGGCAGAGCCGGGGACAGAGCCGGGGAGCGGGGACAGAGCAGGGAGGAGAGGGGCAGAGCCGGGGACAGAGCCGGGGAGCGGGGACAGAGCCGGGGGAGCGGGGACAGAGCAGGGAGGAGAGGGGCAGAGCCGGGGACAGAGGGGCAGAGCCGGGGACAGAGCCGGGGGAGCGGGGACAGAGCAGGGAGGAGAGGGGCAGAGCCGGGGACAGAGGGGCAGAGCCGGGGACAGAGCCGGGGGAGCGGGGACAGAGCAGGGAGGAGAGGGGCAGAGCCGGGGACAGAGGGGCAGAGCCGGGGACAGAGCCGGGGGAGCGGGGACAGAGCAGGGAGGAGAGGGGCAGAGCCGGGGACAGAGGGGCAGAGCCGGGGACAGAGCCGGGGGAGCGGGGACAGAGCAGGGAGGAGAGGGGCAGAGCCGGGGACAGAGGGGCAGAGCCGGGGACAGAGCCGGGGGAGCGGGGACAGAGCAGGGAGGAGAGGGGCAGAGCCGGGGACAGAGGGGCAGAGCCGGGGACAGAGCCGGGGGAGCGGGGACAGAGCAGGGAGGAGAGGGGCAGAGCCGGGGACAGAGGGGCAGAGCCGGGGACAGAGCCGGGGGAGCGGGGACAGAGCAGGGAGGAGAGGGGCAGAGCCGGGGACAGAGGGGCAGAGCCGGGGACAGAGCCGGGGGAGCGGGGACAGAGCAGGGAGGAGAGGGGCAGAGCCGGGGACAGAGGGGCAGAGCCGGGGACAGAGCCGGGGGAGCGGGGACAGAGCAGGGAGGAGAGGGGCAGNGGGGGCAGCAGCCCCGCGGGGAGCGGGACGGGCGGGGCGGGAGCCGGGACACGCGGGCTGCGGGAATGTTGCGGTGCTCGGCGAGGAAATTATGGTTGTGCCATTCCTGGAAGTCTTCAAAACCCTGTTGGATGGGACCCTGAGCAACCTGGTCTAGCGGAAGCTGTCCCTGCCCCTGGCAGGGGCGGTGGAGGATCAGACTTCCCCTTTCAAAGCAAGTCATACTCTGATCCAACGAAACCCAACCTTTGAAGACCCACTTTGGAATAGGGGACAGGCTTGGACACCTCAAAGAGACTAGAATTTTGGGCATCACCACCTGCACCGTGACTGGCACCAAGATGGGACAGAGGATAGGGAAGGAGGATCTGAAAGGTTTTAGCCCCAAGTATGAGAACATCCCTACAGCAAAGTGTCACCTGCACCCAGTGATAGCAGAGGAAGGAAGGCTGTCACCTGGCAGACCTCAGCCCCAAGGACAACCTGCTCTGTTACCTCCACACAGTCCCAGCTTATCCAGCTTACTGGGAGCCCAGCGATGCCCCACTCCAGCCCCAGTGGGCAGGGGAGGGCTGTACCCAGGACTCCCATCCCCTGGGCTCACCCTGACCCTCCTGCAACCACAGGGAGCCCATGGGAAACACCACATCTCCAGGTCGCAGGAATTGCGCCCTCTCAGACTTTGCAGGTTCGAGGTGTTGAGGACAGGCACCACAATCACCAGCACATCACTGCTGTGACCCGTTTTGGCACCTTTAGCACAAAGCACAGCACACACCCCAGTGCCTCAGCTCGCTGCAAAACAAATGACCCAAACACTCACAAACATCACCTCAAAACCCCCTGGAAGCCATAAAGCAGAGGGGGTCAGCAAGGTTACACCTAATTTTCCAGCTCCTCCTCATCCCCCATTCAGGGAGCATTTGGGAATGACACAGCTTCCCCAGCCTGATGTGATCACTGACTTGATCACATCAGTACCTGGGAGGGCTCCAGCTATTTTTCAAGCCAGATAAAGCAGATCCTCAGCCTTTTGGTTTTCCAACCAGAGCAGCACTAAGAAGAAAAACAAAAAGTGCCATCTATGAGGTCAGAGATGAAGACCAGGAATTCTCAAGGTATTAGTGTTTCTCAGCACACAGCCAGGTACAGGCAGGTTAGCTAGAAGGGCAGAAAGGCAGATGGAGGGAATGGTGACAAATCCATCTCAGGAACTGGGGCGCTGCAAGGACAGGCAGGCAGCCAGGCTTGTGCTCTGGGGATTTGCAGACTACCCGTCCAGATTGCTTTGCAAAAACAAGGCACTTTTACATTGAGGGCAGTTTTGGAAAGTACACAGAATTCTTGCAACCAAGAGACGGAGCCCAGGAGAGAAAGAAAGGAAAAGGGAAAAAAAAAAAACCAAGTGACAAACAGAGGTTGTTCCAAGCAGCACTTCCAAGAAGCTGTCAGAGCCAGGAGAACATGGAGATCGCAGGAGTACGTCACCGATGTGCTGACAAACAGCAGCTCCCACGGAGCACAGGAGGGCCCTGGGAGCACATGGCTCTGCTTTTCTTAGCACTGGATGAGAGTCTCAGAGGACCTTTGAGAGCACACCTGGCACAGAGCAGGCAACAAGGAGCAGAAGAGCATGTGCTACTCCCTCACCCTGAGGGAGCCTGTGTACTAGTCCCAGTTTGTTTCCTCTGTCTGTGCTAATCCAAACCACCTGCAGCAGGAATTCCCACCAGGGAGAAGGGAATTAGATTTTCTCGGGGATGATAATCCATTTAAATACAGCCCTTCTGAGGAGCCTCAATACTATTCCCAGTGAGCAGCCCCTGCCCTCCCACCTGCCTGGGGAGAGAGGTGGCCCTTGAGAGAACCAAGCTGACAGAGCAGAGGAGCTTGGACAAAGAGCAGTTTCCTCCAGAGCTTGCCTAAAAGTGCAGCTGTTTTAGTCCCAAACAACATGAAGTCACCTGTGGACTTGCTCCCAGGGCAGCTGATCAGATCTGCACCCACTGGAAGGCTACATTGGGTGAACAGGGTTAGCTTGAAACTTGGTTAAGCAAAACACCCAGTACACTGCTTTCATTTGAGGGGACAGGCACAGGCCTCTTCCTACCTCCCTCTGCCCCTCCTGATTACAAGGGGACATCACAAAACTGATCACAAGCAGGACACTCATCCCATGGCACTGTGCTGTCTCTGCTTTACTTGTCTGGAGGAGCTGAGCAGCTCCAGAGACCCAGGGCTGCTGGAATCATGTCCTGTGGGAATCATGCATGGGTCAGGGACTGGAGGCAGCTCAGGAGCTGCTGACAAAGCCCCTTTGAGCTGCAGGCCACCGTGCCAGGTCCCAGCCTGCCTCTCCCTTCAGCAAACCAAGTAGTTACACAAACATTAGCTCCCAGTTATTCAGCTCCCAAAAGCAATTTCAGATCAGAAACAGTCCAAAAAGCCAGTTTTAGAAAGTACCATTTATTTGAGGGAAAAAAACCAAACAAACAAAACAACAAAAAACAAAAAAAAAAAAAAACAAAAAAAAAAAAAAACAAAAAAAAAAAAAAACAAAAAAAAAAAAAAACAAAAAAAAAAAATCAAACCAGTAACAGTGGAAAATCCCCAAGAGCTATTACACAAGAGAATTGAAATATCCCGAGAAGCAGCCGCAGCTCCTGCCTGCCTGGCAGAGCTGTCCACAGGCCGTAAGCACAGTCCTCCCTCTCCTTTCCAGCCTCCAGTGAACTCTGTGCAGCTTTGAGAGCCTCCCAGAGCCCAGTTTCCCTGAACACACTTGTACTGGAACCAAGTGAGTCACCCAGAGGAGGACCTCTCCTCTGCCACTGATGTCTCAACACATGTTCCTGCCTCACCCCCAGAAGGGGACACATCATTTTTCTACAGATTTGGCCTCAAGCCTACAGCAAAGCCTCAGGAGGGAGGTTTCAGGAGCCATGAAGATTTCCAACCAGCCTTTGCAACTGCCTGGTTTAGTGCTGCCTGCTCAGGTGCTCAGTTTGGGGACCCACACTCAGATTTTTGTCACATACAACTTCAGACTCAGAGATGCAGGAGGACCCAACTTGCTCATGGTTCTGTTAACACCTTCCTGACATGGAGACACCAGACACACATCACCCTTTGCTCTGGGAGACTGGGGGCTGGTCCCACTCCCAGTGGAGGTAGGAGTCATGTACAGGGGATGCTAAAGATCCACAGCAGGGAGTTCAGAACCTGCCCCTAAGAAAGCCCAGTACAGGACATGCCACCCAGGCAGAGTTCAGATCCAGCCTGCCCTAAGGGACAGGGCTCACCACAGCTCCACAGGGGACAGAAAATCATCACGTCCACAGTGCAAGCATCCAAGGCTTGCTCCAAGGGCAGCTTCAGGTGGGGATCTGTGCTCTGACTGGGGATCAAACCCAGCACATCCTGGCCACAGCTGCTTCCAGGAGCCAGCACACAGCCATGGAGCCCTGGGCTCCTTCCCAAGCACAAGCCCCTGGTGCTCTACACAAGACACTGGACAAACAGCAGCACAAACAAGATCAAAAGCCTCTTACACACCACACCATAAGGCTGCTGAAGAATTAACTCCAGCCTTTTCATTCTCATCTGTATATATCTCAGTAAAATATATAATATATAGCTCTATAAGACTGATTGTAATATATTACAGCCTAGAATTACTCTTGTCTTTTCCCTACTTCAATCATATTTATGCATCCAACTTTGCATACAGAAGTTATGGCCTTAAATTTGTAATTGAAATTCACAGAATAAAGCTTAAATAGTTTTCACAGAGACTCATTATATTAGTGTTTTACATAAAAGGATAAAAGTTACCAAATGAGAAAGCAGCCATTTCAGAAACTATAAATAATTCTATTTAAAAAAAAATCCTAGAAAAATTGAGAAAACCATAAATATCTTTACCCTCTATAGTAGCTGCTATAGAACTAGAAGAAACCTGTAACACTCTGTAGCTAACTCTGCTTCAGTTCAGAATATGAATCATATAAAACAGCATCTCTAGAGAAATGCCTGGCCAAAGGAAACACAAAGGGATTGAAAAAATAAATCTGAGGAAATTAAAAAAGTAGATTATTTTTTTATTATTTCAAAACAATTTCTACAAACTTTATATAAACATTGGGCTATTTCCTTTAAAATTTTGTTATAAAAAAATCCTACAAGCAATCCTTAAAAAAAGGTAAGAGACTGAAGGCAAGGAAAGGGTGTCACCATAGCCAAACACAACTGGCTGTCCTGATTTTGAGGACTAATGACCCTTGCCTGGGGCCAACAGGAAAAGACAGAAATCTCCTGGGGAAGACATTCCCATAGACCCTTTATGGCATTCAGGGATATTGAGCCCTTGTGGGCTGATAAGGCAACATTATCTGTAGTGTAAGAGATTCATAAATAGTTCTCCACAAAAATGCTTCACATCAACAGCCTGCTGTAAGACATCTAGTAGCAAGATTTATAAAAAAAGCCATCTTCTATAGAAGCAGCCAATCCCAGCACAGCACACTGGATGCAAACACATGGTGTTTGCTTCCATATAGTCTGGTTTGTGTTTATATACCCTCTATAAAACCAAGCAGAAAATTTGGCATCTTTATTCTTTTTACACTAACTTAAGAAAAAAAAAATACACTGAGGTTTTTTTCAGACTCTTTGTATTTCATTGGGCCCTTGTTAGCTGAGCGGGATGGGAAGGGTCACGAAGGAAGTTTGTTTTTTCTCAAAGTCACTTTGAAATTGAATCCAAAAAATAAAAAAGCATTTGTTCAGCACATCTCATCTGAGGGCACAGTGTTTCCATACAGTCTGTTTGTCCCTTGATGGGCACAAGGTGCTGCTGAGCTTTAGGCATAGAACTCATTTGTGGGGGCTTTCTTGTAGATGGGTTTCTTCCCCAGGTCGTAACTGCCCTCATCCTTTTTCTTCATGCGATAGACCAAGAGCAGGATCAGGAAGATGGCAAACAGGAGACCCACTGCTCCTCCTGCGATGAGAGCTGGGGAGGAAAGAGACTGGAGTAAGTCTTAGACAACTCCAAACCACCAGTGACATCACAAAATCTGCTTCAAGAACAGCAGCCCCCAGAGCTGCCTCCACTGTCCATGTGCCTGTCACTGTGTGTGCTGGCACTTTCAGCAACAGCAGATGTTACTGGGAAAAGGCCAGGATTGCTTCCAGTCTGACCACAGAATAATCACATGTTCCACATTAACAGTTTGAGCTAATCTTCCAGTTTAGTCCAAAAAAGAAATGTTGACAAGAAGATGTTATCCCTGTATAGAGACAAAAAACCCCCACACAAAAAAGACCCACTACAACCCACAAGAAAATAGCACAGCTCAATCTGAATGTTTTGTTAACTACCTGTGGGAGCACACCCTGGGGACTCTATTTTAATTCATCAACATCCAATTACCAACACCACTTCCCTCAAAAAAAAAAAAAAAAAAAAAAAAAAAAAAAAAATCCAAAAAACAAAACCCCAAAACCATGNAAAAAAAAATCAGAAAACTCCCAACAACCAAAACCCACAAACCTGCAAAAACCCACAAAGGTTTCCTCTCTCCTCACACAAAGGGCAGCCACAAGGCTTGACTGAAGTTTACCCCTTGTTGTGACACCTATTCCTTGCACTACATCAGCTTCTTTGCTAGACAGTTTTTCAATCCACTCTTCCAATCTCTTCTCTGACTGGCAAGATGGCTGCAGATCAGCATCAAGGGCCTGGGTTTCTACTTGGGCCATCAGGCCAAGTGGTTAAAGCAGCAATATGCTAGAGACAGACCTGTCCCACATGCTGAGGGCAAGGCAGTTGCTTGGTTTTGCTCTAGACATTGGCACTCAGATTCCTACAGCTGACCATTAGAGGGGTTGCTTGGCTCCTGGCAAAGCTCAGAAAAGGTAGAACTTGGGCAGAGGTTGGGAGGAAAATGCATGTATTTGATACAGAAGTCTATGATGTCACTGCTTTATGGCCAGAAATGCCTCTTGTTAAGGCAGTATCTGGGTGCAGAGCAGCTGCCACATGAGTTAAGCCAACAGTCAGCTAGCAGGCTCAAAAACAAGCTGTTTGTCCCACCAAAGACAGCATCAGGCTCTACTGTGCTGCTGCTTAAGGACTGGGAAGCAGAAGCCACCCTGCTACAGGTAGCTACAGAGGTAAAACAACTCATTCCCCTGGGAGCTGCTCCCCAGAGAAACAGGAAACAACAGAAGCCATTTTATTTTCAGTATTAATGATTTACCAGGACAAGGTGGAGCATTACCTGTAAGGACTTCTGTTCTTTCAAAGATGCTGCTGTTGGCTGTGCTTGCCATGGAGATCTTGTTGGACAGGTTCTCTTCAACAGGTACAGCTTTGTCTGGAATGATTTCATTGTCCACCATTGTGTTTTCCTTCTCACCTTCTATCTTTCTCCCAGTATCTCCAGGGATATAGTTGTCAGATATCTAGAGAACACAGACAAACCACACCCATCAGCAAGCAGCACCCAGCCTACCCACAGCTGAAACCAGGAGGGTGTGCAGGGAATAGAAAGTTTGCTCAGTGCATTTTGAGTACACTGTGCCTGCTCATGCAGGTGGATTCGTCTTGATGTCACGTCTTGCAGGTGGGAGGGGGTTCAGAAAGTTTCACAGACAGAGCAGAGGAGCTACATGCTGCTTAAAAGTCACACTGGGGCAATACCTACCACAGGGGTATCCATGGTGGTCAGATACAAACCATCTTCAGAGTCTGGGTAGTCTGCAGAAGGGGAAAAAAAATAGAAAAGGCTCAAGTTTTTATCTCATTACATGCTATTCCTACAGAATTCAGACACTTCCTGCAATACCAGCAACTGCACATAAACTAGGACTCTTGTCCTCTACAATTCTCTCTTATCTATTAGTACTATTTACCATTTAATGACATGGATTGCACAATACCACGGGATGTAATCTTGAAACCAACACCTCTCCACTGGGAGGGATCTTCAGCTGGACCCATTGGCCCTGGCAGAGCAGGTGTGCCATAGTTTACAGGGTAATGCCAATGGAGGGCACTGCTCCCACCACCCATCCCTAAAGGATCCTTCACCAACCCTCCAGATCTGCCCAAACATGTCAGGCACCAATTCCAGCATTTGTTCTTTTACTTTTAGAGAACAAATGTTCACATAAAGGGACACAGAGCTACAGAAACTGGTTTGGGCAGGGAGCTTTGCATGTCACAGAGAGTTCACCTGAACACCAGTTAGTCCTTTACCTTGTTTGGCCTCAGCTGAGACATTAACTTTAAGCCTTTTAACACTGCCTCAACAACAGAATGTTTTTTTTAAGGTTTCTCAGCAGTTCTTTGGAGTTCAACAGGAAAAAGATCCAGCCAGCACAAGGCCTTTTCATTTGCAGCAAGACAAGCTTGGCTGGACTCCATCTGTCCTCCCTGAGTGATTCAACATCACAGCACCACGACTTTCACTGTTCTCATCTGAGTGACTACAAGTCACAGTTTTCATCTCCACCTGACACTGCGGTTCCTCTGGAGCTCTGGCTGTGATTTAGCCCATCACTTAAAGTGCTGAAAGAAATTTCACAGGAACAGCTGAGGGAGATCCACTTCCCCACTTACCTCCTGACCCAGATGTCTCATCTATATCTAACCCATCAGTGGTTAAGTGAGGCCTGAATTCACCAATGTCTTCATCATCTGGCAAATCTCCAGAGGCAGAGTAGTCAAGCCATCCAGCATCCATGGTTTCAGTTTCTCTCACCTGTAAATGGGAGTAGAGACATGTTAAATATGAGACAACTCTCCAGAAGCATTTCACAGAAGGCTCAGAGCCTGACCACATCACTTCCACCAGAAAAACATTAAATGCTGAACTTCCTCTCCACCAAAACCATTCTCTTTATCAGATGGATTTCCCTAGAATTTCTCAGAACAGAAGTGAGAACCAGTCTGGTAGGGGAATTTCCTGAGGGCTATAGATTGAAGAGTTCATCTGAACACAAAGCGTGAAAATACCATGACAGGATCTTGGTCAGGAGTTTGTGGCAAAGCATTTGGAAAAGCAATACCTTCAGTTTATGATAAGGAGAGTTTGGAAGGACTTGTTATTCCCAGGAAAAAAGCCTGGCACGTGTATGTCAGTTTTTTACATGGCACCAAAGCTTCATGCCAAAGCAGTTCCTCACTCTTTATACTGAGAGCAAGTCTATTTTATCACCCAAGGGTTAGAATCTGGTCTGTCAGTTCAGCTGAATTGCAGTGCAATACAGGCTGAGTTCAAGAGCACTCGCTATCAATAATGACTTGCCTGAAGGAAGAGCTTCCCCTGCATCACGTTTTTAAAAAGCATGTAAACAAACAAACAAACAAACATAAAATATCTCCAGGATCCAAAGGCCCAAGGAGTGCAGTTACAGCACAAAAGCTGGAAAGCCTCCCAGATATCAGCTGTTTGGCCACAATGGCAATTTGCACCCCAGAGCTCATTTGCACTTGGACCTTCAAGGAGCCACAAGCCCAAATCTCCTGCCCTCAAAGTTATGCAACTTGCCAGAACTATTTCTCCTCACCCCACAGCCCTCAGGCCAGGCCAGTGAGGGTACCATAGGTATGAGCTTTGGGGTTGCTCAACACCACTCCACAGACTCCAGATGCTTCCACAGACATGAAATCATCACCATGGAGGGGGACTCAACCCCTTCCCCCAAGACAAGAGGCACAATATGGATGAACGGGTCCCTCAGCTGGGGGCTAAGCTGACAACATTCTTTTGTGCTGTCCTCACAGGACAACTGGGAAGTCCTGACAAAGGTTTTGCCTACCCAGAAAAGCATTCCACAGTTCTGCACATCTGAGGGTTTTTCTCAATCTACAAGCTTACCAGGTTACAGCCTCATGGGGTGAGGAGGATCAGGGACTGGTGGGGACACTGAGAGCTGGATGGCAGCACCACGGAGCCCTGAGCAGCTGGGATCAGCCCTCCTGCTCACCTGGCCAGGTGTGGCCCATCCCACAGCCCAGAGGTGATGAATTACATCTGCTATCGATCTCTAACCAGGGCAAACAATCAGCCACAAGCCATGTGTCAGCTTCCTCTGCAGCCCCAGCCCCACTCCCCTGCCCACTGGCACACTGGGTTTGCCATGAACAAGCACAAGATGTTTCTCATTTTGCACCAGGAGCAGCGGCACTGGATGTGCTTTTCCTTGCTTATTGAGGCATTTTTGGTTTCCCCAGCAACCCCTCTACAGGGTAATCAGATGAACAGCCCAGAGGGCATGAAGTGCTGAGGCCAGTTCTCCTCCCAGACCCGCTCTCTCTGCTATGCCAAGCCTGGCACTAGATGCTGGGAAGGGGGCTGGGAGGAAAGAAATCCTCTCCCAGCCTGGAATCAGGCATTCCTGACATTACAGATCACTTGCTCCAAGGCAAATCCATTTCAAGATATGTGAAACCCAGCCAAAGCCAGCCCTGCAATGGAAACTGCTTGCCAGCATGCAGTAGCTGTTCCCAGGGCAGCTTCATGGAGGGGCAGGAAGAACCCAGCTCCTGGGGCTGGGGAGCTCGTTTGCTGCAGATCCAAAGAGCCCTGCATCAGGCAGAGACTGATATTGGCAAGTCCTGTGCTGAGCCACACCCCGGTGCCAGCTCACCCTGTACTTCACCATGAGTCACAGCCAGGAATGTCCAAGCAAGGGCAGCTCATGAAAACCCAGGTTTAAGCCTCAGGGTGGCCGGACAGCCCACTGGCCTTATCAGATCAGCCCAGCCACCAGATGAGTGGTGGCACACAGCCACAGTGATTAGTGCTGTGGAACACACATCTGGCTATCAAAAAAACTCTATTTAAATCAGGACAGAACAGTGTTTAACAGCAGGGCACATAACAAGGAAATTACTGACTCACAAGCATAAATAAGATTATATGGGAGCGTTCCCTGAACTCATTCTTCATCATCCTCTTGAGCAAGGATGGGGAAGTTCCTGGGAGCCACAAGAACCTCTCAAACAGCACAGGAAACTTTTCTTGTGGGCAGTGGCCTCACATTACAGGTTCATCAGACAGGCAAGTCAGAGGGCTGCTGGGCACCTCCACAATTACTCTCCAGGTTTCAAGGCATGTCCTTCTAGGAAGCAGGCCCTGCCTGGGAGCTGGGGCATGGGCAGCCTGGGAAGAGTTAATCCTGGAGTGCAGTGCTCACAGGGCAGATTTGGGACAGGCACATTCCTTGCATACACACCTGTGAAAGGGCACACAGGCACCTTCACAGGACTTAAAAGCAAGAGCTTTGGGCTTCCCAAGTGCCACATAAAGAGCCCCCTGGAGTATTGTTTTAAAAAAGTACATCCCCCTCCAGGAGCACACAGTCCTCCCTGCAGCTCTGCTGCTTGGTGAAGGGGCACCACGGAATGTGCATGTATTTCCTCTGGGCTTGCAGGCTGCATCCAAGAGGAAAAAGCTCTGAGATAGCCACAAGAGGATGGTCAGCCCTTGCAAAGCCATCCCTGGCCACATCCAGCTTAACACCTTCTGCAAATGCCAGCTGGAGAAGGGCACCAGCACTGCTCCGAGCCTGCTTCCCTCCACCTGCTATCCCTGTGCTGGAGCCAGCCAGGGACTGGCTGGGAGAGTTGGACTGGGCAGCTGCACAGCCCCACCTCATCCTGGCAGCTGAAGTAGAGCCCTACTATTAATATGCTCCTCTCTAGGAAGGGTCTGTACAGGAACCAACCTTTCCTGCAGGAGTCTAGTTCAAGGATTTCTTCCTCATGTTAAGCAGCTTTATCCCCAGTAAGCACAAAGGGAGATTAAACGGCATGCTGGGGAGCAGAAGCTTTTCCTGCCTGCCAGTGGCTAAATAAATAAATAAGAGTTTATTCCCTGCCAGACAACCAACACATCAGGCACGTGAACTGTGAGTGTCATTCCTGGAAAAGCTGGGCACAGAGGCCTCATGTTTTGAGACAGGCTGCACTACTGGATGAAGCCAGACACTCTTTGCTCTGTGGAAGCACGTGAATAGCACCCCTGGGACCCCAGGCAGCCCTGCTGTGCTCCATCCCTAACCCATCCCACTCCATTTCGTGCTCCTGGGGTCTCCCCTTACAGCCCCAGAATACCACTCACGTCTTCTCAAGATATTTATTTAGGCAGCAAGCAAAGTTTCTGTGCAATGTGTGAATTTCCCCAGCCAAGTTCTGGGAAATAACAAACTCAGGCAACTCACCTGCCCCAGCCCACATGTCCTCACCACAGCCTTTGCAAACCCTTTCAAAAAGACCCAAATGATGTTTTGGGGCAAAGTTTTCCAGACATGGAGCTGTCTTTTACAGCTGTCCCTCGTCTCTGATCAAACACAGAGTTCATTAAAAGCTCCTTTGAAGGGTCACAGCCAGCAAGCTGCAAAGGGAGTCAGACCTGCAGGGACTGGGGCATTCACAGTGTACAGAGCCCTTTATCAAGTTTATAATTCTGGCATGGAGATCCAGCGCTTGCTCCTGGTCTCTCTCCCCAGCACTGTGTACATAAACCTGGGAGTAAACAGGAGCAAGGTGAAAGTCAACCTTTCCTAGACAAAAGCACATGGAGCTGTGCCAGCCTGGGAGGTGGTAGAAGAGGGCAGAGGCACAGACCTGCTCACTCTGTGTAGCCTGCAGGGACAGGTAGGTGTAAGCTGCTCCCAGGGCTTCTCAGGGGCTCTGCACTCAGGGTCGGTCATACAGATCACCTCATTTCACTGCAGCAAGCAGCAACACACAAAACATCCTCCCCAGATCCTGTGCTGTCACCTCACAGCACAATGCACAACTATCAGCATAACCAGGAAGGGCTCCTGAACAGCATGAGCAGCTGCAAGGATGCAGAGCTCTGTAAAGCACCGAGCCCAAGAGAGGGGATTTCCATACAGTTCACTTCCACCCAGCTCTTGCAGGAGCCCACAAACCAGAAAGGTTTTAAAGCATGTCAAAGAGCAGGGGTTAGGAAGAAGCTCACCCCCTGAAGCCCCAACAGCCCCCCAAAAGCAGAGAGCCATACAGCACTGGAAACAGGGCAGCTCAATCAGTGTGAAACAGCCAAAAGGGCTGATCTCCACAGGAGGGAGGTGTGCAGTGGCAACAGGCAAAGGCTGCTCTATCTTACCATCTGAATTAGCATTAAAAAACCTTATTAGAAGTGACATGAGCTTCCAGCAAAGGCAGCTCCTTCCAGACAAGTAAGGAAAGGATCTATATTCCCCCCCAAATACCCTTCATTCCCTTCCCTCACTCCATGCTTCAGCTCTGTTTAAGGGAGAAGAAAACAAATACACAAAAGTCATTTCAGTCCTGAGAGCAAAGCAAATATCAACACTTCAATCCAAGTCACACCTAATTCCCTTAACACATCAGCCACAGTAAAATAATACAAAAATCCACTTGTGCCTCCTCCTTGTGACTATGCCTGGAGGGATCATTTTACCACCCACTCCTGGTCAGTCTGTCCCACGTAACTTTCAGCACACACAGCCTGCACTGGCCTTTGTGCCAAAGGACAAAAGTTAAACAGCTCCCATCCAGGCATATGTTTGCATTTAGTTGCATGACAGGATCACCTGAGGCTTCCAGACATAGTTAAATACTACCTTTGCTCAACACTTTCCAAGCAGACCTAGAGCAGGGCCACAAATAGCCTTACCCATCTCCTCTGGCAGCCAGTGCCCAGCACTCCCACCACAGTGACCTATAAAGGCAAATCCATGACACTCTGAGGACTAAGGGAGAAATCAGAGTGGAGTACATACCAGGGCTTGCAGGCAGCTCCAGTACCCACAGCACTGCCTCTCACCAAAGAGGGGGAAAGAATTTTTTTTAATTGTTCTTAGTAACAAAAAAAGGGGTTTGCTTAATAAGACAGCAGAAGCCACATGCAGGCTGGGGAACTGCTCAGCTAGTTAGAGCATCACTTGCTGGAGGTGACTTCAGGGAAGCCTGCCCAGCCCCTGTCCCTGCAGGTCTCCATCTCCTGGTGTGCTCACACTCACAACCCACGTGCAGAAGGCACATCCAGCCCTATGCCAGCCCCAGCCTGGCCCCACTCCCCGTGTGATTCTTTAAGCCGTGTCACCACCAGCAGCTCTCCTGGGGGCTCATGCGGCAGCACAGCCACAATCCCCGTGACAGCCCCACTGTAATCCCGGGCTCTGGAGAGCCACTCGCTGTCACTGCTGCAGCAGGGATGAATCCTCCCAGGCCCTGCCTGCTCCACATAGGCTTCCTTGCACTTACAGAGTCAAACCTCAGCTACCTTTGAGCTTACACACAGCCTGTTCCCTCCAGCCCACATTGCACACCGGCCACGCTGCAGGAGCAGGAGGATGGAGAGATTAAAAAGGAATGAACTCTTGTTTAACTGCTTTTGCCTGAGTATCAGCTAGGAGCAAAGCCATAAAGATTGAGTTCCTTGTCAGACAGGCACATGCTGGAATATGTTTACTGCAATGGCAGCAAAATAGCTGCTCTAAACACTCAATTCCCAGCACCAGAGCCTGAGTGGGAAGGAGATGACCACGCTTCCCACTCCAGTTCAGGGAGATAAAGCTCAGCAGGCAATTGCAGATGGCTGTGTGTCCCTAAATAAAGTAAGTAAATAAAGTTTGGAGGAAAACTACCGGAGGAAAATGTAGCTCTCATGACTCAAAAGGAAAACAACTGCGAAAGAGACATCGCACACCCCTGAAGGGTTCTCCCGGTCACAGGCCATGATACACACCTAGTTCATAAAGAGATTATATTGTTTTTATGGTATTTACAAACCTAATCGTAAGTAGTTCATCTGCTTGACTGTCCAGTGCAGAAGCTGGAAAATTCTGTTCAAGCTTAAAAGAGGAATTCAGAGTTTTTCCTGCTCACAACTCACTCTGAGTTGCCCATGTCTATAATAAATGCTCCTACTGCATCCTTGTCTGTGGAAGAAAAAAAGGATATAAATGCCCCAGCAAAACAGCTTTTCCATCAAGGATGATTTTTCATGCTGACACTTCAGACTTGGGATATTTCACATGTCACACCTCCCCCTCATGCCAGGAAGAGGCCTGCCCTCACTGCCCTTTCCTAGAATACAGCTACACCCCAATGCTTCCCTGAACACGCACACAAGCAGAATTTCCACTTGGCAAGAAACATGTGACATGCATTTTTGGGATCTTTACGCTCCCTCATGCCAGACCGTTAGCAAAATTAAGCCAGCAGACACCCAGCTTCAAAGAGTGCCCATCCTATCTGGCTCACCATGCAGCTAATCTCAGTCTGTTTGTACAGTCAAGATTCCCAATGCTGCGCCCTACAAATGCTCCCCTCCCACGATCCTTTTTAATCTAATCAGAAGTAGCAGCCCAAAGATTTCGGCTTAGCCCAGGCAGCTGAGCTCTGCCAGCACTGTGATGCTATTTCAAGCCTTGGTCTGCTGGCAAAGGTGCCAGCAAAGAACAGGAGCAGAGGAAGTTATCAGCACAAAAGCACTCGAGACAGTGGAGTGCTGCTGCTACGCTATCAGCCATACCCGTGTGAGCATTTATACAAACAAACATTTCAACAGCAGGGATTTTCCTGGCTAGCTGCAGCACCAGAGTTTGAGTTTTCAGTGCATGGGGTTTGGTGGGGGTTTTTTGGTTTGTTTCTTCACAAAGACATCGCCTACTTCTGGCTTGGCTTGGTCCCAGAGAGCAGCAGACACAGCGTGTGCTGTTCGGGATAACGCAGCTGTACTCCAGGAAACCTGTCACTTCCAGAAGCATTTTCCTCCCTCTGAGGGCTTTGAACTCCCCATCAGGCACCCAGCAGCAGCTTCCCAGCCCTCCCTGAGCACATCTGTCACAGCCAGAGCAGAGGGACCCAGCTTTTGTTTGGGTCACTCCTTCCCCGGCGCTGCAGAGCCCACGCTCGGCTGGACGAGCAGGTCTGTGAGTAACCAACACGCAGGACCAGCTCCTCGTACTCAGCCTCAGGAAATTTGGAATTAGCGCCAAGAACAGCCTGCGCATAAACAGTCTCCTGCAAGATCCTGGCTCCAGACTCTGCTCCACTGCACACTGTGGATTCGCAATAAATATTTACCTTGCTGGGGAACAGAAACTTCCAAGCAAAAGCTCCTGACATCAGTAAGGGCTGTATTTCCATTTGGAGGAGAGTAGGAGCTCCTCTGTTTTTTAAAACAGGACATCACCCCACTAAAGCGGCTTCTGCCACCTTCCTAGCACCACACCAGTCAGGATCTGTCCCTCCACTTTTGGGTCTCACTCCTCTCCAGCCAGCACAGCATCACACCTGGTGCCTTCCTTCCAGCCATACTCCTCTCAGTCACTCTGCCTTCTGCACAGAGATTTCTGGCTACTGTGCTCTGCAGGACACTTCAGTGTAAGTCCAAGCACTTTCTCAGTCATTAATGCACATTAGCACTGCTCTTTATTGCTCTAGTTTGACTGTAACAGCAGCTAAAGGGCAGGAGGCAGGGTTAGCCTCACAGACAGGTATGTGGGGCAAGGCCACATCTCTCGGTATTCAAGTTTGACAGAGGAACCATGGTGAAGACACCCTTTTTCCCTCAGCAGGTAAGGCAGAGCAACATCAAGAGAGAAATCCTTCCCATGGAAGGCTTTGGTTTCCCTGACAGAACACAATTTGTTTAAGCAAGAGGCAGCCGTGGTTTTGGTTGACATAAGACCAGCGGCTTGGGTAACAGAGCTATGGGTCTCCCAGTCTCCTTCCTGCCCCAAGGAGTGTCTCCCTGAGATTTTAATTAACTGCTTTGATTTTTAAGTTATCCCAATAATTTGTCTAACAACAGCCTCTTGGCATTTCATAAGCAGATTCTCAGCTTCAAAGGATTTAAGGATAAAACTGACAAGAGTGCATACTTCCAGCAAAAATAAAAAGTTTTACAAGAAGCACACTTTTCAAGTCAGCCAGCATTCAGAAATTGAGAGGGACGCAGCCACATCTTGCGTGCTTTCCCCTCCTACGCTGACATTTTCTCCAGATTCAGGATTAAGTATTCAACCTCCTCTTCTGAGACTTTATGCTCCTTTAGCTTGCTTTGAATGCTTTCAGTCATTTCAGATAATACTGCTGTTTTCCCTCCCCCCCATGCAACTCTTGTTTCCAACAGTATCTGCCTGAAAACGGAGGAACCACGGAGCTGCCAGAGCAAGTTACGGCTGCTCAAGACATTTTCTGATCTCTTTACCAACACCAGCTCAGCTGCTGGCAGCAGTCACATGTCAGAGCCCGACAGCTTTTCTGCCCACCAAAGCCACAACCAGATTAAACAGGAGGCAGCAGCAAAGGCGCTCA
This sequence comes from Toxostoma redivivum, assembly GCA_013397375.1. Lineage (NCBI taxonomy): Eukaryota > Metazoa > Chordata > Aves > Passeriformes > Mimidae > Toxostoma > Toxostoma redivivum. The sequence goes on from VXBI01014838.1 coordinate 164,783, forward strand.
GTGCCAAGGGCAGCACAGACTGGGTGCCAAGCAGCAGTGCCAGCTTTGCCTGTCACCCCTTTTCCAGCCCCAGAAAAAAAAGAGATCAACCTCTGTGCTGCAGTGTCTGAGTCACTGCTTTGGGTAAGGGGCCAGGGCCGTTACTCAGAGGGTGACAGCAGTGTCCTCGGGAGCTGGCATGCCAAGCCAAGTGCCAGAAACCTGAGTCACAGCATGACTGCTGCAAGTCAGGGCGACACACAGCAGAGCTGCTCCTCTGACCAGCAGCACTTATTGCACAAACATCCAGGCACACGCTTAAAGACAGAAAAGTAAGTCTGAACTAACCTAGCAGCACAGCCCTAACTGCTCATTAGTGTAGGATCTTTTACAGCCCCTCCGAGCAGAGCCTTACTACAAGTGAAACTCTAACTAGGCTGCCCTGTCTATTCAGAGCCACCAAGCCTAGTCTCATCACAAGAGTCTCATTCTAGTGCAAATCATTTGAATCCTTAATCTCTAGCATTTGCATTCCAGCGAGTCTCAAACAAACAGCCACACATGCTCCTCACCAGCAGCCCGGAGGTCAGGCGTGTGCAGGGTTTGTCCCCCCGGTTTTGTAGTGCTTCAACTGCACCAGCTTCTCGATTGAGGCTGCAAAAGCAGCACAGCCCGGCTGTTGTTACAGGGCATAAAGGAACAGGATGTACTGAGGAGAGGGGGACAATGCAGCTGCAAGACCTAAGCGCAGGCTCAAGAGGATAAATGTGAACTCAAGAGCTAGGAAGTGTTTTGAAGGATGGATGCTGCATTTAGTCTGGCAGAAGTGATAGCAGAGTTGTGCAGGATCACAGAGCCACGATAACTTAATCAAGTAATCTTACAAGCCAATCCAAGTAATTTACATTGCAGACCACGAAACCACAGCTACCAATGCCACCCTTACAGGTACAGATACTATCACTAATCAAAAAAAAGTCTTTAAACCTAAGTCCATCAATCCAATCATTTGAGGAAAGATAACTTGCATACAAAATAAAATACAGCCTAGTGGTAACTTAGAGTCAAGGGGATTCAAGCAACCAGGATATTTCCAACAGAGCATTTACCAGCATCAGGAGTCAAAAGAGAAGAAAAATTAGCTGTAGGAGCTGTGCTGAAGCCTGCATGCTAAGCAGTAAGCCAGGGTGCCCCCCCTCCATCATCAATTGGAAAATCAGGTTAGCAACTTCCAGCTTGTGGTGGAAATGAGACACAAGCATTTTGAAAAGGCAGTATGACCTTACAAGAAAATCATAGCAAGGTCACAGTAGGCTCTAGCTCAGGCATTTGAGAGCAAATGGCCTCCCCATGCCATTCAAACAGCTCAAGGCAATAGTATAGCCATTAATAGAGGCTTGGAAGGGAAGGAAGAGGGGAAGACACATAAGAAAAGTATTTTTCCTGTTGCTGGACTGGATGCGGGCCTTTGCAGGATCTCAAAGCACCGAGACCTTGTGAGAGAGCAACAGGAGGGGCAGGAAAGAGAGCAATCAGGTTGGCTAAACAGCCTTTACTTCCCAGGGTGAATGAGCCTCTGGTATCACAACTCTGAAAAGTACCAAGTTCAGCCCCAATGTGCCTGTTGCGTAAGATGTTCGGGAAAGCTCTGAACCACAGGAAAGCACTCGCCAGCATGGGAGCTGGCAGCACTTGGGACAGATGAGAGCTGGGCAGCAGCGCTGTTACCCTGACTGTGCCCAAGTGCTGCAGGGTGGCTGTTCCTACCCATGGGAACCTCCACATCCAAGGTGCTCAGTTGTAGAAGCACTGTGCAGCCCTGAACTCCCAGCCCAGGAATTCTGCATGTAGTTCAAGGAAGTACAAGGTGCTAAAGAAGTTGTTTTTTCCTACACATTATAGTAATTTCATCCCAACAACTATAGGTTTGACTTCCAGAAATCATGAGCTCCTTCCCCTTCAGGGCTAAGGGACATCGCTTCAGACACTGTCATTTTGCTGCTCTGTGTTTCAGGGAGATAGAAGCAAAGCAGAGATTTGCTCTAAATGTGAACATGGCAAGTAAAGGTAAAATAAAGTAAAACGTGCACATAGCAATGTCTTGATTTGATTGGGAGGGACAGATGAGAAACTGGGCAAAGAGCAGAAAGAACAGGCCTCGGGGATCAATGGCAGCAGGACAAGCCAAACCGGTTTTAACATTAATAATGCTGCACTACTTTCCAAACACAGCTATCATCAACAAGACACCAGCTTTGCCAATCAGAAGGCCTTTGAGCATGATTGCTTTAAACCAGCAAACAGAGCCCACAAACAGCACGAAGCCTCCCCTGCCTCTCCCTGAGCAATCCTCTGCCAGCAGCTTCTGGGCTGGATTTGTGCTCCCCTGTACTGCTGAGGACACACAAACACGATGTGGTGCTGCATAAAGACTTTTCCTGCATAGTTCACGGCACAAAAGTAGGACAACTGCAACAAGCCTGCAGCCCACTAGCACTGCTACAGCCCTGCCGAGCTCTGAGCACTCAGCCCTTCTGCAGGCAGACAAACTGAGCAGAGCCCAAGCCTGCAGCAGAGAGAATACCCTCTGCCATGGGGGAATACCCCTTGCTTCCCTCCTGTGCTGCCAGGGGCACTTGTGGATGCTAAATGCACAGGGAAAGCTCAGGGACACCACTCTGCCCAAGCAAGACAGACCTCACGTCCTTTGTTAACTCCACTGACCCCACATCTTGGATGCATTGGTGACTTTCTATCCATCCCCCTCTCAAGTATCTTCTGCAGGAAGCCCATCCTTGCACAGCACAGAGGGGAGCATCCTGCCCACACATCCTTTGCTTTCCAAGGCACTCAAGCGGAGAGGGCTGGGGACCACCTGGTGGCATCAGGCAGCAGCTCCAGCCCCTCGGCCCGCGGGAAGGAGGCGAAGTTCTCACACAAAGCTGCAGCACAACCCACCCACCCACAGCCCGAGCTCCAACGTCACACTCGGGCACTCCGGTAATATTCCCCACCCTCTTACACATCCAGGATTGCTTCACACGGAGAAATCCCATTTACACCAGAAAGCTGCTCAAAGGAAAAGGAGCCAAGGCATTTTTGTTTGTATAGGCTTGGGGAAATTTTCAAGCACCGAATCACTCTCGACATCCATGCTCTTACATAAGCACAAGAAATACAATCCCCATCTTGTTAAGAAACAGCTACCTGTCTTCACCCTGCCCACACAGAAAAACCAAGAGCCACATGCTGTGCAGCTCTGCACGTTTTGGCAGTGCTATTAAAAAAAATAATATGGGAGGAGTGCCAGCAGAACTCTCCCAAACCGTGTGTCATCCTTGTCTCCTCCCCGGCAGCCTGTAACCCAAACAATTTGTTTGGATTAGGCTTTATAGTAGGCCAGTGTTACTTCTCAAGCATACGCTCACTCTTAGGTAGTTTAAAAGACACGGATAAATATTCCACGTAAATTCTACGTAAGGATTTAGACCACACGTGTGCAAAATTTGTTGTCTTTGCAGAAACACGACGCTTGCAGACCAGTCCAGTCCCCAGGGACACCAAGTTGCATTTTATACCAAACATGGTCAGTGCAACTTCCAGATGCTGTCTGCCCCAAAGGTTTGCCCTACTAGTTTGGGCCAGTTCCCAAACGACCGATTCACGTGCTTAATGGCAGGGATAAACACATCAGATTAGAGTAAAGTGGATTTGGGCTGCTTGGTTTTAGAGAGTAGCTGACAATTACTACAGATGCTCTCTGTGGGAGATTCCTGCTCCACAATCAGCAACCCCCCAGCCATGTGCCCCTACTAGAAAGCGGCAGAGCCTTATCAGTTCTGATCTGCCCACCCAGCCTTCAGACCAAAACAAATCAATGTGGATGATTAAACCTACTTTGGGAACCCCTGATCTCCTGCAGTTACCTTAATCTCAGCAGCTCTTTCACACTAACAGAGGAATCTGCCCTGATTGCATTATCAGCAAGATGGTCACACACAAAAACAAACAAACAGCGGGGAAGCCAGAATCTCTGCTTCACCACGAAGACCTCACATGGGCCAGCTTCACGAATTCAAAATGTTTCACCTCGTTATATGTTTAAGAGATTTTGAAACCCTCCGCGGCAACGCATCGTTTTTCACTCCCAGGTGGACGCGAGGAAGGTTTGATAGACACAGAAAGACCCCAGGTACCAGCACAACCAAACTCAGGGAAGGCTGGAAAGCCTATCCAGGTGCTGTAACGCATCGCACACATCCAACCCACCATACACGCACAAGAAAAGGAGAATTAAAGGACTTTCACGATCAGAAGCTGGAGATTAAAGCTGCAGCGGAGAGCAGGTAGCCGGGTGCGCTGCACTGCTATAAGCACAGCACCGTGAGCACAGCAGAGCACGGGGCACAGCGGGATACGTGAAGAGCGGCACAGCCGCGGGG
>VXBI01014838.1:186370-246395 GCA_013397375.1 Toxostoma redivivum
AGCAGCACGGCGGGGCCCCGCCGCTGCCCCATCCCTCCGCCGGGCTTGGGCTGCAGCCCCGTTCCCGCTGCCGGTGCCGGTGCCCGCACCGCCGGGGCCGGCAGCGCTCCCTTCCCTCCCACCTCCGCGGGGAGGGCACCCGTCCCCAGTCGCCGCTAATGAGCGGCTTCGGCCGCGGCTAATTAAGGAGGGGGCTGGGCCGAGGCTAATGAGCGTCCAGGGGCACCCCCAGCCCCTCATCCGGCAGCGCCAGGATCCCGCAGCCCCGCATCTCCCCACATCGCATCTCGCCGGGACTCTCTGCCAGCATCCAGCGCTTCCCGCACTCTGCATCCCCCTCCAGGCACCAGCATCCTCACCCCAAAGGCTCCCATCCCCTGCCCACCACAGCCTCTGCTGCCCACTCCGGACATGACACGAATCGGGGACATGGGACAGTGCCCGCTGCCAGCAGCAGGATTCTGGGCAGGGCGAGGATCTCTTCATTTGCCTTGAGTCTCTTGAACAGCATAGGAGAATACTATGAAGGGTAGGAAGCAAAGCCCAGAGTGCTTGAAAGGTCAAAGCCTTAAACATCAGCTCCTACAACTCCAAAACCTTCTGTCCAGACCCTGGCTCCAGCAATTCCCAAGACTGCATAGTCTTTGTGCCATCAGTTGGGATTTTGCATGTCTGTGGCCTGATCCCAGCTCTTGCTCCAGGAATCCCTTTGGCTCCAGCAGGAAGGGGAACAGAAAGTTTCCTGCCTTCTTTGGTAGCATTGCTGTTGTGGCTGGTCATGTCAGACCCCTGTCTTTACTGGTGAGAGCTTTGCTCTTGGGGACACTTCTTTGCACCAGCCTATGAACATGACTAGTACCAGGACATTCATAAGTGGGACCTCTCTGTGCACAGGTACCCTCATCCCCAGGGCAGCTGCACCACCACACCCAGACACCTCCAACCTAAGCAACCTGGAGCAATTGGAAACCACAACTCTGCAAACACTGCATGCACCCAAATCGAATGCAAAAAGAGTTGGGGTGTGAAAACCAAAGACTATCTCTTTACAAAAGATCAACAGAAACAATGAACTACAACATTTATTTACAGACGAGTGCCACATGTTGCATCTTCCTCAGTCCTGGTACCAAAGCAAGCAGCATGGTCATTTCAGCCAGGCTACTGAGTGATGCACGTTCCATTTGCCACCAGCCCGGGACATGCGGAGGACAGCCTGGCCCAGAGGTGTCATCACATGCCCACAGCTACCTGGAGGAACAAGCCATCCCCAAGGGCTCTTTCCCAAGAACCTGCACAATGCCCCAGGGCACAGGGCTGCTCCATGGCACTAAGGGCAAAGTCTCTGCAGAGTAGCTCAGCAGCCTGTAAAGAAGTGGAATATGATGAAGAGGAAATTCCTCTGGGACAGGCACCCTCTACCAGCCCTGCCTGTTCCTTCTTTGGCCGAGGCTGGTGTCCTGCTGCCTGCACACGACCTCCCAGCTCTACCTGCTCCCTTGCCAGCAGCTGGTAAGTAGAGATGTCTGCAAGGCATGGGGCCCGAGGACTTGGGGACATGACACCCTCGGGACTTGGCAGGAGCCTCCCCCAGCACCACATAGGGACTGTTAGCACTGAGACAGGGGTCCTTCCCTCGGGATAGGGCATGGCCAAGGAACCGGCTGGCTCCAGGCATGGAGTGGTGCTGCAAACCCCATCCAGGCTCCCCCCACCTCGCCTCGCCTGCGGAGATTCTCATTTCTCGGCAACCACATTCCTTTGAGCGTGTTTATGGCTTTTCTGTCTCCCCGCTGTCCCAGGCTAAAATCGCCCCTTTTAAGGGAGCCACAGGATCACGGGTTGCTGGAACTTTGCCGGCTGCAGGCTTCTCCTTTGCAAAGTATCGCCTCATTTACTGGAAAAGCAGCCTTGCCTTGTTTTTTCTCTTGACTCCACGATTTTCTAATGGAGTCAAACTGCAGCTAACTCCCAGCCCCATCCACGCACGCCTCCCAGAGAATACCATGTATTTTCACCAGCAAGTGATTCACCTGTGCCTGGAACTGGTTTGCCTTTCCATTAGCTGCCGATTCCTCTCCAGCTCCATCCTCACCCCGCAGTTCCCTGACTCACCTCCCAAACCTCTAATAAACGGGAAAAACCTGAGCAGGAAGAGCAGGCGAAGCAAGTCACCTTGCATTTTCTCACAATGACAGGAGAACTTTGATGCTGCCCCCCCTGAGGTCTTTTGGCAGAAGCTGGATTCCCTGTCGTGGAGACAAGAGGTGACATTCCACCCTGGGCTCGTGACCTGGGCATTTGCGGTAAGGGTGAGGGCTGTTGACACAAGACAGTGCTGTGAGCCTGCACTGGAGGCACAGGGGAGGCAGGGATGCTGTGGCAGCCGAGACAGACCCTGTAGGTTTCCGGCAAGACCTATTCTTAGGGCTCTGTACCAGAAGTGGAGACTCTTCACTGACTCCAGCGTCACTTCTGTCCCCTCTCACCTTTTGGCCCGGGGCAGGCACGCTTTGCTACGAGTAAAAAAAAAAATCATTATGTAGAGCTGGCTTGCCTGCAATGGTTTAATTGGAATAAAATGTGTGCCCCGCTGAGCGGCACGGCTTGTGCTGAAGAGCCAGGATGAGTCAGGCTCGGTGCCGATGATATCAGTGCTTTTCTAACGCCCTCCCGGCAAGGCAGGATGAAGGGGCCACGACAGTGAAGGGCCTGGGAACGTGTCCCTCTACACGGGCAGCACCCACATGTGCCGTTCCCGCAGCGGGGATTCGGGATGCAGCGAGCTCTGGGGACCTCGGGGTGCTCCGGAAACTCGTGTGCGCACAAACAGCCTCCACGCCTCGCAGCAGCGGCTGGTGCCAAAAGACACAGACGTGTCACATAGCAGAGACCTGAGCTAATTCCCCGGCCCTGCCTCCTCGCCCCTCCAGGGGCAGGGACAGCCAGGGCAGGGCAGGGGGGCAGCAGGGACGGTGCCGACGGGCTGATGCTGCCCGCAGCCCACACGGAGCTGTGAACAAGCCAGCGCCGGCAGGTACCCAGCAGAGATTTGGTCACGCAGCTGCTCAGAGACCATAAGCCCCCACTCGTGCTACACCAGCCTGGTCCCCCCAAGCCGCAGTGCTGGCACCCCACACTACGTGCAAACATCAGGCAGGAAGGATTGGGAGTGCTTATGGATAGGGATAAACATTTACGTGGACAAAATTCAAAATCACCGTGAAAGCTGAAGCCAGCCCCAGCGTGCAGGCTTCGGGTACCCAGCACAAAGCCGGTTTTCGGCAGCAGGAGGTCCCAGGAGACATAGGGGGGGACAGCAAAGCAGCAGTAGCCAAAATATAGCTGGGACACAAACAATACACAGTTATCTTTTGTTTTGCAGACAGTGAGAGGAACACACTGAGAACGGGACAGGCGAGACACGCCACAGACACTGGAAACTCCCTGCCAGCTGCAGCAAAGGGCACAGTGGATGTCCCCCATTCCGGCTTGGCAGTGACCAGGCTCCGGGCAGAGCTGGCGCTGGGCACGGCGAGGCACTGACTCACCCTGCTGAGACACAGGAAGGAGGCGGCGGCCAAGTCCTTGGCTCTGCCAAGGAGCAACCCTGATGTGCAGGGCTGAACGTAGGAGAAAGCACCCCAGAGTGGGGTCTGCTGGGGATAAGGGTCTCACAAGGGCAGGAGTGAGATGGGGAGGGCCCATCAATATATCATGCTGTTATCTCTCCTGCGGGAATGCGTGAGCTGGACATTTTGAGAAGATAAGCAAAGAAAAAGCAAGCATGAATGGTAACTGTTCTCCCTGCCCAGGCAGAGCCCCTGCCTTCCCCCGATTCCCCCTGCCCACCTCCTGCCACGCGGGGCACAGCTCCTGCCGGGGCAGGGCACCTGCAGCCCACCACTGCGGGCGCTGATCTCTGCCTGGGGTGGCTCTGGTGAGGGGGGACCCTCTGCAGGGACCCTTCTTCGGGGCCAGGGACCCTGCATGGAGACACTCCTTGGGTCCCGGCAGCGCAGAGTACCGGGTACCGTGTACGGGGACCCTGCACTCCATGGAGGCCGGGGACCCTTCACGGGGACTTTCTCCTCCCTGTGAACCGGAGAGCCCATCCCCGCCGCAGGACTCCCGGCGGCCCCGGCAGCGGCGGTGCGGGACCCCGGCGGGGCAGCAGCGGGAGGCGCGGCCGCCGNNNNTGGGAGCGGGGCACCGCACCGGGCGGGCGGGCAGGGTTCGGGTGCCACATCCCTTCCATGTTCCCTGAAGCGCCTACCTGATGCCCCTTGAAAAGCGGCTGTGCCCCACCTGCTGCCCCCGGAGCCTCCAGCCCCGGCCACCCTCTCGCCCCTCGCTGCACCAACCTGCTGCCGGCACCGCTGCCCGGCTGCCTTCGGACAGGGGCTGCCCGGGGAGCTCCGTGCCTGGGACGGGGATGCACGGGGAGCGGGGGGATTTGAGCTTGGGAAGTGGCAGAGCTCGGGAACCTGTTGTTGGGTCACAGGATTGTTTTGGAGTGGCATCGGCAGCCCTCAGAGCCCCGTGGCTCCCGGAAGGAGCGGATCCCCCTGTACCCGCAGGGCTGAGGATGCTGAGCAGAGCAAACTCAGTGGCGAGCGGCGGGGCGAGCGGCAGTCGGGGGACCGGGGCTTGTAGAGGAGCAGCCTGCCAGGCACCGTGCCCGGGTCGTGCCTGCTGTGCCTCGGGTACCGCGCTGCCCCGTTCTCATGCTTCTCCTCGCGTGAAAGGAAGCAGGGCCCCGCAAATAGCAGGGTCTTATGACACAGCCTCTGCCGGGGAAGAGCTCCGGGCGGCAGGGAAGGATATTTTTAGTGCTGAGACGCAGGGGATTTGGAGATCGCTCGAGGAGTGCAGCGATGAAACCACAGCACACACAGGGGTTACGAGGTGCCATGTCCTCTCTCTCCATTCCCCCCCGCCTCTGCTTTTTCCCTTGCCAAAACCACTGCCTCCCTCACACTTGCCTGGTGCATTTCCTCTCATCAGGACTACGGTTATTTTTTGCTGTGCTGCAACACGAGGTCAGACGTGCCGATGGAGAACTGTGCAGGGCATTAACACTCAGGCAGCCGGAATCTGAGCATCCCATCTCTGCATGGCCTGACCCTGTGAGATTCTCTGGGGCATTCCCAGCTCTCCTCACCAGCTTCTCCCAAGGCTAAAGGAGCTGAAAGCCCTTGGGAGTTATCCTTGCTCCGCAGGGCTTGTGCTGGGGCAGGGTGACAGGGAAAGGCTTTGCCATCTCTGCACAGCCTTCCAGATGATACCGAGGCAGTTGAGGAGCTGCATCGCCCCTCACCCATTTTCTCGCAGACCTGGGGGGGTAAGGTGCATTCTGGCAAGTTGGGGGAAGTGGGGCATATTTGGCTTCTCTGGAGGAGCAGAGTCAGCGGTTTGGGCTCCAGGAAGGCTCAGGGAGAAGGGCAAAAGCCAGCTTACTCCAGCCCTTCCATTCATCAGAGAACTGACCCATGCTTGGAGCAACCTCCCACTCTGCACACCTCCCCAGCACCTGCTGCTCCTTTTCATAGCCCATATTATTTTTCAGGACCTTCTTTAAATCCCTCGAAATCTCTGCAAGATATTGCAGAGCTGTGGCCTCAAGAAAAGGCCATTCCCATCTTCCCTTGGCCTTGTGCCTTCACTAACAATCCTTCTCCCAACCCAAACACACCCCTCCTATTTATCGGCACAGAGAGGGGTGTGCCGGGATCCCGTTGGCCATGAGGGATGAAAAGCACATTCCCTCCCAGTGGAAAGGCAGCTGGGTCCGAGTACATCTTAAGCTGGTACTCCCAGCATCTCCAGCCTAGTCTGGCCCCTGCCCCATCCAAAATGCATCCCATGGGTTGCTCCTGTCCCAACTCTGCTTTGGTGAAGGTGTGGATGGGAGAGCTGACAGAGTTTTGCCTCTAAGCCAACCCTCCCACGCCTTTCCCCACCACAGCGTGGCCACGAGCCCACACAACGCGAGGGGTGGTGGCTCCTCGGTGTGCAGGGCAGAGGACCATGGGGCCATCGTCCTCGCCCACGGCCCACCCTCATCTCATCCTAGCAGCAGGTGAGAAGGAAATCCCTGCCTGCTCTTCCTGCGGGGGATCCTGCCCTGTCCTGCCTGCCCAAACTCTGCAGCAGTGTTTGGCCCCAGTTCCTCTCCAAGCTGCGCTGGCGATCGAGCCGTGAGAGCCGGAAGGATCTGAAGGCAGCGGGGCGCTCGGAGCCGCCGCAGCCGCGCTGGGCGGTTCAGCCAGCGGGGCAGAGCCTGGCTCTGAATGCTGATCAGCCTCCAGCCCCTTGGCTGAGCGGGCTGGAGTAATAACCATGACAATAGTAATAAAAGCCAGGCCACCAGCAGGTACCGACAGATCCCCCACGGTGCACAGGGGCCGCATTGTGTGTGTGAACGTGTCCCGCGGTGGGAACATGCCAGCAGGATGAGACAATCCCCTCGACTGACAGCCACGGAGTGTGACCGGCCGTCACATGGGGAAGGGCCGCGGCAGGGAACGCCGCGCTCCTTTATTTCCCCGGCGAGGGTTGCCGAGGGGCAGCCACACTAGCAGGGCTGTTCGCTCGCCCCGGGGCCGGAAGAGCCCTGCGAGGGGGGAAGGCTCCATCCCCGACTCTCACCGCGGTCACGGGTCAGGCAGGGCCAAGCACAGCCCCAGCTGCTGTCTCCCGCTGCCGGCGTTCCTTACATAATGGGATCTCAGTGCTCGTGCCCAACTCCCCGACCAGAGCTCGAAAACAAGTTCATAAACAGGTCCTGCTAATTTCTCCCTCAAGAGAAATCCTGGCGCCCACAGGAATGCTGCCACCAGCAGCCGTCATCACTCTCCCCAAGCACACTTACTCCGAGTATCGGTCACGTGCCGGGGAGAGCATTAACAGCCCAGATCAGCCACATTCATGGCACTCAGGACAGCACCCGAGAGCATTCTGCTTTATTTTGTATTTGCACTGCAGAAGAATTTGGACACTGGTCCTTATCGCCACACTGAGGTCCCTTTGGCAAGACGTCCCGTGGAAAGCTGGTCTGTTACCCTGAATCCTGGAGCCAGCACAGCCTCTGCCCTGAGCCCAGCCTCCCTACAGCTCGATGGGCTCTTCTCGGTGTAGTGAACTGCGGCACTTTGCCATGGATTCAGCACAGCTGGGCTGGGGAGCACAGCTCTGCCTGGGACAGCCATCTGCTAAAGGGACACAGCTCCATAATCATTACCTTGATCACCCCCTCCTTGTCCCTGGCTCCATTCTGTTCTGCAGATAGCACAGGGAGGCTGGGGTTTTTTGCTGTATCCCAGTGGAACCGGGGCTGCAGTCACCTGCTGAGTTGGCTTTCCCACCATCCTGGGCCCTGCATGGAGCCTCAGCACCGGAGCAGGTACCAGTGCTTTGGTCAGGCATACCAAGGCAAAGACCCCTGCAGGCAGCCTGGACTGCTGCCCCAGGCATTGCAGGACCAGAGCCTCTTCCAAAGAGTGCGTGGTGAGTCACCCTGAGTCACCGTGCATCCCCCGTGGTGCTGCCAGCACAGCCCAGCCCAGCCCAGCCCATCGGGGCAGGCACTTGCTGATGATGGGGTTTCACTGAAGGATGCCCTAGAAACGGGATGCAGAGAAGCCCTCTCTCAGAAGAGCTCTCAGGAAGATGTGATGTTGCTCTCCATGACATCTCACCAGGCTCACCACTTTTCTCCTACATGGCTCCTGTGCTGCTCCATGTTGCTGGCAGCCAGCTGCCCTGCTGTCCTTGCCCCTGCCCCTGTTCCTGCCAGACAGCGTAGGGATGCTGCTCCCTCTGTTCCCTCCTCCCCAGCCTGAAGGAGCAGAGGGTTTGGGCTGTGCTTGGGCAGAGCACAGGATGTTTGTTTGGTTTCCTTGGTTATTACACTGCCTGCTCCAACAATCACATTTTCCCTGTGCCGGTTGGGCCAAGTGCAGCAGAGGAAATGTGGAATGGCTGAGGTCAAACACCAGCCTGGGAACAGCTGGGGCCACCAGCCACAGCCTCTCTGTGCCACTTGGGTCCTTGCTATTTTGGGTACCCAGCCCAAAAGGAAGTTACCAAGACCAGGGATGCAGCAACAAGCTCCTTCAACAGCCCAAGGGCTCCCATCACTCTCTCCCATGAGCTGGGGACACAGGCACCGGCGGTGAACTGCGCGAGGAATTACAGGAATGAAAATGTTTGTGCAGGCAGAAGCCAAGCTGGCTGTGAGCGGTGATGTGAGCGGGAGCCTGCGGGCGTGGGCGCGGCTGCATTTATAGTGACGGTGGTGGCGGGGGTGTGCGCAGGCAGGGCTGTGCACGGGCAGGGGTGACAGAGTTGCTTTTACTCCTTAAACATCCTTGAGCCCAGAAAGCCTGGAGCACTAAGGCCAGCTCTTGACCCTGGGAGTTCCCCTGCTCGTTAGCATTCACAGACAGCCCTCTGTTTGGTAGCAGGGAAACTGAAACTTGAACGTGTGCAAACCGCGGCTGATGTCACACCAGCTCCCTTTGCCCTTTGATAATTCCCTTCAGCAGTTGTGAGCACAGCGTCTGAGCTCCCCATTCCTGGCTGCCCTGCACCCCAGGGGAGGGATCTGAGGCCCCAGCACAGCAAGTGCTGGTGACGCTGTTGTTCTGGCGTGTAATATCTATCCAGAATGAGTAAATCAAAGTGTGCTGGTAAGGCAGAGCAGAAGGGAACCACCAACCATCCAGCACAACCATGCAGTGTGAGCGGGGACAGGCAGAAGGGCTCAGAGAGCTCTGCCTGGCCCAACTGTCCCCACCTTTTCTCCCCAGCTGACATGGAGCAGGCCCAGCGGAACCTGGATGCGGAGCAAATGCAGCAGCAGCAGCAGCTGAAACTACGGGACCGGCAGAAGTTCTTTGAGGAGGTTTTCCAGCATGATGTGGATTTCTTCTTCCCAATGTCTCACCTTCAGATAGAGCACCGGAGACGTATGTGCTGTGGGCACCAGCACAGGGCTGGGGGTGTTTCAGGGGACAATGACACAGGGGTTGGAGATTACTGGGACATCCCCAGTCTAAACAGGACATGCATATCCTGAACCAAGATGGGACCACGCTGGCTGTGTGTGGGTGTGCTGTGGATTACTCACACCCCTTAACTGAAGGCACATGGGTACCCAGGCTGGCGCCCTGTAGAGTCTGGCTTTGGGCAGAATGCATTTTGGAGCAGGGACAAGGACTGCAGTGACACAGCGGGGGCTTCCAGAGGGATGTTTTAAGGAAACATGATTTTCCTGGGACCTCCTACTAGCAAGTAGAATTCAGTTCCTTGTGGCAAGGCTGGTCTCCCACCTCAGGGTGCTGCTTGCACAGAGCTGATGGTGCCCTTTGCCTGGCACTGTCACTCACCTTTTTGCTGGCCTCTGTCTCTGCAGCCCCCTTAGGCAGCATTTCCTCCATGGAGGTGAATGTGGACATGCTGGAACAGATGGACGTGCTAGACCTGTCAGATCAGGACACTGTGGATGTGTTTCTGGGCTGTGGGACAGAGGAGAGCAGCATTGCTGGGTCTCTGCCAGGTATGTGCAGTCCCCAAGCCCTTTGTGGGCCAGGCTGGAAGCCTTTCCTGCCTCCAGTGCCCAAACTGACTCATTCCTCAGCCCCAGCCACCCTGTGGGCAGATCCACACCCACCCAAAGGCAGACATTGGTGCTGGGTCTCTGAAGTTGGAGGGACCTTATACTGGGCTGTTCCACATCAATATCCACCTCCACAGCCCAGACATACAGACCCCTGTAGATACCTTGTGCTGTGGAAAACAGAAGAGCCCAGGCACCTTCAGAGTCTGTGAGTCAAATTCTCTTGTCCCAAAGCTTCTCTGGAGCATCCAGTGCCTTGTCACAACTCCCAAGGTCCCCACCATGTGCTGAGCAGGAAGGCTGCAGAACCTCCACCAGGGAGGGTCTGCAGGGAAAGCATGGGATGCTAGCATTCCCCCTCTCATACTGTAGTGAGGTCAAACCAAAAGTCTCCTCGCCTGCTGCAGCCAACAGCCTCATGCAGCATGGCTCTGAGCCGTGTTTCAGGCAAGATGGAAGAGGCTCCACTGCCAAAACTGGGAAGGAATGTGCAGCAACTGCCCTGAGCCAAGGCGGGGGTGTGAGGTGGGGAATGGCTGGAGTAGCCACATGGGGAGCAGTCAGGAATGCACAGCCCACTGAGGAATAAGTCTTGGAGGGGCTACCCATGAAGTTTAGGCAGCAATAAGCCTCCAAAAGCCTTTTTTGTTCTCATACTGCTCTCTTCTCCAGGGGCAGATGCCAGCCAGTGCCCAGAGGAGATCACCCTGAAAGTGCCCAAAGAAGCTGAGAGCAAATCTCGCATTTCCTCCACATCCTCTGCCTCCACGGATCTGAACAGCCTGGACACCAGCGAGGAGGGGGCCGAGACCCCCGTGGTGCAGTCGGATGAGGAGGATGTGCAGGAGGACAGTCCCAAAGAGCAGGTGGTGAGAAGCTAGCAGCCAGCTTTGCCCTGCTCCCAGCATCCTCTGTACGGACTTGCCAGCCCACAAGAAGGAAAGCTGCTGGTGCTCAGTAAACCCCATCCTGGACTGCTGCCCTGCCAGAGGGGAGAGATGGTTTTCCCCTCCTCTCCCTCCATGTGTTCTCCTGGCAGCCAAAGGACAAGGAAAGGGGTATTGTAAGCTCCCAAAATTAACTCTTCAGGCTTTGCTGCTAACACTCCCTGCTTCACCCACCCCCATAAAAATGCCCAGCATCCCACAGCCCCACCATTCCCAGAAAGCCATCCCTTAGGATTCCAGTTCCCCCTGCCCTACTGACAAAGGTTCTGTCCAGACACTTAATGATGGCACAGAGAGAAATAACACTGATCTAACCAAGCAGTGGATGTGTCTGTCATTGGGAGAAAACAGCATGGGGGATGAGGGGTCAGAGTGGATTACAGGATGGAGAGCAGTGCAAAGCCAGTGTGCTCATTGTGCCATGCAGGAGCAAATGGAGCCTCCTGTGTCACAGCTCAGGGATGGTTCCTGTGCCCAGGGCAGGAACAAACAGCACAGACCTTGGCAGAGAAGGGCTCTTGGTACAGCAGGTCACAATGGTGAGCAACTCAGGCTCTGCAGTTGACACAGCTGGCCTGAGCAGGGCTGGGGTGCTTGTGACCTGGAATCACCAGCCATGAGCACAGTGGGGACTTCCTACACAAATGGGCTGAGCAGAGAACACCAGCAGCTGCTCCCCCAGTGCTGCTCATCAGGACTGAAGGAAGTACCACCAACATGAGGCCACTTTACAGCCCACTGTGCTTGGTCCCTGCAGGCCAGGCCAAGAGGAGCTGGGCACAAAGCTGGCCACAGGCCCCCTGCCACCATCAGTGGCTGCAGGCCAGGAAAGCACTGTCCCTGCCCCTGCATCAGCACAACTGTGGTGACCATGGGGAAAGGAGCCTGCAAGATAAGCAACAAAAGCCAGGGAATGCTCCTCATCCTGGCTGCATCCCAGGGGGTGTTGAGACATTACTGCACTGTTCCTATGTCAACCAACACTTTGTGGGACCAGCTGGAGTGCCCCATATCTGAGTGCAGCATAAATGTGTTGCATGTGCTGCCTTAAGCTGGGAAATTGATCAAGAAAAGGGGCCAGGCTCCATGACTTTTCAGGGAGCACAGGGAGTTCCCTACTTAGGTGTATGGTTATTAACAGCTCTGGAGGGATGTTTTTACCTTTAATTTAGCTGATCACTTCCAAAATGCATCTAAACCTTTATTACCTACCAGTATCCTGTTGCAAGGAGTTGCCCAGTGTAAAAAAAAAAAAAACCAAACCAAAACCAACAATATTATGTGAATAGATTTTTTTTTCTGGGCATGCTGACTTTCTGGTTTTATGCGAGGCCACTAATTAGCAAGAGGGGAAAAAAGAGATATAAAGCAACTTCTTATTCTTTACAAATACTGAATCACATTGTCATCTCCAAGTCATCATTGCATGAGGACCTTAGATCTGAGCAAGTAAGTGGGTAATCAACAAGGAGTAGCAGCTGGTAAGTGACAACAACACGTTGTTATAATATTAATGCATATTTCCTACTGGAGCAAATCATCACCACCCTCAAATCATCACCGGGACAATAGGAGATGGTGTGAGCTCCATCGGGCTGTCCCCGCCGGCGCTGCCTTGCTGTGGCTGCCGTTTCCTTCCCCCGGGCTGGCGGACGCTGGAAATGGGTCGTTCCCGGATGGCTCCGCACCCGGAGAGAGACGCTGCCCTCCGGAAAGGAGACGAGGAGAGGGAGAGCCGCCAGCCGCGGGAAGAGCTAAGTAGAAGCCACCTGGGGACAGGCACAGTCCTCGCAGCATCCTCGGGCACAGCCAAGCCCTTCAGGGAACCACCCAAGCTGAGACCGCGCCAGGGCTTCCCCTGCAGCACCAATTTCACACTGGTGGAACGGAGCCCTCGGGGAGCCGCTTAACCCCCTCTGAAACCAGCAGAGCTGGCCGCGACCATCCCTGTGGCTCCTTTCCGACGCAGAATATTCTACGGTTCTGTGAAAGCGCTGCCGCTCGCTCCTGGGCTGGGGGCAGGCGTGGGCACAGCCAGACTGGCGCTTCCCCCCGCGGTGGCTCCAGGCTCGCTCCGTTCAGCAGCTCTGGCTACCAGGCCGGGACAGCCCCGCGGCCCGGGTGCACACAGCGTCTCCATGGCGCCCCCGGAAGCGGCGCCATTCGGGGGCCGGGCGGAAGCGGAAGCGGCGCGGGGAGGCGTGGGGCGGGGTGGGCGGCGGGATGGCGGCGGCGTTGCTGCCGCTGCCGCTGCTGCTGCTGCTGGCGGCGGGGCCCGGGCCCGGGCGGGCAGACGCGGGGCAGGAGCGGCGGGACGCGCTGCGGGAGGAGCTNACCCCGCTGCCCACCGGCGATGTGGCCGCCACCTTCCAGTTCCGCACGCGCTGGGACGCGGACCTGCAGCGGGGAGCAGGTAGGGCGGGCCCGGTCGGGGCGGACCGCGCCGCTATTGGCTGGCCCGGGGGCGGACCGCGCCGCTATTGGCTGGCCTGGGGGCGGACCGTGCTGCTATCGGTTGGGGCGCAGCGCAGAGGCGGGGCTATCAGGGAGGGACCTCACGACGTGATAGTTTTCCTCGGTCGATGACGTCACGGGTACGAGTGACGTCAGAGGCGGGGGGGAGGGGAGCAGAGCGAGGCTGTGGGGACGGAGCGTTGCGGTGACATCACACGAAGGGGCTCGGGGCTGTGACGCAAGCGGGCTGTGTGTGATGGTGCAAGCAGAGGCAGTGTCAGGTGGTGATGCCATGTTTGGGCAGGCCCTGGTGTGATGTCAGGGGCAGGGATCGGGGGATGAGATGGGCAGGGACTGACGCTGCCCACAGTCTCTCACTACAGGCTCTTCCCGAAGGCGCTGGGGCGGCTGGTGGCAGCACTGGGCGTGCGGGAGCTCCACCTCGCGCTCACCCAGGGCTTCTGGCGCACCCGGTACTGGGGGCAGCCGCCCCTCCAGGCACCCGCTGGCGCTGAGCTCTGGGTCTGGTTCCAGCCCACGGTCACCGAGTAGGTACCCTGCCATGGATCTGTCCCTCTGGGTCCCCTTCGTGGCCACTGCTCCCAGTAGCTGTTGCTCATCTCTCATGAGGCAGCCATGGTGTGTGAGAGGGCCCCCTGGGCTGAAAAATGTCTGCTGGGAAGGAGAGCCCAGGAGTAGCTCTAACAAACCACAGAACGTACCCCATCTGTTCACAGGACAGGATGTGGTACTGAGGGCAAATCCTTGTTCACTAAAGGCTCAAATAATTCCTTTGTGGGCTCTGTGATGACAAACCTCTTGCTGCACTAATACAGTGGGTTGTATCTTGACCTCTCATCCATGACTCACTTCCTTTGACTCCCATCCAATACCTGTCACCATCTCCCTTAGCACACCGCCCCTGTTCAAGCTGCAGCAGCCCTGTGGGGACTCACAGAGCTCTCTCCTCCCTGCAAGTGTCCCATTCCTATTCTACTGGTCGGGTCAGCCTTTGAAGCTGCACCAAGGCATTGCTTTGGGTCTCACAGCCCCTTCCCCATTCACACGCATCACCTCCTGCATGCTCCCTGCTCCCCTGGCCTCTCTCCTCACATACCAGCTGTGCCCACTGCCATGTCCCTTGGCTGAGTGATGCCTGTGTGTCCCTGCTGTCCCTCAAATCTAATGTATCAGAATAAAAAACCAAGAGAGCTGGGGAGTGCAAGTCCAGAAGTCTCTCTGCACACTCCATGCAGCTTTGGTAACCCAGTGTGGTCACCACACTGTATTTACTGAATGTTACTGACTTGTTGTTTCAAGGATTTAAGCTGCTGAGTAATCTCTGGTGTCTGTTTTCACACAGTGTTGACAAAGCCTGGAAAGAACTGAGTAACATCCTTTCGGGGATATTCTGTGCTTCTCTCAACTTCATTGACTTGACCAACACAGTGATTCCAACAGCATCCTTCAAACCCCTGGGTTTAGCCAATGGTGAGCCTGGCTCTGCCCTCTCACTCTTGTCTCTCACTTTAGTTCTGCCCTGCCAGCATTCCAGGTGCAGGTCCCGCAACAACTCTGGGTCTGGGTGTGTACAATAGCATCTGTTAACCTCTTCATGGAAGGATTTCCTCTCCCTACAAACAAGGCTTGTATTTAAACAGAGGAAACCCACAAGTAGTACATGGCAGATGCTCCCAGGTCCTTATCTGTCTCTATGAAAAGTGTTTTACAAACAGGGAGGACTACAGGATTTAAGGCATTCACGAAAAACATTCTGCTAGGATGTATCCTTACCCAGTCTTTCCAATAACTCTGAACAGAGTGGGATCTACTTCTAGTGGAGTTCACAGTGTTTCAGGCATACTGAGAGGGTGTTGGGATGTGGGGTACACTGTGGGTGGAACAGATCTGCTTCTGCCCTCATGCCTGTAGCAATAGCAGCCTGCTGACCTCCCTCTCCCTGCCCAGGGACGGATCACCATCTCCTGCGTTACGCTGTCCTGCCCCGGGAAGTTGTCTGCACAGAGAACCTCACCCCTTGGAAGAAGCTGCTGCCCTGTGGCTCAAAGGTAAAGACAAGTCCTACTGCCTAATTGGGCCACTCCTGATGGACCTGGGCTCCCAGCAGCAATCTGGGAAGTTCCCTCAGGGCCTTGTTCTGGTGGGAGCAGAGGACAGGGCAGGCCTGAGTTTCTCCTTTGTTCCCTGCAGGCTGGGCTCGCTGTGCTGCTGAAGGCTGAGCGCTTGTTCCACAGCAGCTACCACTCACAGGCAGTACACATCCGCCCCATCTGCAGGGTAAGTGCTGGGCTCAGCTCCCTTTCTGAACACCCCAAGAGAAAATCCAAAGCCACCTTGTCACGTTGCAAACTATCATACTGGTTTGCCCAGTTACCCTGTGATGGGTTTACTGTGTCTAAACTGTCATCCTGCTTCTCTGGTAACCCCAATGGAAATCTTGCAATCCTGGTGGAGTTGCAGCTCCATCCTGGTGTCCTCCCCCTCCAGAAAGTGTGATCAGAGCTGCTTATATTTTTCTTGTCCAGGATGCCTCCTGCCTGGCTATGTCTTGGGAGCTCAGACAGACCCTCACTGTGGTCTTTGACTTCTTTTCCAGTGGCCAGGGAAAGAAAGGTAAGCTTGGTGGCTGTGCTCAAGTGCTCCCAGCCTGCAGCACTTGACCTGCCACCTGACCTTGCTTCCCACAGACTGGTCCCTCTTTAAGATGTTCTCTCGCACGCTGACTGACACGTGTCCTCTGGCATCGCAGAGCAAAGTCTATGTTGACATTTCCCCTAAAAACAAGGTAAGCTCATGGGCCAGGAAGCATGCCCTGCTCCCTCAGTTCAGCCACTTCATATGGCTCTGAAACATCCTCACCTCCATACCCTGCATGGCCCGGCCCCTCTGGGGCTAACAAAGGGAGGTGATTTCCTTGCTCTGAGCAGGGCTGAGGGGATGAGCCTGGTGGTGTAAGCAAGAGCACAGAGCCGGCTGTTGGGTGGGAAAGCTCAAGGCTACCTGGAGGGACTTTGCCCTGTGCTGCCAGTTTCTTCAGGGAGCACATTTTTCCTTTCATGGTCCATTTGCTTTCCTCAGGAAAAGGAGCTACTGGAAGTGTCCCCCGCTCCAACATCAGTATATGAAGCTGTTGTCCAGGGAGACAAGAAAACCTATGCTGTGTATGACCTGCTGAACCCCTCGCTCTTCAACACATCTCGCAGCCTCAATGTGCAGCTCAAGTGGAAGCGGCCCCAAGACAGCTGTGAGTGAGCAGAACTTCACTTCGTCTGCATCACTGGCCGGGGCTCCAGGGCTGAAAATCACCTCACTGCTGTCCTTCCTCTTCCCCAGCGGAAATGCCCATTCCCACACTCCATGCCCAGCGTTATGTGGGGGGGTACGGGCTGCAGACCGGGGAGATCTGCACCCTCATCTACAACACCCACCCTTACCGAGCCTTCCCCGTGATCCTGCTGGAGACTGTGCCCTGGTACCTGCGGCTCTACGTGCACACCCTGACTATCATCACCAAAGGGAAGGAAAACAAGCCCAGTAAGTAAACCCTCCAAGCAGCACATGCCACCCGATTCCCTTGGCATGAGCAGCTCATTCCAAAGATGGTTGAGTCCCTCTGTCAGGCCTCAGTGATCACTGGGAAACTGAATTGTGAAACAAAACATTTTAGGATGTTTTCCTAGCCCCAAGTTCAGTGCTCACAGCAGATGAGAACCATTAAGTCTGTTTTATTTATAAGAGGCATGTGGATGGTGTTTCATTATCCAACAAAGATTTAAATCAACACGAATGAATTTTTGTAGCACAGGAAGCTCAGTTTAAAACTGACGACTGGGTTTTATTTTGCATTTATACCTTTCCGTATGAATACCTGACTTTCATAGGTCAGTAGCTTTAAAGATCAGCTAAATTTAGCTTTAACACATGCTTCTTGCTATGGATACATCTTTACTTGCCCAGAAGACCTCTCTCGGGACAGTGGAAGCAGGAGCATCCACCTCATGGGAGATGTCCAGGCAGTGTGAGATTGGGTAAGATCCCCCTGGTGCCATTGCCAAAATCTCTTTGGGGTTAGGTTACATCCACTACCAGCCAGCCCAGGACCGGAGACGGCCTCACCTCTTGGAAATGCTGATCCAGCTGCCAGCCAACTCCGTCACCAAGATCACAATCCAGTTTGAGAGGGCCTTATTGAAGTGGACAGAGTACCCACCTGACCCCAATCATGGCTTTTATGTCGGGTAATGACATTCCTCAGCTCCTCATCTCTTTCTGGGCTTTGCATAGCACTCACTGCCCAGGTCTCTGGAGATGTCTTTGCTGTCAGGACTGACACGGGTGTGTTCTTTGTGCCTTTAGTTCATCTGTGCTCAGTGCCCTGGTGCCCAGTGTCACTGCAATGAAGGACATGGATGTGGAGCAGAGCCCCCTCTTCACCTCACTGTGAGTGTGCTGATGCTGGGGAGCAGGGCTGTGTCACAACCTGCAGGCTGTGGCTGCTCTCATCTCTCTGGTGAGCACGAAGCACTGCTGACCTGCACTGTGCAGGCTGACCCTGCCTTTCCTTCTTCCACTCTCCAGGTTTCCTTCCTCTGATGGCTCCAGCTATTTTGTGCGCCTGTACACGGAGCCACTGCTGGTGAACCTGCCAACACCAGACTTCAGCATGCCCTACAATGTCATCTGCCTCACCTGCACTGTGGTGGCCGTGTGCTACGGCTCCTTCTACAACCTGCTCACCAGAACGTTCCATGTGGAGGAGCCGAGCCGGGGCGGGCTGGCCAAGCGGCTGGCCAACGTCATCCGAAAATTCAGGGGGGTACCTCCACTCTGAGAGGAACCAGGGCAGCCAGCACTGCCTGCAGGGCTCTGTGGGGAGACTGAGATAGCAGAGCACTGCTGCCTCTTGTCTTGCTGGAAGCAGCATGTTCCGTTTTGCTGCCTGGATCTCTCTTTGGGATCCAATAAGCTGAGAGATCACTTCCATTGCCAAGATGGGAAATGGCTCTAAGCCCATTGACTACTGAACTGCACTGCTATGGGACTGGGAAGAGTAAAAAACTTCTGTTTGGGAGAGGTATAACTTACATACTGGGAATGATGCTGGAAGTAAACTTGAGTATTTTGTACATTTGTGCTGCTCCTGGTTGGTTTTGCTTTCTCAGCTCACAGGAGTTGACTTTCTGAGACTGTGATCTGCCAAATCTGTAGCACACTGCCTAGGTCAGCTGGGATTTGATGCAGGCAGGACCAGGCAAGGGGGTTTGATCTGCAGTGAAGAGAGGGATTCATCTGCTCTAACATCTCACCTTTCACAATTGCCATGTTTCACATGTATGTGTCCTGTCACACTTGGCCACATTGGAGCCAGTTTGCAAATTAATTGTTGGATGCAGTGTATGTACCCTCACCAAAAGCAAGGGTTTATTTTCTTTAGCAGGAAAAAGCTGCTCTTGCTCACAACTTCCATTTGCAGGATTTTGAAACCTTCCACCTGCTCACCCCTCTGCCACAGCACAAGATTCTCCTCTGCAGCCACAGTGTCCCCAGAGCTTTGGGGAGCCTTGGCTCAGCAGACTCCAGGTGCTGAGTTGCAGCCAGCCCTGGGCTGGGAATGCAGGAGCACTGGCACCACTGTGCTCCTCAGTTATTCTCTCAAAATACAAATTACCACCTTGTGGTTCACACAGAGCAGTGGGAGCTCAGTAGTGGTGTTGCTTGGCCTCTGACAGTGCTGCTTTCAGGGGTACGCCCTTTCCATCTCAGATTGCAACAGACACTGCCTACAACCAGCTAAACAAAGGACAGGAAAATCACTGGAAAAAATATTCCCCAGAACCAAAGCAGAGCACAGCCAGAGGTCCTTTAAAAGCTTCTGCTTGAACAGAAAGGCCATAAAAACCCATGGTCTGCTGTCCTGGACAGAACAATCTGTTCCCACTGCCTGGGATTACCTTTCCCTTCCATGCCAGAAATGCTCTTAACTCTGCAGCTCGTTACATATCCACTCCACTGGATGGCTCCATGCAGCCTGCAGAGCCTGCTGAAATACGAGTTTTGGACAATCCCTTGCTGTTCCTGCCTGCTGAAAAAGGTGCCACGGGGCTGGGAGCTCATGCTGCTTCCAGCTACAGCTTTGCTAGCCAGGCTTCAAGTGCAAAATGGAATTTCTTTATAGAAAGCTGTAACTACAAGCAAAACCCAAGCAAGCACACAGCTCCCATGGCACGGCACGAGTCTTAGGCATGAGGGTCCATATTACAGTTTGCATAATGATTTGGAGACCTCAAGTTGTGTCAGGTTGGATCCAGTATCAATCCTGCAGACTGCAACCAGCAGCATGTGCTGGAGCAGCTTGGAGCAGCCCAGTTCTCCAGGTGAAGCCTGCTTGCTGCTGGTGTAGGTGGGATCCTGCAAGTCCCCTGAGTGGTCATGGAGTGCCATGGGAATCATCAGCTGGCATCTAGTAGTTATTTTTACTATGAACCGTCAGAGCTGGCATCAGCCAAAGGCTTTAGGGCCATTCCTATGGAGTGCCATAAACCAGGAATTTTAAGCAGCACATAAAGAGGTCAGCCCAGGATAATGGCAGAACAGAGGGAAACTATCCTGGGCTGGATACACGCTTGCCAAGCCATTGGCAGAGAAGGTCTTATCATAACTATCAGATGCACAGGCCAGCCAAGTGGAAAACTCTGTGGGAAATGTGAGTGACCCTGCAACTGTGGCTGGGTGGGTTTTTAACGGTTGTCAAAATGCCAAATCTTGGTCTTTGTGTTTTTTGTTTTTCTTTCCCTTGGGTTCCCTTGGGCTACTCAGAGAGGACAGACATGGAGCTCCCCTAGGTGAGTCCAGGGCAGGGCTGTGAAGATGGCATCTCTCTTTATGAGGAAAAGCTGCGGGAGCTGGGGCTGTTTAGACTGGAGGACAGACGACTGAGAGGGGATGTTACTCATGTCTGTGAGCACCTGCAGGGAGGGTGAGGATGGAGCCAGGCTCTCCCCAGTGGTGCTGAACAGTGGGATGAGGTAACAGGAACACTGAAGTTCCACTTGAACATAAAGAACTTTATTGTGTGGGTGACTGGAACAGGCTGCCACTGAGGTCGTTCCCTGGGGATATTCCCATGCCCCCCAGACACGATCCAAAGCACTGTGCTTGAGGGGACCCAGCAGAGCAGGGGGACACCTGGATGGTCTGCAGTGGTCCCTGCCCAGCCGTGCTGGCCTCCTGGCTCTGTGAGGCAGCACAGCACAAGGTGTGGAAACACAATTGAATAATAAGTACAGAATATTCTGAGTTGCAAGGGACCCACGAGGATCCTCGAGTCCAGCTCCTGGCCCTGCACAGGACACCCCAACAATCCCACCCTGTGCCTGAGAGCAGTGTCCAAATGCTTCTACAACTCAGACAGGCTTAGGGCTGTGACCACTGCCCTGGGGAGCCTGTTCTAGTGCTCAACCACCCTCTGAGTGAAAATCGTTTTTCTAGTATCCAACCTAACTCTCCCGACACAACTTCAGGCCATTCCCTCTGGTCCTGTCACTGCTCATGAGAGTGAAGAGATCGAAGCTGCCCCTCGTGAGGAAGCTGTAAGCAGCGCTGAGGTCTCCCCCTCAGCCTCCTCTTCTGCAGGCTGAACAAACCAAGCGTGTCTCATTGCAAGAACCCATAAATACAAAAACCTTTTTTACAAAACGCGAATCCAGCGCAGGCCGGCTCCCCGCGCAGCCCCCGCCCTGCGCAGGCGCAGCGGCCCCGCGCAGGCGCAGCTGAGGCCGCGCGGGGCTCTCGGACCCGCCTGAGGAGCGGCCGCTCCCCGCGCCCCCGCTCCCGCAGCGGAGCAGCAGCGCCGGCAGCGCTCCCGGGGACAGCCAGCCAGCCGGCCGCCCGCCTGGGGCCTGCGGGGCGTCCCCCGCCTCCCGGCCGGCCTCTCCCTCACTCCTCAGCGCGGCCCCGGGATGGCGGCGTGAGGCGGCGGCACCGCGCGGTGAGTACGGGCCGGGGAGCGGCACGGGGCCCAGCTGGTGGAGCGGGGGAGCCCTGCGGGCCTCGGGGGTCTAGGAGGGGGGAAGGGGGAAGGTTTCTCCGCCGCGGAGGAGCCTGCGTGCGCCGCGATGGAAAAGGCTTCGGCCGGCCCTGAGCTCGGTGCCAGCATGGAAATAACAGCGCGGTGTGTGCCCTCTCCTCCCTTCTTTCTGCTCTCGGCCACGAGCCTCTCGTAGCTCTCGTTAGCGCCTTCTGAAGGGAAACCCGGGCCTGTTTCTCCCCAGGGCAGCGCAGTCTTTCATCGGCTTTTGTGCAGGCAGCTGGACTGGGACGGGCCTTGCGGGTCCCTTCCAGCCCGGGATATTCTGTGATCGTCTGAATGCAACGCTCTGCAGCGCTCTTGTGCCCGGCCACACACCCTCCCCGAGCCCCCGTACGTGCTTTGAGCCAGCTACCAAGGGAGTTTGCGAGCTGTTCTGTCACAGGAACGTTGCTCATGATATCCCAAACATGCGAGTGTAAGAGAAGAGGAAAAACCAGCTCTTAAATGTGGGCCACAACATGCTGAACTCTCCCATGTTTCCCTGGTACTGAAACACTTCAATGGACCTTGCAAGTACTGTATAGTGCAATAACCTTTGTCTTTCCAAGCTATAGGTCATAACTCCTCATAGCTGCCCAAAGAGCATTTCTGCCTTTCCTAATGCAGATGCAGAAAACTCACCCTTATCAGGCTGCATTTGGACCTCTGAAGCCTGCTGAAGGCACAAAAGGTAGAGAAGAGGTCCAAATTAAAACTACTTTTCTCAAGGAACTTGGAATGGGCCTGGAAGTTGTGATCTTTGGTAGTTAAACAAAGGCAGAAGGTGGGAATGAGGACCTTTGAAAATTAATGAATTAGTAGTACAAATGAAAGTAGTAATACTTCAGATGAGAGCTGTGACTGCTGATGTCTCTTCCCACCACAAAGCACAGAGACTTAAGCTTCTGCTCCTCTGATTCCTGATGATTTCCAGGCCCATTCCAAGTTCTCTGAAAAAAACAATTAGTTTTAGTTTGGATCTCTTCTCTGCCTCCCTGCTCATGGGTGGAGGAGGATTCACCCTGTTGCTGTAAGGGCATTGCAGTCCAGATGGCATGGATGCTGCTTCTGGACAAAAGCTAATCCATCTCCCATCAAGAATGAAGCTCAGAGGGCAGCTTTGCCTGGAAGTGATGAAAAGAGTAGCTCAACAGAGAGCCTCCACTTTTCACCAAGTGATTTGCTTTGGCTTGTGTCTAGCTTGAGAAACACTAACACCAAAGTTTGGTTTGTAAAGGATTTGTTGCTCCTTTTGGAAACTGTTGTGATTACATTGCACCATTTCTGAGTCTACATCAAGTGTCCAAGGCATGATCCAAGACTAGGGTAAGGCCTTTGCCAAAAATTATAGGCTCACTCTTTCCAGCTGAGTCATTCCAGCAGATAAAGCTTTCAAAAAAATTGAAATAATAGTGGCAAGGCTAAAAAAAGACCCCTAGAGAAGTTAATCCCTGCTGCAAATAGGTCTTAAAGTTTGAGCAGTTATGGTTCTTGGGTTTACGACAGAGGGTTGGCATCTGGGAAGCTGCTCTGCTGTTGCTTTTCTTAGCTGAACTCTTCCAACTCTTCCAACTTGTCACTTGATAGTTCTTCACCTCTGTTTTTGTCCCAGTGCTTTAGATGATGTGTATTTTTCAGCAGCTGTTTTGGGTGCTAGGTGATATTTGAGTTGGTTTTGAGCACACGCTGGCAGTGTGAAGCACTGCCCACATACATCAGTTAGTAGTTGTGACAGGGTTTTTGATTAAAACAATTTTAAGCAGACAGGTGAGCATCGGAGATAAGAAACATCCCTGAGGCTTCCTTTTCAGTTCATGTGCACTGGATAACTTGAGAGACTTATCTAACCAGTATGGCTTTTCATTATGATCAGAGACTTCAGCTTTTGGGAAAGGGGGGACAGTGATACCAGCACACCCCAATAAAAAGGTTACTCAGTGTTTTATTGCAGACCTTTCAGCTCTCAGCCTGGGAGACTCTTTCTGTAGCATCTGCTGGGGGAGTTCTGTGTGGACAGCACTGGCTTAAAGGCTGCCTTTGTAAGGTCTGAACAAGCCTACCCTTGAAGTGCTTAGGGAAAGCTGGCTGATTATTCTCCCCTTCCAGGGTAAATGGACTGTTAAAGAATTCAAATGTTCTTGAGAAAGGTACAGACTTGGTATTGACATGCTGATGTGTCAAACCTATGGTGTAGGAACACCTCTCAGTGTGTTAATTGCTGAATTAGTTTGTAGAATATGAAGGAACAGCTTTCTAGCTCCTCAGATGGATTTATTCCAAAACGTGACTGATCCATTGCAAAGCAGTGCACTGTGCTACTCACTGTAGACCTGTCAAAATTGAAATTTTGTTTCTGCTTGGGAAAGGTCTGCTGCTGCCTTTGCACTGGAATTCCAAAATCCTCAGCACAAGCATACACCAGTAGGACCTGAATGTTTTTGGGAGGGAAGATGACAGCAGGGAGGGCTGGGAATGCAATGGAAGCCAGCTAATAAGCATGTGGAAAAGTATTGGTGCTTGCTTAGTAAGGAGGTGTGCAGGGAGCCTCCCCTGGCTGCTCCTCTGCCTGCAGGAACTGGAACTGGCAGGGGGAGGCTCTGGCAGCACGTGGAGATAAGACTGGGCCACAGTGGGAGCATCACCAGCTCTGCTGCTGAGGGGTCTGAAGTGAGTTCAAGTGGCTCCAAGAGCTGTGGAGAGGCTGAAGGAGGAAGTGGAAAGGAGCTGTCAGGTAAACATGAGTGGCCACCAAATCAGGTGACATGAGGAGCAGCACAGGAGCAGGTTTGGGGATAGCGGGACAGTGGGCTGGCTGAGGCAAGAGGTGAGTCAGACAGGGGAAAACAAGAGCAACTGGTTGAGGGAAAGCAGGATGCAGTTGTGAAACCAGTCCTGTTGGGTGACAAGCTATGATTTGCTCTGGAACATGGTAATCTTTGGCTTGGATTGTGAGGAGGGGACAAAGACAACAAGGTAGGAATCTTTAATTTGCAAGCTCCACTTTGCATGAGAAACCAGGCAAAACCAAATATTGATGTGGCTTCCAGAAGGATCTGCATATCCTGGGCATGAAGGAGAATGTTCCCTGCTCAGTGAAGAGCTGATAGCAGGAGGTGCTGTTTCTCTTTGATCAATATGGTGTAAAGAAAACTCAGTCTCAATGCCAGCTGTACAAAGAATCTCTAGTGAAGAGCACATATCTTACTAGTGGAAAGTCCTTGAGGGAGATAGAGCTGTAGCAGCGTCCACTAGTAAGTACTTTGTGTAGGATCAGCTGTGGGATACAGCAAAGGGTTCTCAGCCTTTAAACTGGTTGGTAGCAAAGGGGCATGAGAGAATACAAGCAAACTGACTACAGATACAAAGAGCAGCTGTTTGAATGGCTGCATTTGGCAGAAATCCAGGAGGTTTGCAGGTTGAAGGGCATTGGCATTGAAACTTCATAGTAAAAATAACTACTATTAAATGGTTCTTTATTCTGCAGCGGTTGCATTGATTGCTACAAGCAACTGGTTCTTGCAGGAAATACTAATATTTAAAAATGAGTAACTTGTTCTGAGATGGCTTTGTGTTTGGAGGAAGTGCTCAAGTAAAGCTTAGATGCTTAAAATCAACTCAATGTTTAGAGTTATTGCTAAGAACATTGTAGGAGCAAGGAGTCCAGGCCATGAAATACAAAGTATTGCTACAACACAAATTACAATTATTTTCTAATTGTAGTCGGTTGTACAGTTTGGGACTAAAGGCTCAATATTGATACATGACCCTATTGAAGCTGAGAGATTTGTGACATTAGTTCTGAAAAATTCTAGTTGTTTCAGCCTTGTGCTACTTAACAAACATATTCTTTACCCATTTCTTTACTCTAGAGGCAGAAAACCCAAAGCAAAGTAGGCACTTTAAACTAAAGTTTTGAGAACAGGTGACACAAATTGTCACAGAAGTCAAGCTGATGCAACTTAGGGCTGGATCTAGAGAAAACATGACATGATGTTTAGGCAGTGATTTTTAATGCTCAGTGTTTGGAGCACTTGTGAGAAAAAAATGGCAGGAAACTTCAAGAAGAGAACATTTCAGGAGAATTAAGGCAGCTGCAGATCATTGATTTAGTACAACTTTGCTGCATTCTGAACTGAAAGGTTGAGTGATGGGGTTTAATTACCTTCCTGTTCAAATATTTGTTGCTAGATCTTTTTCTCTCCATTCTTCCCTTGGAAAAAAGTTCTCCAGTACTTCTGTGATACTGTTTACTCCAGAAGCATCTGAGCAACTCCCAAAGGCAAGCAGACAGCATGTTTTGTTATGAAATGAGTAATAGCTAATTTCAGTTTATAGATGGGGAAAAGGCTTGGGACTAGACTTGCCCTTAAAGATTCAAGTAATGCCTAAAACAGGACTAACATTGGGACCTCTATGCCCGTGACTGGCTTTATCTGTATTACAGCATAAAATAACTTTTTCCTTACTCTTTGGCTACTGAGCTGCTGCTTAGTTTTACTAATTGAACTCCAGCTGCCTTCTCTGCTGGAGAACATTCCCTTGCAGAAGCACCAGCACAATGTACTTTCCCTGCATAATGTTTGTGCTGGTGGAGATGTTTGCCTGCATTTTTCTACTAACATTAAAGTAAAATGGATTGTGCTGCTCAGGATGGCAGCATTTCCTGCTGCTGCCAGCAGAGCCCATTGGTACCTGCGAGACAAATCTGACCTCAGAGTTCTTTTGGAAGAGAACCTTGTGTGGTTTTCTCTTGGCTTTTCTCTGCAATCCCTCATTCTCTCTCCCTTTGCCAGGAAATCCCTTCTCCTGCCAGCAGGAGCCAGTGGAATGTGCTGTTTGTTTACATTCTCACTCTTTCATCCTACTAACCTTCCCACCCCCGCTGTAATCCTAACAGGCTGGCTGAGCCCTTCATCCTTCTGAGGGAGCACTGCTCCATTGAGTAATTGCACATACAAGGCTTGCTGCAAGGAGCTGTCCCCACCAGACTCTTAGTGGGGATGAGGCATTTATTGTTTTTAAAGCCATTTGAAATTCCTGAAGGTGTTTGTAGTGCTTCAAAGGAAAAAACAAAAGCACGCACTTGGTGTGATTGAGGTGGTTGCTAAAGGCAGGAGCAGTTTTTCTGGACTCGTAGAATGCTGCCATCCCTGCCTAGGAAAGCCCTTAAAGCTCAGTTTCCAGAGGGTTTTATAATAATCCAAGTGAGGAAATCCTGTGTTTACAGCACTTATGGAAATTGCCATTTTGAGTCTGTCTCCCGCTTTGTTCTATTCACATACTTTGTCTTATCTGACTTTAGCTGTTTGGCGAGGATTATAAATCCTTAAGCAGGGACTGTCCTTCCCTTTGTTTAACAGCCTGGACACTGCCAGGGCTTTCCTGCATAGCTTGATGTGTGGCTGGTCTGGTGCTGTCCTGCTAGAAGACTATTGTTTTTGTGCAGAACAATTCCTTACGCTAATGCTTCCTTAACACTTTTCTGTAGCACCAAATAATCATTGCCCTTCAATTTATATCACTCAAGCCTTTGGACTGTCTTGGATCAGTGTGTGTAGGGAAGGCTATGGCAGGTTGTTTCCCATTTCCACCTCTCCCTTTCTGTTCCTGCATTGTGCTGAAAGGGTCTCACTTATTAGCCTGGATAAAGACCTGGGGAGCAGAGCACACAGGATACACTTCTATACCAGCATTAGCTGATCCTGTCCCCAGCTGAGTGGTTCAGAAAGTAGGAAGCTTTCCTTCAGCTCCAAGACACCAGAATTTAATACTGGGAGTTCAACCATCAGCATATGATGGTTGGGAATAAATTAAGCTTTAAAAGAATGCCTATTGATTTTTTTCACTGCATTTCTCTGACAGTCTTACATTTTCCCCTCCCTACAGAGCAGCCTGCCCTCTGGAGGAATTGCTGGAGCACATCTGACTGCTACTGCCAGCGAGGCCCCAGCCAGCCACAATGTACTGCCTTCAGTGGTTGCTACCTGTCCTGCTCATACCCAAGCCCCTCAACCCAGCCTTGTGGTTCAGTCACTCAATGTTCATGGGATTCTACCTGCTCAGTTTTCTCCTGGAACGGAAACCTTGCACAATTTGTGCCTTGGTCTTCCTAGCAGCTCTATTCCTCATCTGCTACAGCTGCTGGGGGAACTGCTTCTTGTATCACTGCACAGGATCCCAGTTGCCAGAATCAGCTCACGATCCCAACATAGTGGGCACCTAGAAAATCATAATCTTCCAATCTGCTGAGGGCTCTTGTTTTGCTTTAAAAAGGGGGTGGGGCTGGGGAGGAGGGGGATGTTGGGTATGGGTCTGGAGTAAGGACAACCTGTTTCCTGTAACTGTGCGTGGACTGGAGTGGCAAATTCTTCCCACTCTGCCTGTGAAATTCGACTCGTTTACTGTGTGAACTCTGGCACCACCACCTGCTTTTTTAGAAGCAGAAGTCTTTTTTTTTTTTTTTTCCTTTCCCGTATCACCGGGAACAGACACCAGCCCTCTCAAGTGAGAACTGCTGGGAGCCTGAGCCACTGGCCCCTGCCCAGCTGGGAGTGCTGGGGTTGTGTGTCACTTGTCTGCATTAGGCCATGGTGGTCTAACTCAGGGCTCTTGGCCCACTTATCCTTCTTGAATAGCTACAAGATTCTCTCAGTCTCTCTTTGTGGGGAGCCAGCCTTCCCACCTTGCTGATCAAGGGCGAGTGCAACAGCTCACCAATGGACTTGGCCAAAGCTGCTGCAGCCAGAGGCAGGTGTCGTCTCCTCCTGCCCAGACTGCCAAAGAGATGTGTGCACTGCTGAAGTGCTTTCTGAACTCTATGCTCCAAGATCCCAGCCTGAAAGCCTCAGTTATGCTGCTGCTTTTATAAAGCCTGACAGGCAGTAGAGACTGTCTCTTCCCTCCTCCTACATGTCCTGGGTTTACCATGGTATTGACTGTTGGGAGAAAGAACCAGCATGCTGCAAGACACAGGGTTTTGGAAGCCACTGTGAACTTCACCCTACAAAACTCATGCCAGCCCAAAAAGCTGGATGTGGGCAGGGCAGGAGAGGATCCATGAGGTAGAGGCATGGCTTGAAGCAGTAAATGCTTCATCAGTTTTCAGAGATAATGGTTTTGGGCCAGAGGTGACACAAAGTGCTGGTGCTACTGACTAGAGAAGGCTGGAAAAATGCCTGGTGTCTCCAGCTTCCCTGGCAGAAGGATGTCTAGAATCCAAGGTGGTGGTGGGTCAGGCCTACAGCCTGGGGCGGAGATTGGTTTGTGAGAAGCCTTAGAGGTTGACACAAAACACTTACCTCTAAACTTTGAAGGTTTCCCTCTCCTTTGCCATCTGTTTGTCTTTCCTTCTGTCTTCTGGTGGAGAGCAGCAGAAGTGGCTGTTGCTGTCTTGAGGCAATTCGAGCTATGAGGTTGTGAAACTTCCAGAGTATTGTTTGTTCATTGCACAGCTGTTCAAAATGTTTAATAAAGCTTTATAAACTTTGGTCTGTGGCCTCCTGCCCAGCATGATGCATTGGCTGCTCATTGTGGATGCCTTAGCCCAGCAATCACGTGTCTCTGCATTGTTCTGTTGCCAGCACTGCAACCCCAAACAGTCTCCAGCAAGAGGCAGAGCCTGTTTGTCCTGTAGCTCCCAGTACTGACTTCTCGACTGTTTAAGCTGACCATGGGCTGACTGGGAGCCAGACTGGCAATTCCTAAACAGCCTCATCTCACGACAGAAGCACCTTCTGTGTCGTGTGTATCTCTGCATTATGTGACAGATTCCCCTTTTTCTTGCTGCTTATGAAATTAAACCTCTGAGCTGTGTCCTGAAAGCTGCTAATCCTCAGTGGCGACAGTAAAAGTGTCTGCTGGGTACCCACGTGGTGTAAGCCCATCCCATGACACCACATCACCTCAGCCTGTCCCTCTGCTCAGGGCAGCCCAGCTGCCACCAGCCATCCAGAGGGACACGTGGTGCATAGAGTGGGGAGAGACAGACTATAGGATCCAAGAGTGCCCAGGAGCACCTGGGAGTGTTAAAGGAGAGGTTAAAGGGTGTGGGAGCTGTGTTGCTGGAGCTGAAACAGGCTTGGCTTTATCCCTTGCTCTGCAGACCAGGTCCAAGTTGGAAGAGTTCACAGCATATTATTGTTTACATGAGTAAAGAAAAGCATGTGCCACATCAAAAATAGATGTGACAGCTTTGTCACCTGTCAGGCTGAGGGAAATCCCAGTAGCTGTCACATCAACTCAGGCATAAATAACGAATGGAAAGGAGAGGGGAGGGCACTCATTGCAAACCATGGCACAGTGTCCTCTCAGCAACTTTTAAGTTTCAATGTATTTAAGCGAATGCACTCTGTTCTGTCAAGAGAACACTTCTGTTGCTCACTACCCAAGTTGCACTTTACAGTAATTTAAATAAATGTTAGCCACGAAGCCAGACAACCCTTTGGATGAGAGCAAGCCTTCACTTTGTATGTGGGGTTCAAGACAAGGTACAGCTGCAGACTCTTGCTTTGTATGAAACCCAGCTCGAAAAAAGCACTTCAAAAAAGAGGGAGGCTGCAGGACAGCTTTCAATGGGGTAAGAAGCCTCCCACCCCTACTGCAGAGAAGGAGCACTCTTTGATATGCACACAGCCCTCCGCAGCATGCTCTTTTACCCCCTTTAGGGCCCTGAGATACCATCTTCATTGTAAAGATAGAAAAGTAAAGCAACTTTGTCATGGTCAGACAGAAAGCCTCGGGCAGAAGGAGGAACCCAACCAAGTCTCATATCCCATGCTAATGCCTTGTTCATCCTTCTCCATAAAGAGACTGTGAAAAACCAGCCTGGGATTGCAGAACAGGTCAAACCTGATGGCTTGTGAAAAGCAGGATCACAGCTTCCTTGCCTATGCACCAGAGATGGGGCTGAGCCTGGACAGCCACAGCACTCAGCCAGGTGCCAGCTGCATGGAAAAATGCTCACAGGAGATGTTTTGCCCTTCTCTGCCAGAAGAACAGTGGGGTGGCTCTGTCCCTGTGTGTCCTGGGGGCACCACGGGTTCTCTGTGTGGGGACTGCACCAGTGGCTCAGAGCTGTGGGATTTGGAACACAACCACTGTGTTTTGCCAGGCCCCACTGAGCCTGGACCCTGCCTGCAAGTGTCACTTGACACTTTGGCACTGAGTGAGCCCCATCACCTTGCTCAATTACAGAGTGTCCATCTGCCTGATGCTCCCTGGATACAGGGAGCTGGAGCCTTAAGCTGTTCCTATGTCTTTCCATATGAGGGAAAGATCATTTTCTTTTCTAGGTCACATAACAGATCAGTGACACAGCAGGGTCAATTAAAAAAAAAAAAGCCCAGGTTCCAATCCTTAGGAACAGAGATGCAGCTTGGCTCAAGCAGTCCTCGGACTCCTTGGAGCATCTGCCTCTCATCCAGGAATCTTGCTGGGTGATTAGTGTCTTCTGCCTGGATTCTCTTCCTGCTCACCCTGAGACAAGCCCACAATGCGGCCTTATAGAAACAGCAGCAGCCAGAGGAAGGAGGTTGATCCCATGGAGGAGCCATTTGGGCTGGAAGCACCACTAGTGGGCTCAGGGAGGCAGCCAAGTCCAGAGGCATGTCCCACTGACAATAGCATCGGCCTTGTCCCCTCCTGCTGTCACCCAGGCTGGTTCAGCCAATCCACCAACATCACTAAGGGTCACAGGTAGCCCTGCCCTGCAGCTTTTCTCTGGCACCAGGTGGTTTCCCAGCCGTGGGAGGTAAGCTACAGTCAGGTAAGGACTTCAGCCCTCCCCTCCAGAGCCTGAAGATTAACCCTTGGCAAGAGGGTTTTGCTACTCTTCCAGCAAAGGCAAATCCTCTGGTAGTAGGGCAAGGGAGGACAAATGGCTCAAGTGCCACCCAGACTTGCTGCTGGAGGGGATGAGATCCAAGTGACAACAGGCTGTGTCCTCTGAGTGAGCACATGCTGGCAGCCTCCTGTCCACCCCTTGTTACCAGTGAGTAACAGGCACTGTGGGAGCTCTGGTGGCACTGCCAGCAAAACTTTAGAGCCTCACACAGGAGGACAGTCCTACTGTGAGCCAACCCTTTAACATACAGCACCCTGCTTCTGCCCCAGAGACCTTCTGCTGCATTGAGGCTGTGGGAGAGACCCAGACCCTCAGCACAACTCGGGATTTGCAGTTCAGGGCTGACCCTGTGTACTCAAAAGCATTTATCCTGTGTGAGGCAGAACTCCATATTCCTGGGGAGAGCTCTACCACTGAGCTTTGAGAAAGTGAAGGGAACACTCAAGTCAGACAACTCATCCTCACCATTTTAGAGGTCATTGCCAACACAAACTGCACAGCACCCCTGCCTCCTCACCAGGGCTGCTCAGGGGCAGCCACAGCCCCACCTTAATACCCTCCTAAGATGTCTCAGCTGCCACTGAGGCTGAGGACAAGACAGGGAGAGGAGAAGGCAAACAATGCCATAGGCAGGGCTTGGAAGTACTGAATCCAGTCCCCTCATCTCCTGTACACAAACAGTACAGTTCCCCTGCACTTCCCCAGAGGTCAGGCTGGACAGCAGCACCCTGGCCTCCCCCAGCACCCATCTCCTCCTCCATTTCACCCCCCACAGCCATCCCATTCTCAAACAGCAACACCAAAGGTGTAGATCTGAGAGCTGGAGGAGCCACAGCCTCAGCTTTCCTCCTGGGGTGACCTCACCAGCCCATACACTGCACATTGCATGGACACCAAGGGACCTGCACACAAGAGATAATACCTCAATAGCTTAATTGTTTTAAAGACAAACAAAACATAAAGCAATAAACTTATAAGGTGATAAGACAGAGTCACTTACCAGTCTGAGGAAGAGGGAGCAGCCACACTGGTGGGGCTTGGAACACTAAAGCCACCCCAGCCTGTGGTGATGATGGTGGTGAAGGAGGAGCAGCAGCAGCATCCACTCTGACTTTAGAAAAGCCCCTACCCCCAACACTGTGCAATATATCAATTACTTAATCACCGAATCAGGGATCCCAATCAACCCCCACTAAATACCTTAACACAGCAGGCTTGTTTCTTACAGCTGCTGATAAAGCAGATCCTGCTGAAGGGAGGCTGTCCCTGTCCTGTCCCCCCAGCCCAGCCTGGGTGGCTTCACTCAGGGACACTGTGCCCTGGGTTCTGGCAGCACAAGCACCACCCCACCCCTGCCCTGTCCTGAGCTTTCTTTGGGCCATACAATGGCAGAATCCTGCTTTGCCAGCGTGTCCCAGGCTGGGGGCACATGGAACACCCCTCAGACTGCAGTGATCGTGTGCCTTGCTTTTCCTCCAGACTGCTGGAGATGCCAGACATGGCCCTGATCCTGTGCTGAACCATGAGCCTGTCTGGGGAATGGCTCCAGCGGCACAAAAGCCCCACCAGATCCCAGAAGCATCTTTCAAAAAAAGTGTGTGAAGCACCAGCAGCTTCACATGGTGCAGTGGACACACTGCACGTGTTCCATCCTCTAACAGGGATGCTAAGGAGCTAACAAGTCCTCTCATACACAGGCTACACTTTCGTTTTGTGAGGTCTGTTTGTATTTAATTATCAAATAGCAAAGTATTTACATCAACGTTAGAGTTTCAAAGCGTCTCCACCCCCCCACCACCTTTTCAGGTTTTTTCCCAAAGTATTATTATTGTCCAAAAAAAAAAAAAAAGAAAAAAAGCTAAATACTTAGACACCAAAAAAGGCAAGTGAGGGGAGCTGGGGAGAGAGACACAGATCCACATGTTCTCTGCATAGTCAGTTGGAGATCTTACAAAAGACTGTGTAAAAAAATTATAACAGCAGAGGAGAATGACTTGTAGGGTTTTATGGACCCCAAGAAGCCAAAGAGCATCCTTAGGTGGGGGCTCCCCTCTGGAGTTTATTGGCTTAAAAGTCAATTGGCAGACAGAATGATGATGGAGGGGAAGCTCTGAATTCCCACAGCCTCCAGGTCATGCAAGCTGGCGAGTCCAGTGACACTGGGTCCCACCACTGCACAGAAACACGGATGGACACACGGACATGTGGACACACAGCGCCGTGAAGGAGGGCTTCTCTGGGATTGCCTTACTGCCTTCTGCCCTGAAGTGTCCCCAGCACATCTCCTTCACCAGATCCTGCTGAAAGCCTTGGGGAATTAAGCCATCCTGGGGTGCTCCTTGCACCTGCTGCCTTCTGGAAAGAGCCAGAGGCTGCACTAGCCAGGTAAACTCTTCCTGTCCTGCTGCACCCAAGACCCTGCACGTGCCACACA
Source organism: Toxostoma redivivum (assembly GCA_013397375.1). Taxonomy (NCBI): domain Eukaryota; kingdom Metazoa; phylum Chordata; class Aves; order Passeriformes; family Mimidae; genus Toxostoma; species Toxostoma redivivum. The sequence continues at coordinate 219,758 of VXBI01014838.1, forward strand.
CAACCAAAGGCCAAACCTTGACATGTGTGCTTGCCTTCTCTCTCCCCAGCTTCCAGACCAAACCTGGCTTCCACATGTTACAGCTGTAAAGGGTTTCTCCCAGGGACAGGGATCTGTATAATTTAGGCAGAGCTATGGCACAAGCCACCCCTTGGAACAGCTACCAAGGGACAGGGTGGTTGTGGCACTGCCCATCCCTAAAGGCTGCAAACATGAGGAGACCCAGAACACTGAGGTTTGGGGAGTCCCTGCCCAAACACAGAAATGCAACACAGCAAACCTGCTAGGAAGGGAGGGGGGGAGAAAAGGCTCCAACTCCCAAAATTATTTAAAAAAATCCATTAAACCAGCTGCTGCTCTTCAAGCCAGCATGATCTTTCCATACTGCTGAAGAGCCCATTCAAACTGATTTTAAATGTTTTACCCATTAAAAAAGGAGCCACTAAACAACCAACCATGTACTTGGTTCATAAATAAGTGGCTGGGCCAAACCACACCAGGGCACTGTGGGAGTGAGTGAGTGAGTGAGTGAGTGAGTGAGTGAGTGAGTGGCAGTGGCTTGCCTGGGTCCTGCTCTGGTGGAGATTTGGGGTGGGGGTTTTGGTCACCTCCTGCCCATGCTTGGCTCTCACCCAGCTTTTGTTGGGCACTGGCACCAAGGCAGGGGCTGGTGAGGGATGGGTTGGGTCTGCTGCCTGCAAGGAGGCTGTGCCAGAGGCAAACACCATCCCAAAGGTGGTGGGGAGGCACAGAAATCCCATTGCCTGAGAACTGAGAGGACACAGCCACTGGCTCCCCTCTGCAGGTCCTTCCCTCCAGTACCCCTGCCCCACAGCATCCCCCAAGCCCCCAACCCACCGTGCTCCAGGAGAGCATCCAAATATCCCCAGGTCTCTCTGAGCAAGGGTTTCTGAGACCCAGGAGGTGAAGGAGTGAAGCTTTGTGAACCAGCATGGTGAAAGGTTTCCAGCTGGGTATAGCCACAGGAGAGGGAAAACCGACACATGCAATGAAGTCAAGGTGTGGGACAGTTCAGGGATCACAAGGGTTATGTACAAGCAGGTGCTGGGTGGGAGAGGGCAGGAAATGAGCCTTGCTGACACCAGGGATCAGTCCCACGGGATGTGTGTGGGACAAAGCTGGGCAGGAAGAGCCACCCACTGCTGAGACATGGCTGAGGCCTTTGGGAGCGAGCAGAGGGGAGATGAGGATGCAAATGTGGCACAGCACTTCCAGATGGGGTATGTGGCTGGGGATGCTGCATGGGGATTGCTGCCTGGAAGCTGAGACACAGTGGGTAGAGGGAAGGCAGCTAAAAACATACCAGGTGGGCAAAACCATCTGTGAAAGTTGAGTACTTCCACCAAAACATTCCCACACCCAGAACAGCTACATGGGCCATGCACCCAAGCACCTCAGTAGCACTGGATTTGGTGGCAGGGCCAGCCCAGGGGACTCTGCTGGTGGGAAAGCTGGTGGCAGAGCTGGGGAGGATGGCTGGGTGGGTACTTCCCAAGGGTCTGGCTGGAAGACCTGGAGCATGTGGTGGGAGAAAGCACAGGAGGGTGAGGGCTCTGCTGGCACCCCCAGTCCTGCTCCCCAGAGAGGTGAGATGTGTCCCTTGGGGGAACAGCCAGAGCTGGAAGATTCAATCGTGTGCCTGGGTGCTCCAATGGGACAGTGTTGGCGACCAGAGCCTGGAGCTGTCATATTTCAGACTCTCAGAACCCACCAGCCATTAAGGTCATGATGAGGCCAGAGGGAACACCAGAGTTCTGCTGTCATCCCACGTCACGACCACCACCCCAGCACATTGCCCCATTCAAGCCAGCCTGGAATTATGACATCTCTGTGGCAAAACATCTCTGCCAGCACCCTTGGGAGAGCTGGAGCCGAGAAGGATATGGTGGGGAGGGTGAAGGGGCAGGGAAATTTGTGCTGATTTAGAAAGGAGTTGCAGGAGACTGGGACTGTGTGTCTGAGGGGGGGTGATGCTCTCCCCCAATTCCTCCTGGCTCACCCCCGAGCTGTGGGGTGAAAAAGTCTCCCAAAACCCATGTCTCTTGGCAGGAGATGCTCTGCTTGCCCTCCTGAGCTGGCTGTTGGTGCCCACAGGCTCCTCTTGCCAGCGGAACAGTGCCGCTTCGTTAAACATGGGCCAGAAGTCTTAATGAGCGATGGGGGAACCCAGCAGCTCCCCTGGCTGCATCTGGAGATAATGCCCTGTCCTGCTCCAGGGCTGCTCCACAAACACAGCCCCTCGCTGGGGAGCCAGCCCTTGGTGTCCCGTGGTGAGGACAGCAGCATCCCTGGTGCCAGGAGGAGCCCTGTGTCTATAGGTTCTCTCCAGGCTGGTACTGGGGCTCTGTCGAGGTGAAGTAGTCCTCCAGGAAAGCCTGCAGGTACTCGAAGGTGGGTCTCTCCTCCGGGTCCTTCCGCCAGCACTGGCACATGAGGTCGTGCAGGGACTCAGGGCACTCGGGCGGGCAGGGCATGCGGTACCCCCGCTCCACCTGGTCCAGCACCTCCCGGTTCACCATCCCTGCGAGCAGCCAGAGGAGACAGGCACTGATCAGAGCCGGGCCACACCCGCACCGTGCCTGTCCCAAGGGTGTTGTGCCTTAGGGGCAATCCCAGTGACCCAGGGAGAGAGGGACCCCTGGCCCAGCAGCACTTGTCCCTGTCACCTTGCTCAGGGACTAGAGTGGGACAGGGTGGCTGGGATGCTGCATCCTGGCCAGTATCTGCTCACTCCAGTGGGGCAGGATCCAACCTGGGAAGAGGCAGCTCAGGGGCAAGCACTGGGCATGGACAGCTGGTGTCAGGCACGATAATGGGGACAGGGCCTCTGCCAGCAAGTGCCAGCCCTCACCTGGGTATGGCACTCTGCCCTTGGTGGTCAGCTCGGTCAAGAGGATGCCAAAGGACCAGACGTCTGACTTGATGGTAAACCTGCCGTACAGAGCTGCTTCGGGGGCTGTCCACTTGATGGGGAACTTTGCACCTGGATGGAGAGGCAGGGTGAGGGGGTGCCTCCAGGAGCCCTAGAGCCACATGCTGGTTCCAGGCATGACACACCATGGGGACAGTGGCCATTGCTCTGGTGCCAGCAGCCCTTGGCACGCACCTTGCCGAGCTGTGTACTCATTGTCCTCGATGAGTCGTGCCAAGCCAAAATCAGCCACTTTGCACACCAGGTTCTCCCCCACCAGGATGTTGGCTGCCCGTAGGTCCCGGTGCACGTAGTTCATCCTCTCCACATAGGCCATGCCAGATGCAATCTGTGGGGAGCAGAACGTGGGGCACTGCAGCTGACAGGGTGACACGAAAGTCCCCAGGGAGAGCCTGGCACCACTAAGGGGAGCAGGGTGCAGTGGGACCCAGCTGAAGTGTGGGAAACACCAGTTGCTCAAGAAATGCCATGCAGGCTTGGGTTTTCTGGCCAGGGAGAGCTGGCAGCAACAGGAATGGGCAAAATAATGGTCCCAGAGGGCAACCCTGCTCTGGGTTGAGAGCCAGCAGTGGCACCCACCCAAGCAAGGCTGCAGAGCACCCCACTGCCTGACCAGTGACAGCCACCACAGCCCAGTGAGGGGCTCAGGCAGCCAGTGTCCCCACAAGGAATGAGGGAGGCCCAGGGATGTGCAAACCCACCTGAGCAGCCATATCCACGAGCTGGGGCAGCCGCAGGTACTTGCCCATCTCACCCTTCAGGAAGTCCAGGAGGCTCCCTGTGAGGAAGACCATGGTGAGAGCAATCTGGAGGAGCAGAACCCCTCAGCTGTCCCCTCGGTGTCCCTCCTGTGCTCACCCTTGCTCATGTACTCGGTGACGATGTAAATGGGCTCCTCTGACACCACAGCGTAGAGCTGAACCAGCTTCTCGTGTCGCAGCTTCTTCATCACCTGGGCTTCCTGCAGGAAGGCCTCTGGGGACATGGTGCCAGGCTTCAGTGTCTTGATGGCCACCCGGGTGGTGCCATTCCAGGTCCCTGTGGCACAGGACACGCTGCTCAGGGCACATGTATGGGGCAGGGGGATGTGTCCCTCCCCTGCTCCACCACAGGCTTCAGGCATCTGCAGATGGCTGGGGACAGGGTGCAGGTGGTGACACAGAGGGGACAGCAGGGTGGGAATGGTCCTTACCCATCCACACCTCTCCGAAGCAGCCCTGTCCCAGCTTGACCTCCAGGCGCAGCGATTCCCGGGGGATTTCCCAGGCATCCTTGGCAAGGCCTTGGGTCTGGGGCTTGGACGTGGGGCAGATGTTGGTGAGACGGTGGCACAAGCCATCAGCATGTTCTGGCACAAGAAGGAACAATAGCAGGGTGACACATGGGTATTTAGGCATGTGATGTCTTTACCCCACATCTTTCCTGCAAACACCTTGGAGACCCATACCCAAACCCTCACCCTCTGCCCTAAAACCCAGCTGTTCACCACAGTCCCAGGGCATTGGTGACTTCCCAGCATCACCCACCCTGCAGCAAGGGCAGCCCAGGGTGCCACCCAGACCCCAAGGGGACCCCCATGGCTACCCACTGGAGTAGTAGGCCACCAGCTGCTGCAGGCTGTTGAACTGGGTGCGGGAGGTGATGTAGAAGCCACCGCTGTCCAGCTTGCGGATCTTGTAGTGCTTCACGTTGAGCCCCTTGGCGTTGTCAAAGTCGGACACAGAGAGGCAATAGGCACCTGTGGGCACGACAGAGGGGCTGTGGGAGATGTGCCATGGGTGGGGACTCTGTGGGCGGGCATGGGGGAGGCAGGACTGGGCATGGAGGTGCTGCCTCCATCCCAACGCAGAGGATGGGGAGCAGCTCCTGGCTGCACCAGCTGGCACCAGGTGCCAGGGAGGAAAGGCACATATCCCCCAGCTACAGCCATGCCACACCACCACAACCTCCAGCTGCCCTCTGCTTGCACAGCAGCTCTGCAGCAGCCATCCTATGGCATGTGCTAACAAGGGGAGAAGAGCAGACAGAGCCAGGCTGGGGGCAGCTGCTGACCAACAACTTCTCAATGTCTCAGAGAGAAGCTAAGGGGCTGGTGGGCTCAATTCCCTCCTGCACAAATCCCACCACAGCTTCAGGAGCCTGGCTCTGCTCTGCCCACATGAGAACAATGTGGCATTGCTGGGGCCACAGATGGCAGAGGGGAAGATTTGTGCTGCTGCTTGAAGAAGCTGCTTCCATCTGAATAAAAGAAATAGTGGTAAGTTCAAGGAATAAAATCAGAAATTAACATCAAGGGGCTTTTCCCAAAGGTACATTTGGAGCCAAACTAAACCAGGTAAGAAACATCATCCTCAGGCAGTAAAACCTCAAAGATCACAACTTGCACTATCAGAAGTGTCAGACTTGAAAGGACTTAAAGTTCATCATTCCCTCATCCTGACTGCCCAGGAAGCACATGTTCAAGATTTTGTCACTATACAGGGACCAAGGGAAAACAAAAATAATCTAGTTGGGGGTGTACAAAAACCCAGCCAAATAAACCAACAACAAAAAAAGCCAGGAAAAGAGATCGTCCTGCCTGGTGGTCTTGCCAGAGTTGGTGAGACCCCTGGCTTCCATCCTGCCATGAGCTGAATCACCTCTGTGAAGGATGCTCACTGGGTAGGCAGTGGTGGGACATCCCTCCAGCCCATGGGCTCAGTGTTGTAACAGTGCTTTTGGCACAGGCGTGTCACTGGTGATGTGATGGCCACATCAGCATCATCTCCCTGGAGACCAGCACCAGCAGGAGAGACTGTGGGGACTCAGGGTACCCCCACTCCCCCAGAGAGGGTCTCCTCCAGGCCAGCAATCCCCCCAGCCCTGCTCACCTTTCGTGGTCTCGCTCTCCCGGACCAGGAAGGTCCCTCGGGGGTTCTCGGGGTTGAGCAGCAGCCGCTCGGACTCCCGGCGAGTGATCTTCCCAAAATACCACCTGCAGGAGAAAGGCAGAGGGTCAGCACCTGGCACTACCCCTCCACTGCCTGCCCAAGCAGGGGGGCTCAGCCCTGGCCCACCCACTGCAGGTTTGGGAGACCAGGGGCTGTGTCTGGGCTCAGGCACCTCGGTGTGTGCCACATCCCCATACAGCCTGGGCTGGGCATCACCTCCCCACCATCAGGGTTGGAACCTTCCTGCCACACCTTCAACTAGACCAGGCTGTTCAAAGCCCCATCCAAATTGGCCTTGAACACTCCCAGGGATGAGGCAGCTTCTCTGGGCAACCTGTGCCAGTGTCTCACCATCCACCGGGTAAAGAATTTTTTCTTAATGTCTGATCGAAATCTTTCCTTTTAGTTGAAAAACATTCCCCCTTGTCCTTTCACAGGCCTCTCTGTCAATGTAAAATGTCTCTGTCTTTTTTAGAATCCCCTTTAAGTTCTGGAAGGCTGCAATGAGATCTCTCTGGAGCCTTCTCCAGGCTCTCCATAAAAACCAGTCTAAAAGCACCTACAGCCCTGCTATGCCACCACTCACCCCTCCACCATGCAAGCACGATGCAGCACTGCACTTATGGCCTAAAGAAAGGTTGGCTTGCACAAAGGGGAAAACTAACAAAAATAAAAAAACCCAGAGGGCTTGGAAGCTTCTCCCAGCAGGGGGCAGGGGTGGAGGGGGAGCTCAGGGTGTGTTTGCTATCCCTTGTCTATGAACTGTCTAGAAGATGGCAATTACTCTTCAGCCTGGATGGAGTCTGAGGGCGCGACATAGTTACTGGGGATGTAGCCCGTCTGTCCTGTAGTGAGGGAATGAGCCAGCCACCAGTCACCTTCCCTGCAAGAGAACCAAAACACACTCAGTGTGAAGCCAGCAGCCCCCCAGCCAGCCCCTCACCCGCCCACAGGCACCGGGGGAGGATGAGCCAGCACAGAGCCCCACTGGGAAAAGGTGCAGCCCCAGAGCCCCCAGCCCCACAGCCAGAGCCCAGCCAGGAGTGCTCCTGCTGCCAGCCCCTGCTCCTGCCTGAGCTGTTACTGCGGCCATCCATCCACATATGGAATGCTTTAAAGCTGAATCAGGCAGGGCAGCCAGCAAAATACCTTTGGAGCCACCTGAAAGGGAAGGGTATCTGGCTGGAGGTTGGGTCGTGGCAGCAGGGAGCAGCAGGCAAGGAGAGGGACAGGAAATGTGGAGAAGCGACAAAAGGATGGCAGCAATTGAAAAAGGAGCCAGGAAAACCCAAGGGAGTTAGTTAAACACAGGCTGCAGAAAAGCAGCAGGACAGGGCTGAGGTTTGGGCAGGGACTGAGCCCTGCCCATCTGTGGTGTCCAGCCTGGATGCAGCGGGATCTGTCCAGCCCATTCACAGCCCCTGCAAGGCTGCAGCCTCGACCCTGAGCCTCCTGTGCCTCCACAGCCACCAGTGAGGCTCCTTGTCCCTAAAATCCTGCAGCTGAGCCGCCATCCATCCCTCCTGCCCCGGGCACAGCAGCCCCAGGCGTGTCCCCAGGAGCTGGGGGGAGCTCTGCCCTCCTTCCTGCAGCTCCTGCTCCGGACAGGGCTGGGAAGGACAACAAATAAAAAACAACAAGAGGACGGCAGGAGGTGATTTCCCCTTCCTGTGGACAGCAGGGCTTTTCCTCCCACCAACTGCATCTTCTTGCCCAACAAAGACAGTCACTGAATTCATCCTGACCACAAGAGAGACGAGGCTATGGGAAAAGTGCAGATTCGTGGGAACAGCACCGTAAGGATTCAAAACTTGGCAGGACAACCTCCACAAACATGCAACAAAAAAACACCAATAACCTCAGTCACCACTACAAGGATCACCAGACCACATCCAGACCCATCCCTGACACTGCAGATGTGTAAAACTCCATCCTTACTCCAGACTCACCAGCTGCTTGTGACCTGTGCTTTTCCCAGCTAAACCAGTGATGCTTCAAAGCACTGGGATTACCCAGACTTGGTGTCAGTGTGGTGGGGATGGTGGGGACCTTCCAGGCTTCTCTTCCTACTCATAGAGCTGGGCTCTGCCCCTGAACAGCCTCACAGCAGCCCTGGATGATATTTTAGCTTCTTCCAGCCCCAGCACATCTCATAGCAGGCAGCTTGTGCTCCTCAGCCAGGGCTGCTGCCCCAGTCACCTTCTCTGAGGTGGTTCTGAAGGGGACAGGAGGCTGGTTGGGCTCCTTTCCCACATGACCAGAGTAAACATCTGCTTGAAAAATGCCCAGCTTTTGACTTGTGGCTTTATTCCAGCTTGGGCTGCAAGGCTACAAGCTAGGAATTCAGCAAAACAAACTATTCCAAAAATGTCTCAGTGGGGAAAAAATAATAAATCATCATCATCATCAAAACAAAGCATTTCAACAATTCCCTGCACAATCTTACCCAAAATATTCCACCACATCCCAGTTGGCTGCCTGCTGGCTGGGAGGAGATTTCTTCCCAGTGGAAATGGTACCACAAGAGCCTTTCTGCACTGGGTGGATTGGTAGGATGACCCAGAGCAGGGAGGTGAGCGATGTGGAGGCTTCTCTCACCCTGAACAATCCCAGCCCTGTCAGAGCAGCCAAACCTGCTGCCCCCCTGCAAAGCCACCCTGGCCATGGGCTCCCACTGTGCCCAGCACCTGCCAGCCCTTCCTGGGCTGAACCCAAGCCCCCTTCCTGCAGCTCCAGGGCATTAACTGTCCTGCCAGGGAGCCCAGGGGACATCACACACCTGTCTGTTGCTATCCCCAAGGTGCAGCAGCCTGAGCTGTTCCCAGACTGTGTGAGCATCTCTGGGAGGTCATTGAGAAGAGTGATTCACTCCTGAGCACTGCACAAACTGCCCAACTTCCTCCACCACCTCATTCCCTGTAGACATCTCACCCACACAGGCACTGGGAAGGTTGGCAGCTACATCCTGCACCCTCCACCAAAGGACTGCATCACCAAAAAAACCCCTTTTGCTCCCCAGGATGCTGCAGAGCCCTTCACAGACTAACCCTGCCCTCTGACTGAGCCTTTGACAAATAGCAGTAGAGGAAAAAAAAGTGTGGAAAGCCCAGAATTTATAAAAGCCATAAAGAAAAACCCCTCATATATGGGCCTGATCTGGACCCCCACCGGCAGAGCTCACTTTGCAATAGCTGGAAAGCAGAACTCAAGCATGGAGCTCACACACTGCTGAGACTGAAAGTAAGAAGCAGCAAAACTCCCAAATTCAGGCTTTTTCTGCAACATTGAAACTCTGCACATCCCAGACTTCATAGATGAAACAAATCACCATTAATAAACAGCATCAGAACAATGAGAACAAGGATCAGATTGAAAACAGGTTTGTGCCTCACTGCCCAAGCACTGCAGGAGAAATCTCACTCCTGGGATGTTCCCTTGTCTTTCCACCCTTTGACTTTGCTGTTTTGGGTGCCCATGTTGGAAGGCAGCAGTGGAGGGGGAGCAGGAGCTGCAGCTCCTGTGGCAGCTCCATAGCTGGGGGACACTGGGGACATTGGCTCTGCCAGCCAGGCTCTGGACTGTGTGTGCCTCCTGTCAGGACAGACCACACATGGGATTAATTCAGGATCATTTTTAGGAGCATCTTCCAGCTGGCCATGCTGCCTTGCACATGATGTACGTGCTGTGGTGACCAGCATGGGGAGCAAACCAGGGAGTCAGACCTCTGAGGAAATACTTGAATCACCAGAGCCACTCATGAAATATAAAAGTAAAATTTAAAAGTGCAAAAGAAAAATGCAAAGGGCAGGGAGGAGTGGAAAGTCAACTGGAAAGAGAGTGAAGAGAGGAACCACACATGGACAAGGAAAGGGGATGGGTTCAGAGCTCCCAGGTGCAGACACAGCTCTGGATGGAACATTTCCCCAGCATGGAAAATGTTCTGGTCACACAGAGAGGACAAATGCAACCAATCACAAAACCATCTGGAAACCATCTCCTCCTAGCCCTGTTCCATCCAACCTGCCCTCAAGTGAGCAGCAGACAGGCTTTGATCATTTAGGTCATTTATAATAACAGTAAGAATGTGCAATACACACCTGACATCCACTTTTCTCCTAAACGACAGCATGGAGGGAGACAAAGAAGAGTCAGGAGAGAAGCTGAGACCAGAGACAATGTACAAGCACAGGGAAAAGCACCCATGAAGCTGAGGGATGTGCCCAGGCTAACAAGAGGGAGCTGAGCATGGATGGGGACGGGACTGGTGGGGACGTGGCTCTGTGTTGGAGGGCACAGAATGGCCAGTAAAGAGAGGACGTGGCTTGGTGACAAGGCTGTGAGGCCACAGTGACCAGCAGCAGGGCCAGGAGGATGAGGAAGCAGGCAAATGACCGCTGTCAGTGTCCTTGGACAAGTCACTGTGTCCTTGGACGAGTCACTGTGTCCGTGTGCATTCTGGCACATCCCTCTGAGCACCCATCCCTGGGAGAGCTGGTCCTGCCGGGCGGGGCTGGGGCTCCACAGGACGCACACAGGTGACAGCTCACCCCGTGGCTGCAGGCACAGGGACACTCACGTGTTGTTGACGATCTGCAGGCGCTCTCCTTTCTTGAAGGACAAGTCCGTTTCGGTCCGGGACTCGTAGTCGTAGAGGGCTACGAAGGTGGTGACTCCCCCTGTGACAAAGATCACTCAGCAGGGGCACAGCCACGGAACTGCGCTGGGTGCCCCTCCCACCATCCTCCCACTGGCTGATAACACACACCTGCTTCTCCCCCAAGCCCAGAGCCCCTCAAAAACCCAAGACCCCAAGGAGCTGGACACAAACCCCCAAGACCAGCTGAGACCCTCCCCACCCTGCTGTTCCCACAGCCCGCACGGACCAGCCAGTGCCCCGGCACGCTGCGGGGAGGTGACCGTGTCAGAGGTGTTGAAGCCTCCAAAGAGCTTGGACTCGGCAGCCATGGTCCCGAAAGAGCGGCTGGGCGTGCGGTGGCCGTCGGGAGCAGCCGCCTTGCTGGGAGTCTGCGAGGCTGGGTACCCCCCATGGTGGCTGTTCTCGGGGGGCTCCAGGCTGCGCCGGCGCTGGCTGGGGTCTTTGGGCTTGCTCTTGCTGCTCCCCATGGTCCCGGGCTGGAGGACACACAGACACACAGAGAACTTCTATTATTATTATTATTATTTTATTGTTAATAAGAATTTGTTTCTCAAGTGACAGATGCCTGCCCACCAGGAAACGAAACAACCTCTGGAGTCTGTTCAAGCAGCAGCTGCTGGGCAGTCTGGCCATCCTGCCCTTGCCCTGGGACACCAGTGCCTCTCATTAACCTCCTGTGTGGCCACAGCAGGCAGTGAAACTGCCAGGACATGCTTTGGGAGCAGAGGGAAGCACGTTGAGCTGTGGGAGTGCAGAGCAAAGATGCTGAGCATGGAACCTGGACCTTTGCTGAGATTGTGTGGCAGCTCTAGGGCCAGGAATCTGCCACGGGATACAGCTCAGTCCCCACGTTTCCTCCTACACATGAGTTTCTACCAGGATGGGGATTTAAGTACTGAAGACAGACCTTTGAAGTCCAAAACATGCAGCCAACAGGATAAAAGTTTAAATCAGAAGCAGTTTCAGGCAGTTTGCAGCCAAGGACCAAGGGATCTCGCCTTTATATATAGTGAAATAGTTTATATATAGCCTTCCTTTCCACTCAAGACCACGCTCTATAAATACCTTCAAGGTAATGACATAAATGAAGGCAGGGAATTATTTGCAGTCTCCAAAGATGGCAGGATACCCAGCAGTGTCCTGAAGCTATGGAAGGAAATATTTAGGCTAAATCACGCATGGCAGGAGGGAAAAGGGAGGTGGAGACAAGCAGGGAGGAGAGTATCTCTGATAAGAAAACAAGCAGGGAAGCAGCAGAGGAGGCAGCTGCTGCCCACAGGATGCAGACCTGGATGCAGCCATCTGTGAGGTTTGGGAGGACTTAGCCTCATCCAACAGAGGGTTTTTCTAGCCCAGCTTTGGAGAGAAGCTCAGGCCAAGCCCCCCAGAGCCATGGGCAGCCCCAGCAGCCTGCACAGCCCCAGAGTCACTGGGGCAATGCCCTTGGCTCTTGCTGTGGGAAAGCTCAGGGGTGCCAGGCACAAGCTGCTCCCTGTTCCCCTCAGCTCCCCTCCCACAGCAAGGGCTTTGACTGACGATCAGGACTTATTTCCCAAAAGACACAATTTCCATCTACTGTTTTCCAGCTCCCACACTGCACAGAGGACCAGCAGTGTCCTTGAGTGACCCATGCCGGCAGGCTCAGATCCTGCCATGGTTTGGGAAATGTAATAAACTGATATTTTTGTGCTGGCTGTGATTCCAGCAGCCACTGCAGTGGGCAGCAGAGCTGTCCTTCCTCCTGTGGATGTAGGTGATGAGGAGGGACCATGTCTCTACCTGCCACAGGACTCAGTCCACCCATATCTGTGCGAGGCTTTGAGGGTCTCAAAGCAAATAAGGGTCAAATAAAAGCTTTGGACTTGCAAATGGTCACTTCTGGCAATCCAGAATCCTGCAGCCAAGGGGAAGGAGTCTGTCTCATAAATAAATGCACTTTAAAAGCTTGTTGCAGTAGAAGCAGAACTGCAGGGGAGAGCAAGACCTGAGGAGTGATGACAAGGAGCCCCCACCTCCCTGTCCCCAGCCAGCCCCTTGCTCACCTCTGCCTGGGGCTCTGGCACCCGCTGGGGCTCCCAGGATGCCAGTGGCAATGCAGGGAGAAAAGTGGGAGCATGGCAGGGCTGTGACCATGTGGCTTGTGACTCCCCACGGGACTGTGAGCAAGAGTAGAGCTGCTCAGAGTTTCCCCTGGAAGCAGCACTTCCCCAGGCAGGAAAACACCCTAGCCAGGACAGTGGGTTTAGCAGCACTCTGGAGACACAAGAGTCCCCCAAGCACATTTTCTGAGCCTGGGTCAGAAAATGATTTATCAGTGTGCTGAGGAAGTCAAGGTATAAAATAGTCAATATGCCCAGAAATTAGCCAGGAGCAGAGCACAGAGAGGGGACAGGGGATCCCCCAGACACTTCCCTAAAACAGGGGGGTCCTCACCTGCACACCTGTGAGCCTGTGGGCACAGGATGTGCAACTTCCAGGCATGTCCCGGCCAGGAACACCATGAACTGTGAGTTCATCCCTCCTCATTCAGCAGTTTGGGCAGGGAGAGCTCCCACCCTGCACTGGGGTGCTGGCCCTGCCAGGCAAGGGCTTTACTGGATGTGCTGGTCATTGGGACATGACGCTCTGACAGGGCCCAATCCAGCTGTCAGGACTTTGGCTGCAAGAGCCAAAGATGGAGGAGGAAGAGCCAACAGCTCTCTGGGGAAGGGGCTGCAGAGCCCCACTCCAAACCCTCCTGTTGCTTCCCATTAAATAAATACCTGCACACTCTGACTTCAACCTGGGCAGTGCAAAATGCAGGCTGGCAACCCTGAACTGTGCCCAGAGGCACTGGCAGCCTCACACCATCCCCACTCTGAGTCCCAGGTAACTCAGCCACCACTACCATGTGGCTTTAGCCCTGTGGCTCTCCTGTCCCCAGGGAGGAGAGGGGCCTGAGAAAACCCTTACAGCTCCCACACCCCCTTGGCAGCAGGAAAGGAAAGGGTGCAGATTCCCCTGGGAGAATGCAGGGTTGTGCAAGAGCCTGGCAAAGGAGTGATTAATGACAGCAAGAATGTGCTGTGCACTCAGGTCCTGGGGAGGTACCAGGGAGAAACCCCCCCTGCCTCTGGCACAGTCGCCAGTGAAAACGCCCCCGGAGTCAAAGGGCAGAGAATGAAGTGTGATGGCACCCAGTACACCCCAGCAGCATCACTGGGAGCTGTGGGACAGCATCGCAGCAGCCAGACTGTAAAAAATACCCATTGCCAGGAGCTATGCTGTGTATATGTCTAATGAATTTATGTCTAATAAATACAGCATTTCCACACACAGCAGGCTGCAGGGACGCTCAGCTCCACCAACATCCAGCCAGGGCAGCCTGGCTGATGCCCTGTGGGATATTGCCCTGCTGCCGTGCTTTTCACAGCTGACAAGGCTGGGATGGGGGGCTCAGCATCGCTCCCCATCCCGGCCCGTGCCTTGGTTCTCAGCAGGACTGCCTCTCTCCCCCTCCAAGGCTTGTGCAGAGGGCTGGAGCGGGGCCAGCGCTGCCTGCGCTGGGCTCTGAGCGCTGCGATGCGATGCGAGGCGAGGCGGCGGGCAGGCAGCTTTCCTGCGGCGGGGATTAGCACCCCGGGCACGTCGCAGCCTGCAGGAACTCCCTGCTCTCCTCTCCGGGGGCAGCGCCAGCGGCACAGCACGAACCACCGGGGCATGAGCTGCGAGCCCTCGGCTGAGCCCCCGGGCCGGGGAGCACCTACGGAGGGCTGGCTGTGCCTCCTGCACCTGCAGCCAGCCCCAGCCCACCCAGGGATGCTCCGGGGCCAGTCCGGCTGTGGCAGAGCACCCGGTCCGCAGTGTGAGCCCTCCCCAGAGGTGAAGCAGCCCGGTCCCTGTGCCCAGGCTGTCGGTGATGTCTTACCGGAGCTTTCGGCTACAGCCTCGCCGCGGGCTGGGGAGGGGCTGCCGGCGAACTCAGCTCAGCTCCTGCGAGGAGAGGGAGCGTCAGCACCCCCGCCCCGACACCCTCTCCCCCCTCGCCACGGTCCAGTGCCCAGGGCTGCCTTCATCCTCCTCCTCGCCATCCCTCCGGCGTGGGGCCGGCAGCTCGCTCCCGCTCGCTCTGATCTCTCATGTGTGAAGAGGGGATGATTGTCTGCTCCACTTCATCAACCCCACTGGGGATGGCAGAGGAGGCGGCTGGAGCCGCCCCAAGCGATGTCCCGGAGTGGAAGGGGAGTACAGGCACCCCCCAGCCCAGCAAGGGATTTTTCATGGGAAAAGCAAAGCCAGTTCCTCCAGACACACCAGCATTTCCAGCCCTGTTGCTCCATCTCCGGACAGGCATGGTCGGCCACCAAGCAGAGACCTGGTCCCCCGGGATGAGTCATGTGCTCCATCCCCAGCAGCAGAGACAAATGCTACGGCACAAACCGTGCACAAGGTATGCGAGCAACCTGGGCTGCTCAAGCCCTGACTCATCCAGAAAAGCATGTTTTAGCTAAATTTTCAAAAAGGATGGATTTCTCTCACAAGTGTACGTGATGGGGGGGATCCCTCTCAGCAGCAGCAGTAGCAGCTCGGGGCAGAGCTTCAGGTGGAAAGCAGAGCAGGACATGACCCCGCAGAGGCAGGGCAGCCTCTCACCTGGCTTTGCCACCCTTTCCCAGTCCCAGCTCCTGCAGGAACTGCTCCCTCTTCTCCTACAGAAAGGAAATTCTCTCTCCAACCAGCCCTGCCCACACAGTGCTGAGCAGAGGCTCCAGCTGCCCCCAAGGGGCTCCTGCTCCTGCACAGAAGGGATTCAGACCCTGCTTCAAGGCCCCAAGCAGTATCTCGCCAGGCTCCTGCCCCAGCTGGAGCCCAGGTTTCACACTTCATCCGAGGCCAACATCCCGGGTTTCACACCTCATGTAAGGGGAATATCCCAGTGTCCGCATGCAGGGGCCCTGCCCAACCACAGGTTTGTTTTCACGGCTTCCCCTTCCCCCTGCTAATAAGTTTTGTCACTATTTTTAGTGCATTTGATTAGGATAATGAGTGGGAGCTGACTGACAGCTCTTTAAGATGTTGAATGGTTTGTAATTTGTACTTGACAAATACTGGCTGGTAATGATTGCACAGCGGGATGGAGGGGGGAAGCTGCAGCCCCAACTCCAGGCTGCAGCACATACAAATAAATCTGTGCCACGTACACACGTGGTGCCCATGTCCCTGCCACCCGGGCACGCTGCGACACGGGCTCATGCGGCAAGCCCACAACAATGATTAGACCAAAAAGAGCCCAAAAAGCCATGAGGAAAATCCAAATATGCCTCATCCTGGGGTCAGCTATGTGTCAGAGCAGTGGGGTGCCAAGAAAGGGCAGGTCCCTGGGTGGATGGACGCTCTAGCAACCTCACACTGACAGATGTGAGTGTTTGGTGGCTGAAGGTGGCTGCTGTGGCAGCAGTCTGGCACTCCCTGGCACGTCTGGCACAGCCTGGCACTGTCCTGCTGCTCACCTGGCAGTGGGGCTGCCATCCTCACCAGAGTATCACTGGTATCACAAGTATATCCCCACCTATCTCCATCTGTGTGCTGCTGGCTCTGCATTTGGGGTCTTCCCGGCCTCCATTCCTCCCCAGACACAGGGGAGGGTGCCAGGGCTGAGCTCAGCCACGCAACTTGCCCGGGGCAGAGGCCGCAGCAAGGAGAGGCCGACCCCGCCCTCCCCTCTCCAAAAGCAATTAAAAATGAAGCACACTCGGCTGCACACCTCAGCTCGGATCAGATCACGGCACGCGAGAGAGCGGCAATGCCTTCCTCCACTGCTGTGCTGGAAATGCCACCTGCACTGCCCAGCATCCCCACGCCTCCCACACCCACACCCCCCAAAAATTAACTGGCAAGTTGGGTGGCAGGAAAAGGCTCCATCCTGTACCCTACCTCCCTGTGCAGAGATGCTCTCACAAAGGCAGCAGCGAGGGGAAGCGGCAGCTCCCCGGCGAGTCCCGCTCCGGCTGCTTGGCTGCGCCCGGATCGCTCAAGGATACAATGGTGGTACGGGCAGGCTGACAGCGGCGAGGGGAAGCGATCTTATCGTCTTTGCAAAGACACTAACAAAAGACACTGATTGGGAGCAGACAAAACACGGCAGAGGCAGAAACCTTGGGAAATGCCACGACAGGCTGGGGCCCAACACCAGACACGGAGCTCTGGGGAGGGAAACATCTCTGGCAAAACAGGCGCTGTCCTTGGAGCTGCTCCAGAGCCGGGGGTGCTGAGCGGCGCTGCCGGCAGGATGGATAGGGGTGCTGGGGGAGNGGGACGGCGGGCGAGACAAAGCAGCCTGGCGGCACCCAGCCCGTGGCAGCCGGCAGCGGGGACACGGACAGGCACAGAGCAGCGGTCCCAAACACACCCAGCCCCCTCCATCCCCTTGGCACACAACCCCCTCCCAGCAGGACCAGGGCCAGCCGGGGCAGATCCCTCCAGGATCAATGGGAGCTGCCTGCAAGGGCTGCCACTAACCCAGAGGCAGCCAAAGGGCACTTTGCCATCCCCCGTGTCCCCCTGCTTGGGTGGCACCAAGTGGCAGCAGCGCTGCCCCGTCCAGCGTGGCCCCCCCGGAGCGGGGTCGGTGCTGCCATAACCACATGGAGGTGGTCTTTTAATCACCTTAAGGTAGCACCCTGTCCCCTTCCCCGCTTCGCTCTCTGCTCCCTCCCCACATTTCAGTAGGACGCACAGCCCCGGATATGCTCGCAGAACAGTTTCCCCCTCTGTCCCAGGGGATGCTCCTGGTTTTGCCTTTCCCACGGCAAGCATCACAGCTGGGGGCCAGCGAGCAGCAGCGCAGCCCCCGTGCTTTGGGGACAGCCTCGCTGCCCCGGCTCAGCCCACCATCCCCTCTGCCACCCGAATACAGCCAGTCACCGTGTCCAGCCAGTGACAATTCCTGTCCCCTGTCCCGTGCCATCAGGCTTTGCTCAGTACAAGACAGGGAACACAGGCTCGTCTCTGCCAGGCTGGGACCAGCCTCACTGCAATGAGTCCCAGGAGCTGTGAAAAGGGGGAACTGCTGCCCCAGCCTCACAAGTGGAGTGTGATGCTGCAACTCTTCCTGCCCAGGTGACGCAGTAAGGGCACGTCTGACTTGTGCCTGCAGCCCTTCTCCTCCACAAGGACACTCATTTCTCACCTGCACTGATTCCTAGGAATCAGTGGAAACAGGAGGAACAATGCAGGGATGCTCACTTCATCCCTCAGCTCCAGCCTGGGGATGGGAGATGCCCCAGGCATGTGTCCGCAGTGCCTGTCTGGGATCTCTGCTTTACCCAGTATCAGCACATTGAAAGTATCAGCCAAGGCAGTCCAGCCACCCCCGGGCTCCCTCCAGCTGATGGAGAGCACTTCCAGATGAAAGAATGGCTGGAGTAGGGAGGGCAGTGCAGCTGCTGTGCAGGAGCCCAGCTACACATTCCCCACAGATACAAGTCCCAACCCCTCCTCTCTGACCCTGTCAACTCCCGTTAAAATTAAGACCATCTTAATTAAAACTCCTCAGCCCAAGACAGCAGAGGCCAGTTCGTCACAAAAGAGGAAAGGATAATTAGATCAACCATCCAAATTCACTCCCCCAAAGCATGCGGGAGAGTCACGGTCAGGAGCAATGTGAAACGCCTCCAAAAATACATGTCAAAACAGGGAGTTTAAAAGACCAAAACAAACATTCTGAATGTTCATGTGACCAAGAAACTGGGAAACTCCAAGCATGCACACTAGGAGCATGTAGGGAGCTTGAGCTCTCCCAGCCATCACAAGGTCAGCCCCTGCACAGGCAGATTTTGGCTTGCTGGGGTGATAGGCAGTGGCTCTGCCAACATCAGTGGTCAGAGAGCTGCAGGCTGTGCCTCTCCTACCCCCACAGCACCCCAAAACCAGGCAAAGGCAGGGGCATCCTGACACTGGGCACCCCTGAGCACCATACTGCATAAGGCTGGCAGGAGAAAACCACAAGCCTTATCTCCCTGGAACAATGCAAGCAGCTGAATGGAGGAAACAGAATGTGTTGCACGTTGTGTTTGCTGGTGCTGAGCTGAGCACTCAGTTTTAAGCCTTTTCCCCACTGAGAGATGTGAGAAGGGAAGGTGGCCATTGCCACACCTTGTCACATCCCTATCACTGCTCTGCAGCAGGTCTGGGGACCGACAGGACCACGTCTTTGGATCTGTCAGCGTGTGGATGCATCCCTTCTGCACTGTAAGGGCATCCAACAATTAGAGAAGGGAAAACAAAGCTTTCTCACCCTGAGGGTGGTCCAGCACAGGAACAGGGACCAGAGTGGTGCTGGGATCCCCAGCAGGAGATGCTCAAAGCTGGCTGGGTGCTCTGCAGCCTGACTGTGCTGGCGCTGCTCTGGGTCGGAGCAGGGATGCCTCCCAGTACCTCCCAGCCTGACTCAAG
Organism: Toxostoma redivivum; assembly: GCA_013397375.1. Taxonomy (NCBI): domain Eukaryota; kingdom Metazoa; phylum Chordata; class Aves; order Passeriformes; family Mimidae; genus Toxostoma; species Toxostoma redivivum. The sequence goes on from VXBI01014838.1 coordinate 238,731, forward strand.
CCTACACTTCCAGCATTCCCATCAGGACACCAGCCAAAGCCAGGAATTGCCCAATCAGCTTCAGCAAATGCTTTCCAAGGCACACAAAGCCTTTGGCCTGCATTAACCTGAGCTGGCTTCTCCCAGGCAGGTGATGAGGGCACCGCTCTCCTCCTGCCAAGTCCAGGAGAAGGAAACTGAAAGGAAATGCTTCCAAGGGCAGGAGTGCCCGTGGGGCTGGGAAGAGACAACGCTGAGCAGGGAAACTCTGATGTTGAGCTAAAATGGCACTAGGAGCTGGAGCTCTTGGCCACCAGGACTGCCTGGAGCCACGGGGCAATGCTTCCCCAAAACAGCCCTGTGGCTCAGCACTCCTCAAAATGTGCCCTTTTAACACTGGCCCCTGGGCATGCTGGCACCTCTGAACTCCCACTGCCTGTCAGTTCTCTAGCTTTCCACGGCCCATCACAGCCCTGCTGTTCCCATCCTTCTCCAAGCAAAGAACCAGGACAAGGGACTGGCACCACTGGAGGGGGTGATGGAGACTTGGTGACACAAGCTGGCCCTTGTAGGAGGAGGGGTGATTTCTGTTCCCCATTTCTGCAGCGCCTCTCCCAGCACAGGCAGCCTCAGGCTCCAGGAAATGTGGTTTCCTTCCGTTTTCTGGAAGTGAACATCAACCCTGGGTGCTCTCTGGGGATGGCTGTGGCAGCACCCAGCCCACTCCATGCCCTGCTCAGCTCCTGGGGAAGGGGCAGGTGGCAGCAGGAGGCTGAAGTGACTCACAGGTGTCTCAGATCCAGTGGTGCCACCTGCGTCTGCTGTGGCTCCAGGGCTGACACACCCGTTCTGACCCAGGCGAGACAGCAGCGCAGGCAGGCAGCAAATCTCCAGGGCAGGGGGAGGAAGGGGGCAAGGAACACAGGAGGCAGAAAAGCTCCACATCTGAGCAAGTTACAACCACCCCTGGCCACGCTGGCGTCACTGTTAAAATATTTCCACTTTCAGAGAAACCAGCCCATCCAGTCCAGCCAGGCAAGGAGCTTCCGGGGCTCCACTGGCCCTCCAGGACCAGAGCCACAGCCCCACCAGCCCTGCTGAGGAGTCCTGTAGGACCCCCGTGGCAGGAAACATCCCCACAGCCTTCCTGACACGGACCAGGAACAGAAACACTCATGGGAGAGAAAGGGAAAATGCAGGGAGGGTATGTGGGTATGTGCACCCCTGACACAAACCCACGGAGCTGGGCATTGCCCCTCTCCCAGCTGGAGCCACAGGAGCTTGGCAGGACACACGCTGGGGTTCACTGCAATGGGAGGGGATGAAGGACAAGCCAAGCAGAGGCCAAGGCTCTTCTGTCACAGATTTCAAACACCTCCCACTTAGCAGACCCCTGATTATTTTCAAATAATCAAATAAAGAAGCAGGACCTCACAGAGCAAATTTATGGTGATTATTTTCCTGGGTTACTTTGGGACTTTGGGACATATGCCCAACATAAGCCTTATGCTCTGGGGAACCATGGGACCACCAGCCCTAATCTACACATGCTACGTGTGGCTCAGGTCAGGGCTGGATGATCAGGGTCAGCCTTCAGCACTGCACACTCGACTCCTTCTTTCACCTCCATGGGCATGGATGGGACTGGGAACAGGTCTCATACCACTCATCACAGCATGGGACTCTGGCCCTGGCCTTGGAACACTGAGAACATCACTGGCAACAGAGCCCCGAGAGATGCTGGTCTCCACAGCCACTCCCATCTGCACCACCAAAACAAAGCATTGCTCAGGATGCGTCAGAAGAAGCAACCAGGGAGGGTCTTGAGAGGTAAACGGAGATCAGCGATCCCCAAAAGGCTTTTCCAAGCCCAAAATGCTGCATTGGGTTGCCAGCTGCTCCCGGGGTGAGTGGGATGCTCACACCAGAGAGGATCCAGCTGCGAGGTGCAGCCCCCAACTGTGCTCACTATCAGCAACCTGAGCAGATGAAAAACAAAGAAAAATGCTGAGCTGGTGTCTTTTATCCCTGTCGTTCCTGGAGCAGAGAGCTGGGCTCTGCACTTCTGGCTGTTCACTGCAGTCGTGGTGGGGAACAGAGATGGACTATGGGTGAGGTGGATGTGACCAGTGACACGTGGACCTTGCACCTGCCCATAGCATCTCTCCAGCCCTTGCTTCTGCTGCTCATCCTACAGGGACAGGTGAAGGAATTCAGGGATAAAGGGATGAAGGGCGTCTCCTCTGCTTCCCATCACCTGTGGCTCACGATGCCTTCAGTGCAGCCCCCCTGGACCATAGCATGAGATCACGAGAGCTGTGCCCAACCCAAAACCACCCAGAGGGCTCAGGTGAGTGTGTACACACACCTGCACACCCCCCACACACCTGCACCTGTGCAGGCAGCCAGGTGGGCAGGCAGCTGCCCTCCTTGCCCAGCCCCAGCCACAAACACTGGTCCCAGCAGACTGAGCCTTCCCACTCCACACATTCTGAGCTCAAAAGTTCATGGCATTGGAGCATGGAGCTCATCCTGGTCACAGTGACTTTTGCAGCTACATCTGCACCCTTCCTGATCTCATGTCACCCTCCCTGCCTGATGCAGCAGGGTGCTCACTGGAAGCTCTCCCTCCACTGTTCCAAGGATTCCCAATCCCTTTCCCAGCACAGCAGAGCCCTACCAGCACTCGCCTGATGGGCAGGGGAAGGAAAGGACCCATCTGAGCAGGGAGTGACTCCCACAGCCTTTCTGTGTAGTTTTTTTTGCAGAGGTCAGCAAGCACATGTTTCAAGCTGGGTACATCGGAAGGCCAGGGAGAGTACTGCCCGACCCCACTACTGCTGGCACAGGTTGCAGCTGCAGATGAGGATGAGAAAGGTGGTTGTGCTTCATGGAGATCAGATTCTATTTGCCCTGCCTGAGGGGAGGCTTTACCCGTGATGTGTGCAAGGGTTAGGGCAGTACAGCTGGGGCTGGGAGAGGGGGAAACTGAGGCACACACTCTGTGTAAAACTTCACCAACTCCAACAGAAGCTTCTCAGGTGCTCCTGGGGAAACTGAGGAAGGCAGTGGGAAAGCAAGGTGGAGAAATGAAACCCTGACACAGTGCTACACCTCCAACCCCAAATTACTGCAAAAGGGTGCCCCAAAGTGAGATATTTTTAGGATAATTTAGCACTGACTGACCCTCTCATGCTGCCCCCAAACTGGTGCCTGGCATGGGAGGGAGACACATTACTCAGGACAGGCTGGACTTGTTAAGCTTTCCCATGGTGGAGGGAACAATGCAGCAATGGGCTCTTACCCTCATTGCCCAAGTCTTTGGTGGCCAAGGTTGCCAAACAGTCAGGTAGGATGGGAGCAGCTGCACTGGGTAGAAGCTATTTGCACAGCATGCAGTCAGGTTTCCATCCATCCATCCATCCATCCATCCATCCATCCATCCATCCATCCATCCATCCATCCATCCATCCTCAGCACAGGGGGCTCAGGGCCAGCTGAAACCTCATGCCTCATGGTCGCAGGAGTGAGACCTCAACAGGTCAAGCATGGGCTGAGAAACTGAGGGCCAGCCTCTGAGTCTTGCAGCACAGGGCAAGAACCGCAGCACAGCCAGTCACACATGTCCCCGCATCACATGTCCCCCTTGGTGCAGACCCCAAAGCCATCCCAGTGCCCTCCTGGCATGGGACCCACGGCTGTGACGTGAGGGCAGGCTCACTATGGGCCCCATTCTTATTTTTTTGCCTTAAACGCCCAGGCAGTTCTGTTCTCTACACTTCTCCAGACAAGCCCACCAATCCCACATGCCAGCCTATGGATATTTCATGGATATATGCATCTCCACTGAGACTGTGTGGAGTCAAAGGGCTTGGGCAGATTTTTTTAAGGGCTGAGTTAAAATCAATGACCAGTCCTGCCCTGCCCAGTGGCTGATGCTCCCAGCAGCCCAGCCAGCCCCCAGCCCTCAAAAACCCCTCCCTGCTCCCAGTGAGAGCAGCCAACAGATCCGTAGCCTGAAGGGAAGTCAGTGCAACACGCAGATTTGCAGGTCCTGGTTCCTGGCCCAGGTTCAAACCACATTTGTTCCTGAAATCTGTTTCAGGGCTTTCTTTGCAAAGTGTGCGTGTGCAGAGCCATGTGCACAGCGGCACCGCTTCCCAACACAGCCAGTGCCAAGGTCACTGTGCCAGCCTGGGACCGACCTGGGGGCCTGGCTGCCCCTCCTGAGCACACTCTGGGCAAGTCTGGAACTAGATGATCAGGGGAACTGGAACTAGAAGAGGTTTAAGGTCCCTTACAACCCAAACCATCCCACGATTCTGTGATATACTGGACTATCTCCTAGTTTGCTGCCCATTTAAGCTATGAGGAACCAAAGGCTTTAAAACAGCCCCGTGACACATGGCGTGTTTTTTGCTGATGGGTGGAAACTTCAGCCTGACAGGAGCCCTGGGGAGCTGGACTGCACCACCCACAGCTACAGGCAGTCGGGAAGAGGAGCTTGGACTGGAAACAGTGACAACCCATGCTCCTGTCCCAGGAACGGCTATGCATGGATGGTTATTTCCATCCAGAGGTCCGAGCTGCTCTCTGGGCATGGGATTCAAGGGCTTCCTTCTGAAGGGAAGTGCAGGGATGTGCTGCTGTCTGACAAGGCCGTTTCTGATGGGATGCATGCTGGACACATCTTCAGGCGGGCAGAGATGCAGAGCACTGCGGAAGTGAGCTCAGTTGGGAAATTGTTCCAAGAGATAAAGAAACAAGTTGGAAACCGAGCTGCAAAATAGACAGCACAGGAAACAATAGCACTTCAGATAGGCTTTCCAATTTCCCACAGCCATGCCAGGAGTCCAGTGCTTTGTCCCAGGGATGCTCGAGGGTTCTCCCCTGCTTAGACATGCTGGGAGGAGGTGCAGGCTGCTTGCTCGCTCCTACCTCCTCTCTTTCAAGATCTTACAGGCATTTGCTGGTTGTTTAAATGAGAGGCTGGGGACCAAGTCCTTCAGGTCTCATCTATTAGATAAGAGTTTAGCTCTGTGATGACTTCAAAGGCCAGGCAGGATCCCACACCAGTCATAGGGAGAGGCAGAAGGAATTTTGAAGGCGTGGGAGCCCCATGGTCCATCCTCTGCCTGCCTCAGTGAGTCCAATGAAATGATGCTGCTTTGCAGGAGCTGCCCTGCTACTAAAGGCCATCCGTGTCTCAGGATCACTGACGTCCCCTCCATGCCACCAAGCAGAAAAGAACCCTCTTGTCTGCAGCAGAGCCTCCAGACTGGTTGGTCATCGCAGCGCTCTCCTCATCTCATGGCTCCCCAGCCAGGGGCTGGGATGGCCCTTTCTGCCTCCCTGTGGAACCTCCATGATTTTCCATCACTCTGGCACAAAGTCATTAAAGGGCAGAGCTATCATTAGGGCATCTCCATCACACAGGGAGCACTGCAAGGCCACTAACGATCGAGACAGGGAACATTGGACTTCCCTTCCCTGCTGCTGTGCAGCCCATAAATAACCTGTCTTGGGCTGTTTTGGCAAAGCCAGAAGGTGTTTAGAGGAGCCCCTGCCCTGCTGTTCCCAGGTTAAAGCTTGGAAGGCAGAATTGACCCTCGATCTCCTAAGCAAAGGTGTTTCTTCCTGATATATAAGCATTAACTGGCTAATGATTACAGAGACACAGCTCCCTCGGGGAGCCAGCACGGCTCAGAGTGCCACACTTTTGCTCTGGCGGGATCTGGAGCTAGCTGAAGCTGATGGCTTAGCACAGGTAAGCCAGGATCAAACTCTATGGCAAAGGTGTCAGGAGCAGCCCAACAGTGAAAATGACAGAAAGGATACTCCTTAATGTGCAGGACTGCTGATGTCTTCCTTCACATCCTCTTCCTCACGCTTTCCCTGTGACTGTCTGACCAACACCTGCTGCACAGGGGCCCGCACACATGTTGAGACACTGCATTCTGAGAGGGTCTTCAAGCCTGGCAGGGACAAAAGGGTTCCCATCACTAATGGCTGGGTCTTAGGAAGGTTTGTCACAACTCAGTTCTTGTACTGGTCTTGCTGGCAGTGGGTATCTCCTCAGCTGAGAGGAGAGCAACAAAGACCCCCAGCAGCTCTTCCTCTGGGAGCACAGCCGGGCAGGCAAAAGAAAAATCAAGTCTTTTGTTGCCACCTTCATGCAGTTTCATAGAGTACTGCTGGATATGTGCTGTCCTGTCCCTGTCCCTGCTGCACCAGCAGTAGTTCACCTCAGGGAACCCTGTGCTCTGCACCCTCTAATGTCCTCAGCTCCTAATGCCACAGCGTGGTGGAACCTGTCTTGAAGGACCCCCTGGCTGCATATCACATCATGTCCCTTCCATTACATCACTTCTGGGAAGCCAGGAGGATGGGCCATGGCACACACAGGGCAGCACAACCTGCTCCCTGCCACCTACAACATTCACTGCTGCTCAACATCTCTGGGACCAGGACTAGGACCAGGTCCAGGACTAGGACCACAGTCACTTCCTGGTACCAGGTCCAGGGCTGAGCCCTGGCACACCACAGCAGCCATTGGGGTGAGGAAGGGCCAGGGAAGAGTGCACTGTGAAGGACCAGCAAACACAGGGAGATGGAGCAGATCCCAATTCAGGTCTCACACGAGGCTGCACAGCTCCCTGACATGATGCCCAACACCCGGGAGGACCATGCCAGGATCAGTGCCACAAGATGCCAGCCCCTTACCACACCTGTCCCCATACACACAGCCCTGTGCAACAGCCTCATCCCTGCAGGCTGTATCCTGTGTCCATCCCAAGTGGCCCCAGGATGCAGCACAGCCTGTCTGGGCAGTGAGCAGGATAAAACCTCATCCTGACCCCAGAGCAGCCTTGGGCCAAAAACACGATGCTCCTCCATGGCACTGGGAGGTGTGACAGCGGGGACACGCCACTGCCACCACTTGCAGCCAGACATGGGGGTTGGATCGCCCAGGCGGCAATGGGGAACTTCACAACTGGATGAAGTCTTAAATCGGAGAAGCCGGGGCTCTGCAGCCCCCAGCAGCTGAGCAAACCGGGCACGGCGAGGGGGCACAGAGAGGGGCACGACTTACCAGGTCCACCAGGGCTGGACACTGGCCCCAGAATCACCGGTGTACAAACACGACACGGGAAGCGGATCACGAGACATCAAAGCAGGGGGGCGATGAATATTTCATGTCCTGGCCTACATACAGCCGGGCTGTCCCCGCCCTGCGCTCCCGGGGGTCCCCCACAGCCCCTGAGCACAACAAAGGGGAGTTGAAGGCAGGCGGGGCCGCCCCGCCGGACCCCCCGCGTCCCCAGCTCTGCCCCGCCAGGCAGTGACACCCCCGGCCGGACCCACGGCTCACCCACCAGACCATGGGCATCCCGCTGGACCCACGGCCGCCCCACCGACACCCGGCGCCAAACCGCCAGCATCCTTGTGGGGACCCGCAGCCAGCTCTCCAGGCTGCGGGTATCCCACTCTGCTGGACCCATAGCTGCCCCACGGCAGCCTGGGCATCCTCGGCTGGACCCATCGCCTCCTTGCCGAACTTCCAGCATCCCCGATCGGACCCACAGCCAGCTCGCGCCACCGCGGGCATTTCCCCGCCGGACTCCTCTGCGGGCATCCCACTGCGGGCATCCCCCCGCCGCCCCGCTGGTCCCCACTGTGGGCATC
>VXBI01014838.1:246519-383687 GCA_013397375.1 Toxostoma redivivum
CAGCCGGGCTCCGCGGGGCGCGCACGGGCCAGGGGCCGCCCCCGCCTCCGGCGCTGCCGGCGCGTCCCGGCCCGCGGCGGGGGAACCGCCTGCTTGCGCCGGGGACACGCGTGGGAGCCGCGGCCGCGCTCCTCGGGGCGAGGGGCTGGGGGTGCTGCGCTCCCACCCGAGCCCAGCGCTGCTCGCCCCGGCGGGCTGGCTTGGCGGGTTACCTGGGTGCTGGGGCTGGGAACGCAAAAGTGATTTTCAGGAGGGCTGGAAGCCGGCTGGGTTGCGGTTCGCTTTATTCAACAGCTCTAACACACGGCGAATTGCAGGGGAAATGCTGTTTTGTCAGGTTCTGTTCCTCCCCATCCCCAGGAGGGACACCTCGCTTTCCCAGAGGGCTGCAACCCGCGTTCCGCCTTCTCTGAAGCCAGAAGGAGGCTAAACTTCAGATGGAAAAGCAGGCAAAGATAAACTACGTCCTGGGCCTCCCTGGGAACCCAGGGAACTTTGTGGGGCCCTTTGGAGGCAGCACAGGCTCGCAGCGGTGCCTGTGCTCCGCTGGGGCATCTCTCCCGTTCAGAGGTTAACACCCTCCACCCCCGGCCGCCCCTGAAGCCGGTGCCGGCCTCCAAAACCAGGCAGAGTGGAGCTGCGGGTGTTCCTGGGCGCCCAGACCCCAGCTGGCAGCATCACCCCCTCCAGTGTGTGTGTCCCTGAGTGCCACTCAGCCAGGTGGGCACAGGGGAACAGTTCCAGCCATCCCTCCCCTTGCTCCTCAGCACCCTCCCGTTTCAGCAGCAGCAGGAGGTGGGGAATGCCCAGCTTCGCCCTGGCACCGAGCAGTGCCGGGGTGCACACAGGGGCTCAGGGCTCAGTCTGCACCCAGCCCGTCGGGGCTGCCCGACCAGCTCAGCGGCGCTGGAAGCCCTCCCACCTCCCCCACTGGCGATCCATTCAAGTGTTCCCTGTCACGTTATCCTCCAGGAAGAAAGAGGGTGAAGCAGTCCACTCCTTAAATCCACATTTAGGTCTTTTATCCGGCAAGCTGGGCTGCTGGCCAGCTCCAGTGACCCTTGTATTTCCACAGCCACCACCACCTCTGCCATCCTCGCCCACCCCTCCGACCAACCCTGCGGCCACTCCGCGGGGATTTTCCAAAAACCTTCCTTACTCTGAGCAACATCTGACACTTCAGAAACAATTCGGGAAGTTAACATGTTTTAAAGAACTATGTGGTGGAGTTTTTCTTTCTGTTTCCCACTCCCCCCCTCACGCCTTTTGAGTTATTAAAAAAATATTTCCCATGACACTGGCGAAGGCCAGCGAATCCATGAGTCACCAGGAACAAGGAGTCATGCACGCGCCGATCCATCAGCCGTGGCCAGCACATTGTGAGGGGCCCTTCCCTGGGAGGAGCTGCCGCTGATAAGGTCCCTCCAGCCGGGCAGCAGTCGCTTTCCCTCTCGGTTCCCTCCCAGGGCTGGGCGAGGCCGGCCGGGCTCCCCGGACACTCGTGGCGTGTGTGGTCTGGAGGGGCCAGCCCTGCCTGCTCAGTGTCGGAGCATCCAAGGGCAGCCTGCTCTGTTCCGAGGCTCGGGGGGTGATAATTCTTAGCCCACCCTCTCTGCTGTTCAGCCGGCGTGGGGAAGTGGAGGGAAGGATTCTTCATCCGACGTGGGATGAAGGAATTAACCCGCTGGTGTGGGGCAGTCCCGGGTGCTGCTCTGCTCACCCATGAGGATGTAATGTTAGAGGGGTCTCATCAATGCCTGGGGAGCCCCATACCTTCTCCCTGCTGTGCTGCACAGGAACACAGGGACACAGGGACACTCCCTTGTCCCCCCATCCCAGGAGCACCCATTCAGCAGGCCTGGAGCGCTGCCGGAGGGGAGAACTCCCCGGGGGAGTGGGGACCTGGCTCCAGCCCCGGGTGAGCTGGTGAGGATGACTCAGCCTCTACTGGATGCAGACCCAAATCTAAGATGCAATTATGACTTATAAATATTTGTGTTTTGTTTTTCTCTTTTGCAATCAACTTCTTTTCTCCAGGCTGACCTCCCAATCGGAGTTCCCATCTCTGGCGGTGCCGGCCCATGGCTGGAAGGCAAACACCCACAGCACTGAGCCTTTCAACACGCCAGACCAAGTCCACGACACAACCTCTTCTTCTTCTTCTAAGGTGATGCCAATGTGCAAATCTAAAATTACAAACAGACACTCTCTAAACCCAGACTCTTATCTTTTGGGCTCAGATGCTGGAATGTGCCCTCACAAGGCTGACATTAAACATGCAGTGCTGGTAATACTGTGATTTAAGACCATTAAAGCAACCCAGCACACCTCAGGACACTCCTGGCTCAGACATGAGGTCCAGAGCCTGACAGCCCCTGGCCACCCACTTTACTTTGCCTCCTGCCTCACTCCAAATACTTATCTTTAAGCAGTCTAATGCAAATTGCTACTCTTTTCACCCAACCAGGGATTTCAGACTCTCACCCGAAACTTACTTTCTTGATATGATTCTTCACTTTTAAATAGCACTGAATAAAATCTACCCCTGAGAGAGGAAGAGGGTTATAGAAACTGAAAACCAGATACTTTCAATTTTAACAAAAGTAGCACTGAGTATTTCCAGTGGCTTGGTTATTACAGGACGTCTTGAAATGATACTTTAAAAATAAATGAAGACATGCTCAGGTATTTCTGTGTTTCCTTGCTGACCTTTACGTGAGTTTCATCAGGAACAAGAAGAATGAGAGTTACTGTGGGCAGATGCTGTCATGTTCATGAGTAAGTAAGTACGTGGCTCTTTCCCCTCCAGGTGTGCAGATCAAACTGCTCCACAGGGCTCCTGAAATCCTTCTGTGAGGTAAGAGGGTGCTTGTTGGGTCCAGTATTTCATCTGAGCCTTGACCTCCCCAGAGTAACTGTGGATTTACAACAAAACATCTATTCATCTCCAGCCAGCTTTATTTTTAAGCATCCCCTTGGCACGCGTGAATAAGTTTTGTCTATTGGATTCTGATCCTGAGGCTGCACTTTGTTCACTGAAAATTCCAAACACAGTTGCAGGAATTATTACTATTAATAATATAGTGGTTGTGTTTGAGATGCTGGACTGAGAAAGAGGCAGCCACAGCTCTTGCCCTGAGATTTTATGATCATTGAGCTTTACAGCCCTGCAAATAGTGAGTGTGAGATGGGAAATGATCAGCACCATCAGCCCTGTTAGGGAAGCTGCAGCTTCAAGATCAGGAGCTGATTTACTATGGGGGATTGACCAGAATAACCCTGCAGCACGAGCCATTTGGCAATATTTCATGCTAGAAATGCTCATTCTGGCCATTCTCTCCCACACTGAGCATCAGGGCTGCAGGAGGCAAGCAGTGATGGCCAGCATCCTGCAGGTTATAGGATAAAAAGGGGCAGCTGAGAAGAAATTACCAGGAGGGCTCAGGACCTGCTGTGTCCCTCAGTGTGGTGACAATCTGCTGTGCAAAAGGGGCCCTTAGCCCCAGCCAGGAAGTGTCATTGCAAAATTCCCTGGGGGAAAGGGCTGCAGGGAAACCACTGACTCTGTGACATGCAAATATTTAATAAGGAGGCACTGAGTTCAACAGCTGTGGGCTGAAATTATCTGCATGGTCAATAAAGGCACAACATTTCCTGTCAGGTTTCTGACTGATAAAATATGCTTTGATACAATCTGAATTAAGTATCTTGGAATAGGTCATTTGGGCAAAAATCTGACAAATTTTGCTTCTTGACTCAGCTCAGCATGAAAGTCACACACAAGATGTTGGCATCTCCCAGCATGGAAATTCTGCTTTTTGGCCAGTATTAGTATCCATAGAAAAGAGCAATTTGGAAAAACTCAGGGAAGCTTATCCAGATGAGATTTATAGCCCTGCTCCTTGATTAGGTAGCAGAGCAGCAGAGGACGGCTGGCTAGTGCAGAGCTCTGGTAGCCACATGCAGGGGACCCTGCCCCAGGGCAGGGACGTTCCCTCCCTGCCAGCACCCAGCTGCTCGCTGGCCTGCCTGCAGCCTGAGCAAGCAGAGCCGGGGCAGACACAAGGGTGGTTCCCCTTAATCATCCAGTCTTGGTCCTTCCAGCGAGGGATGGGCGAAGGAGGCCAAAGTCTGAATCTGAAAAACTTAAACCATACGATGTTTGGATCCGAGCTCAGTTTCAAACAAGTTCAGTCAGGGGGGAGGTAGGGATGAGAACTGCTTGCAGCTTTTCTCAAAATCTGCTCCTCCTGCCCAGGCCTGACACTGGAGGATATCTGCTTCTTCAGAGGAGCCTCCAAGCATCACAAACAGCTGCTCTGTGGGAAGCAGAGCCAGGAGGATCCTGTCCTGCACACGCCCCAGCAGCTGCAGCGTGGGCTCACCCAGCTGTGGGCAAAGCTCCTCGGGGAGCCAGGGGGATGTGACCCCACAAGCTCCACTCCAGCAGCACAGCTCCAGCATGGTTCCTGCCTGTGCAGCCAGAGCTGAGGCACAAATAACAGCAGGAAACGTCTGGAGCTGATTCCTGGAGCTGCAGGAGTGGCTTTGCCTGCGAGAGCTCGATCGTGTCTGTTGTACTCTGGACTTTGGCTCATGGCAAGGTGAATTTGTAAGCTTGGGATGGCTTTTGCAGAAGCAGCAGCCAAAGGGAAGGCAGCAGGAACAAGCCTTGGAGCCAGGGACACCTGGGTTGTAGCCTGGGCAAGATATGAGATGTCTCAGGCCATTTCTGATGCCTTCCATGGCCTCAGTCCATGCACTGGGACTGGCTGAACTTGACCCAGGGATGGCAGCTCAGAGGCTGGGACAGCCTCTGGCAAGAAACATGGAGATGTCCTGAGTGCAGGTTTCACACAAAGGGATGCTGTGCAAATAGGGCTTCCAGTAGGGCATGGTGCTAAAGACACAGCTCCTTGCCTGGAACTGGAGACAGGGAGAAGTGAGAGCTCTTCAACCCTTCCACCCAAAGCTCCCCCATTTGGGAGCTGAGCTCCTCTCACACAACAAGAAACATTAACCAAGCCACAGATTTTTTTTAAAAAGCAGAGCAGATGTGACCCAAAGCAGGTTTACCTTGTACCCACCAGCCAGAAAGGCTGGACTGAAACCATGGAGGAGCCCATCAGCCTCTGTGCTCCAACTCCCTGCTCTGCACTGCCGAGTCCTCACCTGGACTGTGGTTTCCCAGGCATGGCAAGCAGAGTGTAAGGAGCATCAAAGCCACACTGGGGCCTCCAGGCAGTTAATGAACCCAGGGAAGCTGTGAGGAGGGAAGTGGGCACTGCAAGAGGTTTGGGATTGCACAAGACAGATCTTCTGTGTGCTGGTGAGGAGCAGGGGGTGTGGAGCACAGGCAGCACCACAGCACTCACTTATCACAAGCTTGGAAGTGTGGTGTGTGATGGGTTTGGCTCCTCATGGCTTTGAGGGCTGATGTGCTTGGCACAGCTCTCCAGGTGTACCCGGGGCTCCCAGGGCAGGGAAAATGCTTTCCCCAGCTGTTACATCTGCTGGCTGAAAAAATCATCACCAAAAATTACAAAGGGACACTTTTCTCCATCCTGGATGCTCCAGCACCTGTTCCTTCTTTGTGTCAGTCCTTGATAACAACAGGTAACGCCCACTGTCACTGGCAGGTAAAATGTGTCTGCAAGGACAGAACAACTGCAGTGGACATGAGTCTACAGGCTGGAAGCAACAAGAGGGGTCATGGGAGTGATTTATGGGGACAGAAAAGCCGCAAATTGGGAAGAAGCATCATGAAATGGGAAAATCGGCTGAATTTCAAGGGAGAGGCAGGAAGCCGATTTCATTGCCCTGCAATTACCAGTCCCAGCAAGAGACATTTGGAGCAGCTACTGCACTGTGGCCTGGGTACCAAAAGCCAGAAAACACCCCCACAAACCACTGCTCAAAACTGCCAGAGAAGAGCTGGACCTTGGACCTACAGTGACTGTCAACTGGTGGAGGAATGCAAACACTGATTACAGCCCACCTCTGCCGCCAGGGAGAAAGGGAATGTTTCCCAAACAAATCACTCCTCATGGCTGCATGAGGAAGAGGAGGGTCAGATCGCTTCCCAGTGCCAAGGCCAGCAATCAAGCTGACCATCAAACACACAGTAGTACTCTGTACTCCAGCACTCTCCATTCATCATCCCATTTTCTCACTGCACTCAGTCTCTGATGCCTCATGAGATTAATAAACAAACTAAATCAATACAGTCATCTCAATCCCTGCAGGCCACAGGCTGTGAACAGCACAGCTTCTGCCTGAAAGAAGAATCAGTGTGGAAGAGATGCTCCCAGGAGAGAAGTTCAGCACCCCAGCTCCCAGCTGTCCAAAAATTAACACACGTACACAGGGGAATGGTTGAGCAGTGTCCTGGCAAACAGATATTGAGCAGGTCCTCCCTTCCTAAAGCTTCCTTATCATCTCAAGCATAGCCTGACCCTCCCTAAACTCAGGCACTGAAGGAGTATTTTCATTCTTCATGAGAGGCTGGGAAATAATCTGAGCTTATTGACTCGACAAGGGGGCTGCTCTGCAAACATCAGTGCCTGATGGGGCTCAGGGCCTCGGGCTCTCCAGTGCTGTGGGCAGGGAACCTCAGAAGAATCTTCTGAAGCAGAGAGAGGCGTGTATATGAGAATGAAAGTAAATTAGGTCTGAACAAGATTAACAGGGATTTAATTGAACTATGTGAACTGGAACTCCAGTCACGAGCTACTTATTAGCCCGTCTCAAGGGATTGTGCTGCTGGCACTGGGGAAGCACAGGGATGGATTGTGAGCGTGGGACAGCTCCAGGGGACAGCCATGGCCACAGCTCCTGAGATGAGCATGGCCAGAGAGGCAGAGCTGCTTGGATGTGATCAAAAGCAGGGAAAAGAACTCCCAACTCCCAGCCATGTTTCTTCAGAGCTGAGGCATGTCCTGCTGAGGGACAGGAACTCTGTGACACACTGGCAGAGGAAATCCAACCCTCTGCCAGCTCCTGGCTTTGGGTGGCAGAGCAAGGTGTGGCTGCAGAGGTGCTGCCTACTGGCAGGTACCTGGAGACAGACCTTTGAAAACCTCCCCTTCAATACAATTGACTTAATGAGGTCTTCAGCTCCCTTTGGGATGTTAATTACAAAACAGCCTGGAGAAAAGTGCTTGGGAATTAAAGGAGTCGCCACACTAGTCCTCTCTGTTTTGGTTTTCTGGTGAGAGAACCAGCAGACACTTGCCAGAGCCTGGCTACCAAGAAGCAACAAACACTTGCCAGAGCTTGGCTACCACACTGCAGCCAAGAAGAGGCACCAGACAGCTCCACGGTCCAGCCATGCAAACCTGGGCTCCTGAAAATCCCTTTTACCAGCCTATTGAATCCCCATCTAACACCCTGCTTGCATTATTAGAAATGATGCCTTTATTAGGGCTACCTTCATGGGGGCTCTTAGAGCCAAAAACCTCTCATGGGGGGCAAATTGATTTAGTCACTGGATGGTTTTCTCCTTCCTTCCAGGAAGGTGAAGCAGTGTTGGGAAATAGTTTGCTACTTCCAAGTCAAACACAGATACAGATGCACACATGCCTGACAGTATTAGCTTACCAATTTCTCACAGATTAAAGGATCTGAAAGGATTTCCCTTATGGATCATCTTAATGAATAGGTTATTTATGTCCCTGTGTTCCTACAGTCTGGGAGTTTTGGCAGCTTTCACAGTGAATGTGAGGGAACAGGCAGCAAAACTTTAAACACAGGTTTCTTTTTAAACAAAGATTCTGATGGCATTTATTACACATTTCAAGATAAACTAAAATACATGGGTTATTGGTAATCTCTACATACTCTAAATTCAGCAAACAAGAGCATTCAAATAGGTATAAAGCTGTCAGGAACAGACTGGGGAATTTATCATCATCCCTCTTCCTCCCAACAAAACCAAACCCCAACATCCATGATTTTCACTGAGCAATGAGTGAGCCAGCCTGCAAATAGCTGGATGTGGACACTGATGTAGTAGCTGCTATTTCAGGTAACAGCCACACACTGCTAACTGGCTCTGAGCTGCAGAAGTGACTCTGTATTTTGGATAACGTGTGTCCTGTGATTTCATTAAAGCTCTAACCCCCTGCTTTAGTTAACCTGCAGAAAGCTGGAATTTACATAAAACCTTTCTCATGTATTAAAATGGAAAGAGTGATCTGCAGTACCTACTCAGGGCTTTTCTTTGCCCTGCAGATCAGAGACAGAGCATAGGTCCATCATGGAAACTGATGGCACAATACTGTTCTTTGTTATTTATGTGGGAACTTTTTGTAACATTTCTTTGTACTGAGAACTTAAAGCAACTTTAGAGTGCTTGTGTCTCCTATGCTTTGTTCTGTCCTCCTGATACTGCCTTCATGTAGCTAAAAAAAAAATTTTAAAAGAAGAATTTAAAGCAGAAGTCCAAGCTGGATTTTAAGTGCAACTTGGTGCCAGCATTCTGGCTAAGAGCATCAGAGAGCCTGGAGCAGAGAAGTCAGGGTCACACTGGTACTGGGATCCATCTGCCACCCCCACCAAAAGCAAGAGTGAGCAGAGGACATGGCTGTTCTCAGCACTGGTGGTTTCTGTAAACGTGTTGTTCACCTGCTGCTAAAGAACACACACCTGGGCTCACCAGGCATTTGTGACTCGAGGATGGGAGTCTGTGTATGCAAAGAGGATCACAGGCTTGCAGCCCTGCCAGGGAGAACCCTTCCTTCAAAGCTGCTCTGAACCCTGGGTGCGCCTCAGAGAGCAGGTTCTCCTCCCATTGACTCACTCCTGATCAAACAAACCAAGATGTGAGCTGGCAGCAGGAAGCTCGAGCTGCTCCACAGAGACTCCGTGGCTACGTCACCTCCTATCTCCTTCCAGTCCTGTCTAGCCATATTTAAATCCAGTCCTGCATTGTCCCTGGGCCTGGAGAGCCAGAGCCTGAAGGAACACAGTGTCTGTGTCTCCTGCCATACAGTCATGGAACAAGCCACCTCTTGCATCTTAAAATACCACATCTCCTCAGGCTGAGAACGTATTCACCCTCAGGAGGAACTCAGCCAGAGGAGATGGAGCAGACTGTGGCAGGGAAGGCAGGGAGGGAATTTGCAAGTGCAATGATCCCCAGCTGTGTTGAAAGAGCGCCCATGGTCAGGGATCAGGGATGAGCCAGCTGGCAGCAGGGTTTATCCATGGCACAGCAAGGCAGTGCTGGCTGATACACCCCCAGTGCACCAGCCCCAGTCCCACCTCAGCAGCTCTTCTCCAGCACACAGTGCCTGCTCTTCTCGAGTTGCCAAGAACAACTCCACTAGCACAGGCATTAAATTCTGCACCTTCCAGAGTCAAATTGTTTCCTGATTCTTGTAGCCATTGCAATCCCCACCACAGCCTCAGTTCCTTGAAATGTACCTGCTTTCAAAGGTGGGAATAGAAAGCAAGAGTGCATGGGTGGGGAACAAGAGGCAGCGACGCTGGGGAAATGAAAGCTTTCATCTCCAGCAGTCTGGAATCTGGTGAGTTATTACCTAAAGAATTAAAGAATATGACAAAGGCATTATGATTAAGCCATAAAATGCAGCTATGTATTTCAGACTAGATGACAACAGAGATGAATACAAAGCTGTGTAGTGTGGGATTCTTGATCCATTTGATCCCTCTGCCTTCAAAAAACACAACACAAACCGGTATCCAAAGTAGCAAACGCATGCCCCACTTTCCACAGGGACTCTACTACAAATCCTAGGCAGCATGGAAGAGCCAGGCTAACAGCCCTCTCTACCCACCAGAACTGCAAGAAGTCACTTTAATGGTGACTGACACATTAATCAAGTCAAATGAAATCCTGGATATGTGAAGTTCTCTTTGCTTGTAAGACATCTATGGCAGAACCCCAACCCTTCCACTCTTCTAAGTTTCTTCTCCCTTGCCCCTGAAAAGTAAAAGATGGCAATGCCAGAAAACCATTAACAGCGTTAGTTGCCTTTGATGTTGTCTCTGAGGAAGCACGATTATAGGTGGTTATTTGGTCTTTGGAGGCTCATCAGTCACACCTCTATCGTTTCTTTTTGGTTTCCTTCTTAGGTTTCTTGCTTATCTGTGGAGCAGTTGCCTTTGGCTTCTTCACTGTCTCTGAATTCTTAGGCTCAAAACTGTCCGAGTCCTACAAGAATCAATTAAGAAACAGTCAGTAACTACTTTTTACATTTGCTAACAGGTTGCTTTGGGGAGTTTAAGCCAGAGGAAACAAGTGCTGGGCATCTCTGTTGGAACACACTGATGTCAAACTGAGGCCACATTTAATGAGACTTGAGCAGCATCATCTCTGCTCCTTCTGCATGTGCCTTTTGATGAGTGTGAGTTTCTGCACAGAAACAGCTTGTTACCAGAGATGCCATTAAAAGCTTAAGTATCTCAAACAAGCTTTGGAGAAGAAAAACTTTGAAGGCAAGAAGAAAATCAACACTAAATGAAAACTATTTGAATTAGGAAAAGATAACATATAATCACCAGGGTGCATGGAAACAGTCAGCAGGCATTTCTGCCAAACATTAATCACTATCATGTGCAAGACAAAAAAATATTCCCCAAAGCAGCAGAAAGAATATAAAGCTCAGAGCCTCTAAACCAAGCCCAAAATTCAAGGAGGGAATTGCAGGCAAAGCTTTCTCCACCTGGACTAACAAAATACTGAGATGTGATACTTGTTTCCTTCAGAGAAGAAGAGAGGTAATATTGCAGCCATGGGAAATAAAATCTAGTTATCTCGTGAAAACACAAGGGAACAGTGCCAGTCTCCTCTGAGAAAGCACACACATGCAGATTGCCTCCTTTCATTAAATGCATTTGAGTATAAATATTGCTTTAGCATCTTGGGTTGTCTCAGCCTGAGTGTGCCAACTGGAAAAGGACACACAAAAAATGGCTGAGCAAGACGTGTGAGTTCCAAGCTTCCAAGGCAGAGCTCCAGATAATGGAGGGGGAGGCAGCATCTGACAGTGTCCTTTTAATCAAAGAGCTTGGTTCAAACGTCTCTCAAGTTACTGGGCTATTTCATCTCACATCTGTGTGGCTTTCCAAGGAAGGAGACTTGGCTGGCTTTCCAAAGGCTGTGATCAGTGCACAGGGAGCTGGCAGGCTCCAGGGAGAGGGTTATTACTCAGGGATGCAGAATGCTGCTGCCATAACATGAACACTGCTGCCTTCTAATGTCCAAACTAAGGCAGACTTTAAAGTCTGAGGCTCCAAGACAGCAAAGTCCCCCAATATCCTACCCAGACTCAAGCATCGTTCTCAAGATCTGGAGGGGTAACCTATGGTGTTTATAGTCTTGTAAACATCAAGCACATCAAGAGGAAAGTTTATATACAGAGAAAATAAAAAATAGAGTATGCAAACATCAAGGCATACTACAAATATAAGCAGTAAAAGATCCTTGAGCCTTATAATTTTAATTGGGATCTGGTCTCCAGTTTCCCACTCCAGACCAAAGCTTTCACTCTTTTCAACTTTCAAGAAAGGGGTTACTTGGTATTTCTCCAAAATTTACTGGGAAAATGATGGACTCTGGTAGCTGCAGAGTAACAGTGCAAAGATTGGAGTCAGTGATTTTGGAGGTCTTTTCCAACCTGAATGATTCTAGGATTCTAGGACTTGCAATGCCACTGCATGGAACCCAGCAACTGCCTGCTCATCTCACTGCTGGGAGCTGCAGTTCCTGTGGCAGGACAAGCAGGAAGGAGCATGGCCCATGCCAGGACAACATCACATCACACCAGCAGTTAAAGGTGGAAAAATTGGGTCATGAACTTTATCCTTCACTTTGTACCTCATCCTGAGGCATTCCCCTCCCCCAACAGGTTGAAAATTTCCATGCTTCCTCTGCACAGGAGGGAGCAAACACAGAAATAAAGAATCTGAAAACAAAACTCCCCATGCTGAGTTGTTACTAAAAATACACCATATGCTTTCAGACAACATCTGTATCAAAGCACCAAACTTGCAGCCTGATCACCTTGCAGCAGTGAAATACCTGTCCCCAGCACCAAAGACATTTTTCTCTTTAATGGAAAAAAACCAGGCAGGCGCAGGACATCCCTCCAGTCTAGAGGGACAGCTCACCTCAGCCTTTCCCTTTCACCTTCTCCTGTGCCAACTGCATCAAAGGACTCTTGGGCACTGGATGGGATGTCAGTCCTGAAAACTGCTTTCCTCACCTTTAGGATATACCAGAAATTTCACCTGCATTTTGCTTCCAAAAATCACACACAAACTCAAGCCCAGAGTAATTTCCTGAAAGCCAAGTCCTGCAAAGGGGATGCCCTGCCTGGCAATTAATGAAGGAAATCAGCAGAGATGACAATATGGGTTGGGACAAAGCCTTTTTTTGCAGCCAGGAACTGCACATGCATTTAGCACCTTGTCAATGCTTCAAGTTGCTTTTTTCACTGATATTAAGAGAGATCCTGGCTCAGACATTTGTTCCTGACTTTCCTATCTGGTAGTAAATCACAAGGCAGAAGCTGGAGGTGGGAAAGCCAGAGGGAAGGAAGGAGAATGAACAATGAAACTATCATCAGTCCCAGGGGCAGCTGTGTCTCCATTAGCTACTCAACATTCCCTCCCATCCTGTTTTCTGTGACTCTGCCCATTTATATCAATATTAAAGAGCACTACTTACAGTCTTGTGGGACTTGGACACGGGCAGGATTATGGCAAGCACACAGATCAGCTGGAAAATGGCTCCAAAGAAGAGTCCATAGCGCAGCACATTCTCCAGGAACGTGGGCTCAGGGATCTCAGGTGGGGAGAAATCCAACTCTGCAGCCATTGTCAGTGCACCCTTCTCCTCTACTGCTCTCAAGAAGACTGGTTACTGCAAAAGGGAAATACAGAGCAAATTTTTGCATCATCCATTCTGGCATTTGCTTTCTGTTACCCAAAAATGACAGACTCCCAAGATATTCTTAATCTACTGGAACAATAACAAAAAGGAAAATGAAAGCTGTGTTTAATTGGGGTGTTTGTCTTTTGTCACCTGCCTACAAAAATAGCCCTCAACTCCTGGTATTAGGCCATTTGTAGGTGAGGAGCAGACAAAAAAAAAATGAACTGTGTTCATTAAACAATAAGGGAAAAGCTTAATAAGCAAGAATACATTTCTTCCTGAAGTTGATCACATGCAAGATGATGACTATTTATTTTAACTTGTATTTTCTATGTGGTCATAGCCTTGTTGTTTAAGATGCTGTACAAACACAGCTACTTAAATCACACAGAAGCAGAGCTGTTGAAGGCAGAGAAGGAGTTATGTGTACAAATTTAAGTGTGGCTTTAGTGGCTGGTTACACTAAGCCCCATATAACTTAAAACAGTCACACAGGTAGTTTGTGGCAGAGTTAAATATTGACCTCCTGGGTCCCAAGCTTCTCAGCCATGAGACCATCCTTCCTTCCTCCCTTTATCTTCTGCTAATGGAGTTGTCAATTTGTTCTATGAATGAGTAATGGTTTTTTACAACGAGGGAGAACTCTTCTGCCAGAACTGCTAGAGTATGCCTCAGGAAGTCCCCAAAGGGAAATCCAATTAGTCTGAGATGCCATCACACTCAGCTGTGATTACTGCCCCACTCGGTTTTCCTGACCTGGATGATCCCAGTGTGCATTCCCTGGATCAGCACTGCTCACTGATAGTCACTACTCTCTGTACCACTAAAGCTTGGGTGTCAGTGAGTTTGTACACTGAGTTTGCCTCCTAGAAATTATCTTTGAAGTGGGCTCTGCATTTCACAGGCTGGGAGGAGATTGTTACAATATGCAGATTGTGACCCAGTCCAGAAGGATGGTAAATGTGGTGTGTAATTCCAGCAAAGTTATAGTTGATAAATCTGAGAATCAACTCAATGCTATTGCACAAGAGGCAACTATCACTTGGTGACATACTAGAAGGAGAGGTATATAAATTACAAAAAATAATTATTTTGTTCATTCAGCTGAAGTACAGAATGTTATTTTGGACTTTAAGACAGCAAAACATTTCCAACTGCACAGACTGCCAGCCACTAGAATAGAGAGACTGTGGATTCCCTGCTACTGGTGATTCAGAAGAGCAGATCAGATAAGCACTGGCCTGGGATGGGCTGTGGGTATATATAATTCTGCCTTTGAACCAGGAGATAAGAATAGATGACCTCTTGAGGTCCTGTCCAGCTCTGTACTTCAGTGAAAGAAAACATTTCAAATTCTGATTCAAACTCAGCCAGCAAGGGCTGTGTGGGACGTGTACATGAAGTCAGGACACACACTGACCCACCCAGGCTCAGCCACTCCCAAGGGCTGCTCAATGCTGTGAGCAAAGTCTGCATGCATGTGGCTCATCCCAGTTGCTTTTGCCTTTCAAATCACCCCCTCTGCCAACCCACTAGAAACAGAATCACCTCTGAATTGCATTTATCTCAGCTGGGTATCTTTGGAAAATATTATTGTTGCCTGCCCCTGTCCTCAAACACAGCAGAAAGGGATGTTCCTTCATTCCTCACCTGGAGTTTTCTCAGGACAAACTCCTACTGGTAATCCTGATTCACACACCTGAAACACAACACAGACATGAACAAGAAAAGGAAATAGATACAATGAAAACAAAAAATCTCAAAAAAAAAAAATTAAAAAAAAATCTCTGTCCTCATCTTCTACAACTCTCCCCTCCTTTCCCCTTTACTAGCTCACCTCCCCTGAGAGCATCAGTACTTCTGTAACAAATCCAGGTGACATAACCAGCACCAAGAGCTCTCCTGCAGGCTGGCAGTGTCTCCACCACCATTTGAAGCAGTATACCATAAAATATGCTCAGAGAAGACCTGGCACTGTGCTCCAACTAATTACAGCACTGTCCTTGTTTGCTCAGGCAACCCACACTCAGACCATTGGTTTTCCTGCCATTAGTAAAGCCAGACTCTGAGCAAAATTCCTCAGTTTTAAAAAACTCCAGTAGTTCACACAATGCCCACAGCCTTGGCCTTGCACCAAGAGGTCCCTGGATGATGGAGCCTTCCTCCCTGTTCCCAAGAAAATCTGTTTTACCACTTATTCCTTTTATTAAGAGATAACATCTCTTCTTCTCCACAGGTTGTCAACTGCCTTTCTCCTCAGACCACTTCACCATGACCACACTTAAAGCAGTTCTTAAGCTGCATTTGAAGATCAATACTCCCATGTCAGACCCTGAGAGGAAGCTGCCCTTGATCCCTCCAGCTTATTCATGTGGTCTGATACCCAATGAATGAGGTAAATAATAATAAATAACCAACATATTTCCAGAATCAGCCATCCACCAGCCAGGAGAGACTCAAACCTTTCTTCTTGCTGCACTGTTTCCCAGCTGACATCTTCAATCCCTGGCACTACATAAATAATTAGCATAGGACAAAGCCATAGGAACGGCTCAAGTAATATATATTAGCTTCTCCTTGGGATGAGAATAAACTACAATGAAAGATTCCGTCAAAGGATGAGGCAAAAAAAAGCTCAAGTTGGAATTTTTAAATGGCTTAGCAGGCGTCGGAATGGAGTTTGGGCAATTTCTACCGGCATTCCTATCTGAATGCACGGCCAGCGGTGGGACAAGGGACCGGGGCTGTGGCAGCAGCAGCTGTGCAGCCCCAGGGCGGGGACACCGGCGTCCTCCATCCCTCCGTCCCTCCATCCCTCATCCCTCCGTCCCTCCATCCCTCATCCCTCCGTCCCTCCCGGGCCAGCCCCCGCGGTGCCGCCCGGCCTCGGCAGGACCCCCCGGCTCTGCACTCGCCTCCCGGGCGATGCTGGAGCCAGCGCTGCCCCTCGCCAGCGCTCCTTGCCCGCAGAACAGCACGGCCCCGCTCACCGCCCGCTCCGTTCCGCTGCCGGCCCGCGCCGCCCCGGAACCGCTTCCCGCCCGGGGCGAGTGCTTCCGGCCCGGCCCGGCCCGGCCCCGACCGCTGCCGAGCCGGCCCGGGAAACCGCCCTGGAAACCATCCCGACAACCATCCATAGCAATCATCCCAGCAACCGCCCGTGGCAACCATCCCTAAAAACCGTCTCTAGCGGTTGCCCTAGCAACGGTCCCTAGCAATTGTCCCTAACAACCTCCCGTGGCAACCGTCCATAGCAACTGCCCCTGGCAACCATCCCAGCAACCGTCCATAGCAACCATCCCTGACCACCGTCCCTAGCGGTTGCCCTGGAAACCATCCCTGGAAACCATCCCAGCAACCATCCCCAGCAAGCATCCCTAGCACCCATCCCAGCACCCATCCCTGGCAACCGTCCATAGCAACCATCCCAACAACTGCCCCCACACCCCGCTGTGTCACTGTGTTCCTCAGGGTGGCCTAAGGGTGGCCTGGGGGACCAGGGGGAGTTGGGGGCTCCACTGCCATGTTCCTCCGACCCCCCTGAGACCGATCGGCCTCGTGTGCTGTGCCCCACCCTGGCTGTGGGAGCCTGTGGGTGCTGACCCCCTGGTGGGTCACAGAATCCCTGAATTAATAAGGCTGGAAAAGATCCCTGAGGTCACCAAGTCCCACCTGTGACCCAACCTTGTCAACCAAACCAGAGCACTAAGTGCCGTGTCCAGTCTTCACTGAAGCACCTCCAGGGATGGTGTCCCTGCCACATCCATGGCCAGCCCATTCCAACGTCTACTCACCCTTTCTGTCAAGAAATTCCTCCTAATGTCCAACCTAAACCTCCCCTGGTGCAGCTTAAGGCTATGTCCTCTCATCCTGGCTGGGTGCCCATGGCAGAAGCTCCCCCTCAGGCTTAATGTACTCACCCCCTAAGTCCCTGTGAGTGTTTTAATCCCACCATCAATTATGTGGCCTTTCAGACCTGGTGGGTTTCTCTTTATCCACAAGGTTTTCATCTCTTCCCCTGACATACTCAGGCAGCAACAATTAAGATGTGCTGCTGGCTTTGCTCTTGACAGGGACTTTATTTTCAACATTCCATACAGTTTCCAGCTCTGAACTGGAGATGTCTGGATAAGATGACCTAAAAAAGGGGAAATGGCTTGGGCTGTTTTGCTTGTTTGTGGTATTTAAAGAATCTAATTTGTTTTGCCCTCTCCCTAACCCTAAACTATCCAAAGTGCCAGGTGGGTTTTCCTGCAGACCTTTATTACTACAGAGCCTAAATACTTTGGGGAAAACCTAATATGTTACTTATCTCCTGAGGAAGTAAACTATGGCATTTGTAATAAAAGGATTTTCTAGGCTGTTACCAAGCATTTGAATTAAGTGGATATTAATGATAACAATTTCAAAGAGTTTTAGCAATTGGATTAGAAATATTTCATTTTTTTTTTAGTGCAAAAGACATTATAGACAACTGGAGAACACTGCTGAATGAGTGGCAGAAACCAGAGACACTTATACACAGAAACTCTTCTGAAATAATAATCCTAAGGGAAAATTACTCTTAAATGGAGCTTCCCCTGCCCCTGGTGAGTGACTAAGGGATAATGCCAGAGCTCAGGAAAGCAGTAAATTCTGCCCTTTCACCTTCTTACCTCCCAAACTCTGAATGTTTAGGATGAAAAAAACCCACTGAGTAGGAAGAAATAATTCTTGAAAATGCCAGGAGGGATCTTATCAGAATGGATTAACAGACAGATTAAATTCTTCCCAGTATTACCAGTACACTGAATGTGCTGGTGCTGCTGTCCACACACCTCCTCACAGGCTCTAGTCCTTGCAGATGGAGTTTGCAGGCAAAAGGGAAAAGACATTCACTACTGTATATTTTATTCTTTTTCTTCTCTCCCCAACAGAAAGAGCACTACTCACTCCAAGTAGAATTAGGCAGGTGAAATGTGCAGTTTTTAGGCAGCTCCTGCCCCTTCTCTCCCCCTCTATTTCACCCCAAGGATGCCAAACCCTCCAGGCCAGGTCAGGAGTGCCCCAGTCTGGGAGCCACAAGCAGGTGGTGCCATCAGCCCACTGTGGCTGCCCACCTTCCACCAGCATCACACTGCCCCACTCCTTGCATCTGACTGGGAAATGACAAAAAAGGGAAGCTATGTATTTTTAAAAAGGGAAGATTTTAGCAAAACCTCCTGGACGCAAGTGGGTTTCTAAAATTGATACAAGAAGTGGACATGGCAATTTGTCAGCATGCTAAGTAGGGACAATGTTCAGCAAGAAGTCTTTCTCCAAATCCAAATCCAAATAATCCTTGGCTTTTTTCTAGTCCCTTCTACATTTCTTCTTTGTGGTATTTCCTGCTTGTTTTTGCAGTGAGGCCTCTTTATTACCACTCAGTGTATGTGTGATCCTGGTGCTCCAAGGTCTTGTCATCCTCAGGCTGCACATTCCTATTCTGCCAGGAGAAAAATTACTCACAACTGGTCTCATTTCTCATCCCTTACTGGAAACACAGCCTTCCTCTTTCCCTCTCCATAAACCACATTTTGCCTTCTCGATGTCAGTAACATCTCACTCTTATTCTGGTTTTTATCAGAGGTTTTTCAAAGGATTGAAGCTGCCTCTCCCTGTTCACTGATTCTGGCTGTAACCTGCTGTGTAACCTTCTAGCCAAGGCTGCTTTCCAAACTGAAATGAGAGTGGTAAGAACAAAGAAAAGCTCCTTAATTACTGACATTCACTGCTGGCATCTCAGCTCTGTCTGCCAGGGTTGTTGGAGGAAGGAGATGGTATTTAGAAAGCCAGAAATTCAGGAATCAGTAACTCTGGAGCCTACAGCTGAGTATAACGTGCTGATGCCTGGCTGAAACTCTTGGCAGTTCACTTGGGTGATGCTGAAATGCTCCAGAGCTCTGCTGGGGAATAAACAGAACCAGACAGGTACAGGCTCTATAAATGGATCCCACCTGCAGAGCCCATTGGGCCTCCTGACAGATGCACATCTCACAGGCTGCTGCCATTTGCTCTGTTCTACAGGCTCAGGGATAGTTAATGTTTGAAGATTAAGCAGGTTTTTCATGCAGGCTTTTAACACCATGAGACAGTCTTTTCTGACAGCACTTCTTGCACATTTTGAATTTCTGATTTATTTTGTCTGTTTTTAATCTGATCCCCCGCTTCAGACTCATTCTCAGAGTGCAATCAGCGCTCTCATCCAGAGTGTCTCCTTCCTTGAGATTATTTTGATAAATGTTTGTGTTAGGCTTCCTACCAATTTGAATTCCTCCAGGGAAAATTCTCCTCAGGAAATCTATTGATGTTCAAAGGGTTGAGTCTGGAGGATCTGAAGATCCAAGTTTTAACACTTTATCCTTCCAAGAAGAAGAAACCAACTCTTGTATGATTTTCTAATGTCAACTCTCACCACACCCACTGGTTTGGAGCTTTGGGTGTTTTGCTTCTTCCTTAGAAAGATCTGGTAGCACAGGCTAAATCCTTTCTTTCTCATCTCATTTTAGTTTGCTTGCCTTCCACAGGATGACTGGATTTTTATAAAGAACTTAGAAATTAAAAGTTACTGTGAACACAGCAGTAATGAAGGTTGCAATTAAATGATTATGAATTTATTATAATGTGCCCAAGTTCTGCCACTTGGGATAGGACATTAAACCAAAAGGGGTTCCATACTACCTCTATGGTGGCAAACCCAGGCAAAACCCCATAACTTTTAGTCTTAGGCATTCTGTTTAATTCACCATTAGGGCATTTGCCACAAGTTAGTCACCACCCCACCTCTCACACAAGTAAAAGCAAAGCCGGGGAACAGCTCTGTCCCCAGGGCTCTCTTGGAAGTGGTGGAGGGTGGAGAAGCCACCCTGTGTGACATTTTGGAGAAGGCAGAAAAGCTTTTGACAGCTGAGAATACAGGATTTTTTTTTTGCCGTTTGCTGAGTTACTTCTGGCTGTCATTAGTTTCAACCCCACAAGGTTGAACCCCATTTCACACACTGCTCAGCTCACCTGAAGCTGTTGTGCACCTGGAATAGACAGGGGTGATTTTTCAATGCATGGCATGGAGACCAAGGGAGGCAAAGCTGAGAAGAAATCAATACCTGGGAAATTGCTTCAGGATCCTAACTCTGTGTCCTGTGTCAGCAAAGGATTTGCACTAAAATAGAAGTAGCTGGCATGTGCTTCACCCAAGGGCTGTGGGGAGGGTGGGTCTGCTTGAATGTGACTCTGAAATCCGGCAGTTCCAGATGCTGAGGAAGCCCATGGCAGCTCCTACCTGGCTGTAGATTCTGTCAAGCTTGCACTGGTGGAGGCTTGGGTTTAGAGGGTAAACTGAGAGTTACCCACTGCTCATTGCTCACATGAAGATTTGTGGGAAGTAATGAGTGTTACAAACCTCTGGTTGAGAGCCAGTGGATGCTGACACAGAACTTGCTGTGTTAGGAAGAAGAGATGGGAGAAACTGGAAAAGTTCTAGGAACAAACTAAGAGATGCTCTAAAGAGAAAAAGCTGTTCATTTTGCAAATCAAACTTGTCATCTGTTGTGCCAAATTGTTGTTGATACTAACCCTAAAGTGAAATTCCTGTGAGGAATGTTGTCACACAGGCAGTATGTTTAAATCTTGAATGCCACTGATAGTCCTGGGGGCAGCCCTGGGGCCGTGGAGAGCACAGAACTGCAGCTAGAGCCCCCTTGGTATGTGCAGGGGGCACCAGCCCTGCATGTGTGACAGCCCTACTGAAAAAATAACCATGAGAACAGAGCACACGCCTGCAACACCAACAGGGATGGATGCAAAACTGGCTCCAAACAACTCTGGATCCTGGCACAGTCTGTAGCATCTTCATCCAGGCAGCAGAGGGGATCACAGACATTTCTGCTGCAGAAGCAGCTGCATGAGCCAGAGGGAGAGCCTGGTGGAGAAGCTCCAAAAATGACCTTTCTGGGTCCTGGGAAGACAGGAAGGTTTTGACTGAAGCTGGGACAGGAAGTCCCAGGGGCAGAAACACTGCTCTATTTATGCTACTGCAGAACTCCTAAGCTGGATGCACCCAAAAGAGCCTTGAGGGTTTTTAGAAATTTCTGTTGCCTCCTGCAATTAACCCAAAGCCATTGTTGTGGGTCTTGCTGGGTCCAGCTGTGCATGGCAGGAATCCAACCTAGGCAGCACAAGGAAACCCCTGGGATGATGGAGCTTTAGAGAGCCTTTTGTGAAAGCAGCTCATTTGATGTATGAACATGGATCACAGCCCTGCTAACCCAAAATGGGCACCAGGCAGCTATAAACAAGTCAGTTATAGACTGCTTCTCCATGGTCATAGAAGTATTGCCTGGTATCATATGCAGCTCTGTGCAAGGCAAGGGGCCAGCTGGATGGAGAATCAGCTCAAGTCCAGGCTATAAGATAATACCTTGAAATAGCACTGGCTCTTGGCTGGTTTAACAGCATGATCTGATTCATCTGTTCAGCCAGTGCAGTACCAAGACAGTGGAAGAAAAATAAGTCATGCTGAAAAATTAGTGCAACCGGCCTCACACATGAGAGAACACCAACAGATTCAAAAAAGCTAACAGAAAACCCTTTCCAGTTTGCAGGGACCACATGCAGCTCTGTGCACCAGGACAAGGATTTTGGAAAATCTGCTCTGTGCTACCCAGAAATCCCCATCTCCAGGGGATGACACAGATGATACACTTGCCTGATTTGCAAGAAGCAATGAGAGGCAATAACAGAGTTAGACCATCACTGGATGCTTCTGACCCCCTGCACACACAGGCACCCACGTGCACCAAGCTGCACCATCCTCCCTGCAATCCCTCTCTGCCACAACAGCTGTGATGCCACTGTGGTGCCAGCTGAAAGTATTTGGCAGCAGGCAGACATGAGTCATCTCACCTGCTGAAACTTCTTCTCATCATCGAGTCATGCAAACCCTCAAACAGGACGGTCCCCATCAATTCTGGGCTTTGTAAAGTCAATATGAAAAATCTGCCAGGTGGTGCTCATGCTGACATCTCATTTTGAACTCCTCTGAACTGTCCTGGTCTTCTTAGCACGAAGGCTCTGGGTTCGTTTTAATGGGGTTTTCACAAACCTTGTTCCAGGAATGAGCACGGCTGCCAGCTCACGCAGCACCCCAGGGAACAGCCCTGCCTTTTTTCCAGAGCACATGAATGGAGCAGGGCTCTCCAGCTGCTCCGGGGGCTTGGTGTGAAGCTGTGATGTTTGCAAGGGGCTGAAGCGTGAAATGCGCCCCTAATGCAGGTGTGAGTAACAAAGCACAAGGAGGAAAAGGGATAATCAAAGGGATAATAAAAAAAACATAAAGTAGCAAAAAGATCAACTCTCCTGTTCAGGCAGTGTGAGAAAGTACTAATGGTTAACTCACTCTCATTGTGGAGTAGAAGGGAAAAATGCAATTGCAGAGGAAAGGCGAAGTTTACCTAGCAAAGTGAATTTGTCGTTCACTCTGCCAGATTATTGCTGTTATTTGCTTTTCACTCTTTGAGGGATGAAGAGAAAACGTGCAAATGACCCTGGACTATGGGCACAGCCCCCTCCCTGCATACACACACACACGAAGAGAGGATGCAAACACAGCCTTTGAAACTCCGGAGGATAATTGATTCTCTGACGCGTGGGAGCCCACAGGACTCCTGAGGGAGCTCAGGTATAAAAGGCAGAGATGCACCTCCCTGGCAGGCAGAGGACACGGGGAGGTCCGGGAGTGCCCTCCCTGCTCAGCACGGCGCGGTCCTGCACCCAGCGGGCTCACGGGCAGCTCCAGGGGAACAGCTGGATTTGCAACAGGGGAAGGAGCACCTGGGCAGGAGCTGATCTAGGACACACTTGTTTTCTCCAGGAACGGTAAGTGGGAGCCTCTCTCTGTGCATTTAACAGGATAATGTCTATTTGGAAGTTGGGGACAATTAAATTCCACTGAGATGCAATCAAAGCTGGCATCAGGAGTGAGCTTCGCCAGGTGCCTTTGTATCGGATCAAGATTTGTACCAAGTTATAGAATGAAACAACAATTGAACTACATCATAAATGCAAACCAATGTAATTTTACTACAGATGAGCTTTATAAAACATGTTAGATGATTACTAGCTGGAGCACAGTTTTGCTCTGTTGATGTGAGTTTCTTTTACCCTGGCAAATGAACGGTGTTTTACTCACCCAGCAATGAAGCTGCGTTTGAGCCAAACCTAAGTGTGAGGAGAAACACAAACATGTGTTACAGGTAATGCAAAGCCAGCCACGATGAGGCACAGGGAGGCACTTAAAAGGATTTCTGCTTTTCTAATGAAGCATTTCAGGGTATAAAAGTTTCAGCTTTATAAAACAGCAGGCATGGCAAAAGCCTCATTTCATCTACACAGAGGTATTTTAAAGACTGCTCAGGCTGAGGTTTCAGGAATGGCAAGAGGTAGTTACCCAGCTCTCCAACATCACTGTCACAATGCTGCTGTTCCCACTGCACAGGATGGAACAAAGCTATTGCACTTCATCTGCTGGAATGGTGCTAAAAGCTCTTCATCTTAAGGGGAATTTATTTATTAATCATTTTCTCACATGCTGCCAGAATGGAAAGTGAAGGTGTCCTTCACCTCAGGAGAATTTCGAAGGTGACAATGTTTTGTAGAGCTGTCAAGCTGCCTGCACACAGGGTGACACTTCAATTTCCCAGTTTCTCCTCTGAAGTAACAGACACATCTGGGAAGGCATATAGGACTTTCATTTCTGATTTATTCCTGAGTGAAAAAGGGAGAAAAACATACGCAAAAATATGGAAGCAGGCTGCAGCTAAGGGAGAGAAGACAAAGCGGAATAGGGGAAGAAACGCAAAGCCAGAAACAAACAAAAAAATAATTGCAAAGAAACTAATGGTAGAGAAAAAAAAAAAAAAAGTATCTCAAACGTTCAAAAAGCAATTCTAGAGAAAAACCCAACATTTAAAGAAGAGAAGCCAGAGACAGAAGGAAAGCGGTAATCAGGGCTGTATCCTAGGAAGGGGAAGCAGACAACGTTGGGCTAGGGTTACATTTACATTGCCACTTAACTTCTCAGCTCACATAGAAGCTTCTCTAATACTGATTAAATCTCCTGATTGGCATTTTCTATAGATGCTGGTGCCACAGTCTGCTGATATCCACTGATAGATGCCTTAGATAATTTTCTCTATCTGGAAAGATCTGACTTGGGATTTACTTGAAGATATTTGGGGAACAGGCACAGAAGCAGCCTGTTTTTCCAAGTTCAAAAGAAAAAGAAAGGGAAGCAGGGGATTTGTTCTAAAAGCAGAAGTCCTATATGTCTATCAAAGTCCTTTTTTCCCTTCCTTTAAACATCCTTGGCTTTTTGAGGGGCCAAAGTGATTCTGTAATAGAGCAGGAGGTAGGAGATGCCAGCCATGAGCACAAGGAGCTTTGCAGGAGCTACTGTGCTATTCCCGGGGGAAATGCTGGGGAAGCTGCTGGTCCCATCTGGGAGCACAAGTAACCAGAAACAGAGACTGGCTGAGAATGACTTTGTGATGAGAAACCTCATTTCTTAGAGTGACACCCTTCTCGTGTCTGCCCCTGCACTTCTGACACTGCCACTAATTCTGCTATTGACTTCCCTGGCATCAACATCAGACCCACTTGTGAGACCACGGGTCCTTAATCAGCCCGTCTCTGTGTGCTGACCTGTTCTTCCAAGCAGGAAAGAGAGCTCACTGGTGTTTTCCATCAGAGATCCTCCCTGTCCCCCCCATCAGTAAAACCCACTGCTTGAAAGTTCACTTGAGCCATCAGAAGTCCAAGTAAACCCTTTCCATCTGGAAGCTGCTCCTTTTATAAGGAAGTATCGTTATACATTTGGAAGAGGTTTTTTTTCCCCTCTTAGGGAGATCAAACGCCTTTCTGATCTTTTCTTGTATAAAATAAGATAGGGAACAGGGAAACTTGATATTTTAAAGGTTCCTATCCACATTCTTAAAGAATCTTCTTTGAGCAAAAGATCAGTCGCTTTCAATGGAAGCTGGGGAAGAGCAGCATTCACTGAAATACCTTCCTCCTGTTGCTCGCTTGCAAGGACAAAAGCGAGAAATTCAGCCCCCGAGGGTGGCTGACCTGGGGCGACTCTGGCCTGAGTCATCCTCAGCTCTTCAGCCAAGCCCGGGACACGAGGCTCGGCAGGCAGGGCTAAACACAGGGCTTTGCACCAAAACCAGTGCTCAGATAGATTTCATATATTTCAGTCCAGTCCTGTCTCCACCCCCTCTCCACCGAAGGAACAGTCTGTGTTTTGTTTGGCAAACCAAGCTCAGCGCTTGCCTTTGATAAATGGCTTTGTCAGGGTTACCTCCGTGCCAGTATTACACCTCTGCCCAGGGGTTTTATTAGCATTTCCCCATTTCTCCCCAGTCTCTGGACAGCCATTGAGGCAGCCCAGTGAGCTGCCAGGCACAGAGCTGTGCCCTGCAGGTACAGCCAGGTGAGCAGACACATCCCCAGGAGAATGGGACAGGAGAGGTCCCAGGGCTGGCTGCAGATGGCTCCTTTCACATCCCTGCCAACTGCTGCCCCCATCCAGGTGATTTTACAGCCCTGCAGGAGTTCCTGGGGCTCACACAAGCCCAAGAGAAAGCTCTCCTCCAGCCACAGCAGTGGGACAGGTCAGTGAGGGGGTCCCACAGCACCAAACCCTGATCAGCCCTGCCTCCCCACCCAAGGCAGGGTGATCACACACAGCCACTGCCCCCAGGAGCTGCCCTCCATGCAGGAGATTTTGCCACACCAAGACATCTCACCATAACCAAAGAGGCACATTTCCAGTCCCTTTGTGCTGAGAAATGAGCAGAGGGACTGAGAACACAAAGGTGACACTCCTGGCCCAGAGCACCTCACTGCCCTGACTCAGTCTGCTCCACATTTTAGGTGACTCCAAGGGGTGGAAGATGCTGGATAAGGCCACCCTGCTCCTGTTCCTGCATTTAGTCACCTGCTCCATCTCTTCTCCTCTCTACCCAGCTCTCAGGTAAGTGCTGGGTGCTTTATGCACACTCTCACTCTGCCTCATCTCTGACCTTGTGCAAAAGGAGCAGGTGCCAAACCAAAGTTGCCAGCACTTCTGAACTCTAAATGTGTTTCTAGGCCTATTTCTTTGCCCTGTCTTAATTTTTTGGATACACTGCTGGCCTAGGGGAGATTTCCAAAGAAGGCAGGCACCAGATGGAATATTCCAGCCTAAACAGTTGGGTTTAGAATTGAATGCTGAGTTCTATAAAGGGAAATCTGGCAATCTCCAGAGCAAGCAGCACCTCCAGCTCAAACACTGATAAAAAGTTTGTGGCTGCAGGGCACCTGCACTGAACTCAGAACTGCAGATATTCTAGTACATGAAATCTGCAGATACCAATCAATATTTCAAGTATTTCCTTGCTGGGTCTTAGAAGTTGTAATACTGCTTTGTACCTCTACAAATCAACAGAAGCCCAAAATTGAGCATTGGCTTATCTAACATGGATTTGCAATGTCCCATAGAAAATGCTTTAGCCTTGTGCCAAAGCCATGGCACAATGATACCAGAAACACTGGGGTTTAGCTCAAGGATGCTGGGAGCTCAGCGAGGGGGATGTGTGCTTGAGGCAGCTCTATAAAACATCCTTTAACTGCTGGAAGAGCTCCAGGGCAGTTTCTAGCTGGGGAGAGTGACAGACAGTACTTGTGTTACTGCTAAGATGGGATGACAAATGGAGAAAGGAAAAGCGGGAGAGTAGGGAATAATGGCTAAGAAGGCCCAGCTGGCCTCTGAGCACATCTCACAGTGTGCCTGGGGTTTCTCTTGCAGGTTCAGCCCAGGGCCAGTTGCTGGCAAGGCCATGAGTTTCCAGCTGCAGCACAGCAGCTCATTGCAGAGCCATACTCCCCTGGCAGAGGAGCAGGAGGAGGAGGGTTTGTTCACAGACCCCACTGAGAAAAGGTTTGTAGCTCACCTGCCAGCCCTGCTGCTGCAGAGCGTGCTGGTTACAGTCTGCCCCCAGCCCAGGAGCAGACTGGCAGCTCAGTTAGTCCCAAACCACCATCCATGTGCAGAGCCATGTCCTGCTGTCCTCCACCAGCAAGGACACACTGACAGGGGCAGGCTCCCAGGGCTCCTGCAGAGAACAGAATTTCCCACTGAGCAGAGATGCTAGAGCCTTTCCTTTCCACCTCTGCCTGGAGATAGAGGATGATTATTTCTGTCTGAAGCACAGAGGACTCATCCTTACAACAGTGGGACCAGCCAAGTGATTTGTGATTTACCTGTGGATTTTCTGGAGCCTGGGTCTAACCACAGGCTAGAGATCTGCTGGAGGCTCCTGTCACCCTGTCCCAGACACAGCCCCCCAGAAGGGGATGGAGCACAGGAATATCCCAGCCCAGCTCTGCCCTAGATATTTTATTTTGCCTGCTGCCTCCATGTCAGGACTGAACTCCCTCAAATCCTTTTACTCTCCAACACTAATGCAGTCCAACCCTACAACATGTTTGCTGTGGTTGCCTGCCCTGATATCAGCCCTGTGACACCTGGATGTTGGGTAATTTCTCACTGGAGGGTTCAGTGACACCTCAGAGAGCACACTGTGCTTCCTTTCCCTGCAGGATGCAGCGCCATGCTGATGCCATATTCACGGACAACTACCGCAAATTCCTGGGGCAGATTTCCGCCCGAAAATTCCTACAGACCATCATTGGCAAGAGGCTCGGGTAAGCACCAGCACCCTGCTATCCTAGGGCTGGTATTTTATTACCCTGGGCAGTGTCTTCCATGCACATGGCAGAAATAGCTGCCTTTCACTGCAAGAAGCAATCTCTCCTGCTGTTCCACATCCCAAAGGGCATCCTGCATCCCTAGAGTCTTGGATACCCCTAATCACAGTTAGCATCAAGCAGCCTAATTAATCCTTTCCTCCAAGGCTGTAAGCATCAGATCAGCTGAGAGTTCTGCTGCAATACCAACAAGCAATAGTATTTGCAGATAATATTTGCAATGATCCTTTACTGGTTGGGAACTGTTATCCCTGGCCTGGTTTGAGCACAGAAAGCAGCCTCTCCATTCCCCTTGGCTAGTTAAATCACTGACTGCCACTAAACATGACCAACTGGTCAGATGCAAGCCAGCTCAATCCATCTTCTACCAAAGGAGCAAACACTGTGACCAATTCCTTGCTGAAATTAAGCAGAATGGCCTTAGGCTCAATCCTGGCAGGCTCCCTTTCTGTGCTGCTCAGCCTGAGCCAAACTTTGAGTGAAGGACAAAAAAGCATCTCAGAAACAAGGAGGTTTCTCATGTTCACCCGACAGCAGCAGCGAGAGCAGCCCAGGGGAAGGGGTGCAGGAGTTCCTGAGCAGGCGCCAGTCCGACAGCATCCTGATGGACAGCCAGTACCAGCAGCAGATGGTCCTGAGGGACTTCCTGGGAGCCATCCTGCAGAGCCAAAGGTGGGTAGGAGTCACTGCATCCTCTGCTCACTGCAGGAACACACACAGGTCCTTATTGCTGGCTGGCTTCCAGGTCTGAAGCTCTGGATTAAATGTGATTTCAGGAGCAGTCAGGGTAAGAATAAGGCTGACCCCAAGCAGGGTGCAGATAAGAACAGCCTGTCCTGAGCTGGCCTGCACCACACACAGCAGCACATCACTGCTGCTTTCTCAACCTCGTAATCCAGTGAAATAGTAGCAGAAAAGAGAATTTGTCTCTTGATCCTGGTTACAACATCCCTGTCCTTTTCTTGACAGGCCTCAGGACATGGACAGCAGTCGGCTAGAAGGCTTTCCCAGCACCCTGGCTAAGCTCATGTAGATACTTCTCCCTTCTCCATCTCCTCACGCTCTGGTGAGTACCATTCCCTGCTCAATCCTGTGCATAACTCGCTGCTGCACTGCTCAAGGTTTGAAGGTTCTCCTTCAGCGATGCCAGCTCCCACCGCTGTCCATGAAAAAGGTGTTTGCTGTAATTTAAAGGGGGTAATTTAAGGGGGGGAAAAAACTCCCAATCAGTATTATCAAGTACCCAAAACCCTGCTAGTTTGAACAGACAGACCACAAGTGCTGTGAAGCTGTTCATAAGAACAGGCTTGCAGCAACCCAAAGCAGACTTGCAAAGCTGAGATAGCATGCCTGAGTGTCCAGGCCAGGCTAAAAGTCTTCCTACAGCAGCAGAACCTGTGTCTAGGGTCCCTGGGACATGTCAGGTTTTCCCTGCACTGGGCAGCAGAGGAAATTTTACTGTTTTCTGTATCCCTCACCCCTGAAAACAGCCAGCTGGAACTTGAATTATGCTCTAAATCTTGCCCGCCCAGGGGGAATGAGAGCCAGCAAACTGTCCATCCTTGGGAATACCTTTACTTGATCAGTATTGGCCCTTTGGAGTTTCAGAAATTCCAATCAATTGTAAACATGTCAGGAGCTGAGTCCCTGTGTGCTGTGCTGGGCTCAGGGTACCTCAGTGAAGGGTCCAAGCCAGGAGCCCAGATCTAACTCTGACCCCAGTTTAACCACAGCAGCCTCCCAGTGCTCCCTCCCTCTCTGACAGAGCTCAGGAAACGACACAGCTCATTCAAAGTGAGCTCACCAAAGAAATGCAAATAGAACAGTGTAAAACCTTTAGACGATCGGTTGCCAGCACAATATAAAGGGGTGTGGAAAGATCAGTGTGCACACTGAACAGAAGAGGGGCTGGGAAAGAGAGGGAAGATCAGAACTTTACATAAATCACACCTATGGATTCAGCTGGGAGACCATAATATTCCAGCATTTCTCTTGCCATGCTTAACTTTGTTACCTTTCCACAAAGAAGGTCACTCAGGAAAACCCTCCAAAGGATGAAAAAAATTCTGTGAATTTCTTATGAAGTTTTCTGGTAATTCTCTTTTCCTTCTCTTTCTGTCTAGAATAATTCAGAGCTCGTGGACCAAACTGTACAGTGAGCCCCTTCATGGCAGTGAAGACACTCCCAGATGTGAGCAGCTGGAAACTGATGCACACACTCCTCAGATCTGATCAAAGGAATGCAGTGCTGAAGCACTAAATTTACTGCAGTCCTTACAATTTAACTCCCCTCTTGAAATACTCCTCTGCACTAAATCAGAAAAAAAAAAAAAAAAAAACAAAAACCACCTCTGTTGTTTAACCTCAGGCTGCTTTACACAGAGACTAAAACATGTGATACACTTGTAATCCTGGGGACATTCTGTTTACTAATTAAGGTTTCAAATCACAAAGTGTAGCAAAATTTCTGCCAAGTCATCTGTCTGTTTGAGGGCCTGATTAATAAATATGAGGCCACCAAAAGGCACCTTTAGGCAACTTTGTAAATTGATTACAGCCTCCTCCAAATTGATGCTGATGGCACAACCACACAGAGCAAGGATCAGGGTGAGGTAAGACATGAATCCACACATCTCCCCTTCATTGCAAACACCGCCCTGGGCTGCTGCTGCCTGGCAGCAGAATGAACTCTGAAATGCTCAGCTGAAGTTACAGCTCTGCCAGAGCTAAAGGAGATCCCTGTGCATCAGCTTGGGCTCTCACTGTCCAACTCAATGTTTTGCTGAGTGCCCTCCCCTGGCTCTGAATCCCCCCTGGCTACAGTTACAACTGTTTTAAAAGGAGAAAGGTGTTAGCCTAGTAATCTCATACAGTTACTTCTTCCTGCTCACCCCACTCCCCCTGTCTTTTCTGTAATAATTATGTCTTCAGAAATGTAAACAACACCAGGATGGCGTCTGCTTTCTCATCAGCAGCAGGAAATAAGAGTCGTTCTAAATAAACCTGTCCAACAGCAGGTCAAGATGGCTCTTTTGTTGAGACCTTAGTTTCTTGATTCTGGGCCCAGAATGAAGATGCTCCTCAAAGACAGTTGTCAAGTGCCCCGAGGATGACTCAAAACTGGGCTAACAAAGGCACCAACAACACCACCAGGCTGGAAACACAATGATATATAAATGTGTGTTAATGCCTATCTATGAAGTCTTCCCTTTTGCATTCCAACAATTCCTTGTTAGTCTGCAGTAGTTACCATCTCATTTTTCCTCAGGAGACATATTTTAAAATAGGAGGCTCTAATGTGCACGGAAATTATTTCATCCTTGCACCAAATCCCTACCTGTTACAGCCTCCCTGTACAGGCTTTACAATTCCAGCACTAGGGAAGTATTACAAACCTCCCAGTAGGAGGGGAAACATGGAGAGGATGCTGAGGGAGATCAGTGAAGCTGTGACAGCAGCAGGGGCACTAATGGATAACTGCTACCCTTCCATGGGCAGGCAGCTGTCAAAGAGACATCCTTCTGCTTCACAGTGCAGAAATAGACTAAAGAAGAATCACCTGAGTAGCCTGGTTCAAAATGGGTTTGTAAACCTGTTCTGTAACAACACACTCAAAGCCATTAGGACTTACTCACTCCAAGGAAAGGAATTTCAAAAAATGAAGACCACTCAAGTAGGAAGCAGACAGAGCAGCAAAAAGAATTTAAACTCTGTTAAGTGGCATAAAAGGCAAACACTGGATTGGATACTGCCAATAAAATCAAAGATGTCTCAAAAACATTTCAGAAAGTGTTTGGGTGATTAAGTCTGTGTCATTAAATGAGTGGGTGAGTGCAGTTATTTGGAAAAAAACCCCACTCCTTTGGAAGTTCAGTTTGCTTCAAAACGAGGAAACAAATGCTCAAACTCTGCAAGATTAAACCTAAAAACAAATAAAGCAAATAAAAATATCTGAGGAATAAAAGATCAAAATAATAAAACCACTTTCCTAATGCATACCCAAGGAAGTAGAAAAATCAATAGCAACACACATAGCTTAGAGAAGATACATCACAGGGGCACTACATGGTTTTCTTTTTACATCTGTGCTCTCCTTGGATAACATGCTGCAGCTCTACAGGCACAGGAAAAGTCCTGCCCTAGCACAAAGCATCAGCAGAAGGAATTAGTTACAAAACAAAGCTGCTAAGTGAGGCTAAAAAAACCCACCATTTCAGAGTAAATTACTATGAATAGTGCCTTATTATTTCTTGTCTGAAACACCATAAGTCCCAGAGGATCTGAATGCAGCCTGAGATCTGGTGTTTGAAGGAGTGCAGAGGTCAAAGAAGTTCATTAAACCTCTGTGGGACCATGCTAATGTTTACACTGAACAAGCAGGTAGGAACTGCTACAAAAAGCAGGAACAGTGAGCTAAGTGTGAGCAACAGCATGGGGAAGAGACAAGGTGGATTTAATAAAGTGAGGTCACGTCTCACACACGTGAAATGCTTTGGAGGATTCAGCTCCACACCCTTTATCCACATGCTTGCTTGCTGATGTAATTTTCCTGGATTTCCAGAAGACATTAGATAAGGTTCCTTTGCCAAAAGAACTTTAAAGCAGGATGAACAGGAGCAGGGGAGAGAGTAACAGTTAAGTTTTCCATGTTAAACTTGCTCATCAGGAGATTTAGGCCTTTGGTAATTACTATCTGTGAGTCCTTCAGTAACACCCAAATCTGCTGCCTCAGCTCTGCTTGGTGGTCCTGAAGGGAGTAATTAGGTGGGAAATTAAGAGTTTGAGTAACTCAAATATGGCCACATGGCAAGCAGATGCCTGGCTTTTGGTTTCATAGAAGACCAGAGGCAACAACCTCCAAATTCGTGGAGTGAGAAGGTTACTGGCAGAGACTGGAAAGAAAGTAAAGCCCCCACAGGACCCCCAAAGCTGCCAGGTCAGACCCAGCCAGGCACACCAGCACCACAGCTGGCTCCCCACAAGGTCCCAGAGCAGCTGGGCACAGCCAGGTGGCACAGACCAGCCTCTAGTGGGGAGGAGCAGCCACAGCCTCACCCAAGGGACAGGCAGGAGGGGAGTCCCCCCCAATAAACACAGCCCCCAGGGAAAGGACATGAAAGAACAGGAAGCTTCACACTCAGCAATGACTCACACACAAAATCAGCCACCAGAAACTGCTCTTTTCATTCTCAAGTGAACCCAGCTTCCAATCACCACCTCTGAGACAGCCAAAACACAACACTCAGGACCGTTCTTTCCTCTTTATTCACAAATCTTTTGGATGAGGAAAGGGCAGCTGGGGAAAAGCAGATTTGTATTTTCTTCTTCCTTTTTCTCAAAAGGAAATTCAAACGTCCCGGGAGAAGGGGGGAGGATCCAGGGAAGAAAACATTTTCCAGATTCATATGAAAAGCACTCCAGTAGCATGAACACAACAATGAAAACGAAGATTTTAAAAACAGTTTAACTGGCACCCTTTTGACTTAATATATAAAAAAGAATTATCTTCTGCCTTCCTTCTTCTGTTATTTATTCGCTTCTGTTCTGAAGGCATTTGCTTTGTTTTTCCACATTTCTTCCATTCTTCTGGTACTAGTGTGTCCTGGAAAGAAAAATAAAAAAAAAATTAACTCTTCCAGGCAACAAAACACTTACCTGTACAGTACAAGTGTCCCCAGACCCCCTCATTCACTCTGAAAAGAAGCTCATTGGACAAACTTCCCCAAAGCAACTTGAGTGATAAACCACTACTGCTCTGGAATGGGGGATGGAATTCAAGGAGCATGAGAGAAAATGAAGATTAATTTCTGGTGCAGAAGGGGTGAATGTGCCTATGAAATTATAAAACCAAACAAAAAAACCCCAGGCTGGAAGGCAAAGCTTGTAAGTACCTTAATTTCTCCTTTTACCAGGGCTGATCCATCTGCTGGGAATCGTTGGTCCATGCTAACACAAAGATCTTCATCTCCCCAAGAAAATCAAGCAGGGTTAGCACAGCAAACCCAACTTTTGGGGGTCCTTTTGCCTTCCATGATGGCAGACACAGGCACACATAACATGACACTCTTAACTGACATAGCTGGGGCCTCAGAAAACTCAGCAATGGGGAAAAATGCTTGTGACTGTACATGGCAGCAAAATCTAACTTAGGGTTTGTGGATATTAAAGTTATTTGCAAGACCTTAGGGCTACAGACATGCTTTGAGAGCTGGAGCCCCTCTGCTCTGAGGTAAGGCTGAGGGAGTTGGGGATGCTCAGCCTGGAGAAGGCCCCAGGGAGGCCTCACTGTGGCCATGCAGGACTTGAAGGGGGTTTACGAAAAGGAGTGAGAGAGATGTTTAATACAGGCAGATGGGGCAGTGGGTTTAAACTGAAAGACGGCAGGTCTGGATCAGATGTTGGGAAGAAATTTTTAACTCAGAATGTAGTGAGGCACTGGCAGAGGTTGCCCAGAGAAGCTGTTGATGCTCCATCTCTGGAATTTGTTGAAGGCCAGGGTGGATGTGGCCCAAAGCAACCTGGTCTAGTGTTTGGTGTCCCTGCCTATGGCACAGGGGTTGGAACTAGAGGACCTTAAGATCCCTTCCAACCCAAACCCGTCTGCGATTCCATGATCCTCTAGGATTACTTACAGCCTGTAGGGAATGAAGGAGTTAAAATACCAGCCTAAGAAACAGGAAACATGCAGGCTGTGGAGAACACACTCATGAGGCACTAGGTAACAAGCCAGTAAAAAGCTGCAAACCACTGGCCCAAAGCGATGTTAAAGAGAAGCATCCAGGAGCCTGAGCAGCAAACACAGCAGTCACCTAAAGGGACAAGTGACAGCCACTTCCCGTTTCTCTCCAATAACTTGCTTGTTCTGTGCTCAGGTACCTCTAAACACTCCAGGGAGAGAAAAGACAGCAAAAGGGTGTTTTTCTGAGGGACACAATGACAGATTTTCCACAGGTAATTTCCATGCAACCATCCTGCACACTCCCTGATTTACAGGCAGGAGATCTCACCACAGTGCACATCATTCGTGTGGCACAACCTCCCAGTGCTGCTTTTGATTTGCACCACAAAACCTGAGCTCCATTCAGCTCCCCATGTGCCTGGAGCGCTGACTGTGGATGTGAGAGGAAGCAGATGCTCAGATGTACCTGTGCAGCACATTGTACAGTGATTAGTGTCATCACAGGACCCATCTCAGAAACTCTCCCTCTTCCCCACAACAAACCAGTGCACTGAACAAAGAATGAAGCCCCCATGCCCACACACTCAGAACTGGGCAGTCCTGCCTCCTACATCACTGTGCACAGAACAAACTGGGACCTTACCTCTTGGAATGAAAGGAAACAAAGGGCTTTCTCCTGGCAAATGGCAAGGGAGACCCAGCACAGGACTGTATGGAATGGAGGGGGCTGGCACTGCTGCCTGAGCCAGCATGGCCAGTTCAGCGTAATGGGAGGGTGACCCCAGACTGGGTCGTGTTCTCAGCTGAGAGAGGTGGTGCTGACCTGGCTCTGCTGCACAGAGCTCTCACCACCCCAAATGAGGATGTAATTCAGCGGCAGTGGACAGCCAGAAAACTGCAGGTGGGGATAGAGATTATCAGCAGCAGGGTGGGAACAGACCCAGTATCAGCCACTTTCATCATGGTCTCCTCCAGCCAATGTCACTAACAACTTATTTATAGGAGCAATAATATTGTTTTATTTCATCACCTGAGAGCTGCTTGATGCCCACAGCATATTTACATGTTTACATACCATCATACAGGCCCCAAACAATTAAGGAAGTCACAGAAATGCAATTTAGTCTCAGAGAACATATACTGCTAATATGCCAACCCAGCTGCAGCCAGGACTCCCAAAGACTGATTAAAGCCCAATAAGCAATGTTGGAGTAAGCAGTTTCAGCTCACATTTTTTGCCAAAGGAGTGAGTGATGAGGTGAAATGAAACAGGAACATGCCCAGGGAAAGGCAAAATCCAAAAAGGCCCTTACTTCCCGAGGAGCTGGTCACTAGCAAACCCCCTTTTACCGCAGCGTTCTATACTTTGCCAACCTACTGCTCTGCTCTGCAGCGATCCTGCCAAAAGGAGAGAGGGAGAAAGGTTCAGAGAAGACAGGAAGGAAGAAAGCAGCCCTGTCAGGAACCAGTGACAGAAATGCAAAAAGCAAAACCAGGCCTTCTGGTAACTTCTGTAACAAGATGGTTTATACAGACAGCCCCCTTCCCTCTCCTTCCCACGCCTGCTGCTGGCCTCCACAGCTTTGCCTCAAAGTGCAATCTGGTTAATTGTCACTGCACTTCAGCATCTGAGACAGGCAGGCAGTGCCCTCACAAGAAGATTTTTTTTTTGAACTTTAAAGTCATGTACAAAGGGTTTAACTTTAGCCTCAGAGAGAAGTTTTACTTTCAAATTTGCCATTGTAGCTGCAGCTCTGTGTCATTTACAGTGAAAAAGCACACTGACACCTCCTGCAGGGGTTTGAAGCAGGAACCAACCACCTGCATTTATGTGCTAACAGAAGCCCTGGTTGAGCCAAGACACTTAGAAATTTGCTTCATTGTATTATTTTTCCCCAAATCTGTATCCTACGCAATCTGCACTTAATAACAACGTCTCATTACTCTTTGTATGGAAAAAGGAAACATTATTAAAAGACATAACAGCCCCGGGGCAACAAAATTCCCTTAGGAAGCTGTGCTAACACAATAAAATACCACAGTGGAGAGGGCTGGACATCTGAGGGAGCAAGGCTGGGAAAGCTGGGAGGACAGCATGAAAACGGTTAACTACATTAATCATCCTCCCTGACACAGCCACAAGTGTAGAGATGTCTTAAAGAAAATAAATCAATGCAACCCTCCTGAAAATTATATTCTTATGTTTTTGTGGTTTTTTTTATGGCTCTTGTCCTGGTTTTAATAGAGTGTAATCAAAAAGGTGAGACCCCAGGGATAGCTATGCAGGTAGGCATCCAAAAAGGGGAAAGTAAGGAAAACACAGGTGTGATGGCAAAGCAGGTCAGTAAAATCATCTTCAAAGCCAAATGCTACATTAGTACAGAAGCTTAAGTCTCATATGGAAACTGTGTGTGCCAGAAGTGAAGGAGAGGGAATGGTGTGACCTCTAACCAAGACCTGGCAGTTTGGATCAGCAAACTGCTGTCTGCCCACACCAGGGCAGTCATGAGACACTGTGTGGTAGAAGACAAGTGTGCAGAACGAATCTAATGCCAGTACAGAAAGGAATGCTGTATCCCTAATACCTAGCAGAATTTTCCCTGGGTTTGCTAGTTTGTTGCC
Source organism: Toxostoma redivivum (assembly GCA_013397375.1). NCBI lineage: Eukaryota > Metazoa > Chordata > Aves > Passeriformes > Mimidae > Toxostoma > Toxostoma redivivum. The sequence continues at coordinate 283,545 of VXBI01014838.1, forward strand.
TGTTGCTGCACAGCTGATAAGCAGCTGCTTCCCTTTTCTCTATAATCTCCCCTTAGCTAGAGGAACACAGCAGTAATTTTCTCCCACCTTACTTCCTCTTAAATCCTTTATGATAAGCAGAGCTCCCAAACAGTAGGGCCTCTCCTACATTTATAGTGGCTTCCATAATCTAACACTATTCTAAGAGCTTCCTTCAGCACATGCCACATGGCCAATTCTCTCTGCAGGAGCTGCACCCTGGGGACAGTCCCTCCCTGCCCTGCCCAGTTCAAGAGGCAGGGAATTGGGGCAGAGCAGCCCAGCCCTACATACAAGGTCCAAGAGCCCAAAGCAGTGGTCAGTGACACACAGCAGCAGCCTGTGACCTCCTCCCCACTGATGTTAAAGCTCTGTCCCCCCTTACCGTTTCACAGCTTTCTGAGCCAGCATCCTGTTGCCTGCCAGGAATGTGATGCCACCCAAAATGGCCAAGTACTTCAGAGTCTGGAACATGTTGAGCTGAGTCCAGTAGACATACATGAGTCCCAACATTGCTGGGGGAAAAAAAAAAAAGCCCATGGCTAAAACTGCATTTCAAAGATCAACCATTTGTCATCCTCAGAACAACTGTACTGCCAGCTCTAAGCATTTGGTTCCTATCTCATCTCTGAAGCTCTGAATGGCAGCTCTAAAGACCACACATTATTGCCAGGGAATGAAGACATCTGGGTCCCCATTCTGGAAAGAAAATGTGACACTGACAGCTTGCAACCAACCCTCCTGTGGCAGAATTATGGACATATTATAGACATTAAGGGCTATTAAAAAGACGAGGATACTCTGGATTTCAATAGAGGATATTAACCTCACACATCTGGAAGGGCTTACAGCTTTACAAAGCTTCCAAGGAAACTGACTTGGACTGAAAAACATAGTGACATTTGGAAATCAATAGATTCAATGTTCTCCCAACCTGCTTTGTTTTTGAAATTCTACCAAGACAGTAAATAACTGTGTAACCAAGGACACGATAAAATTATTGAAAAAATTTGGTTCAGCCAAAAAAATAGAAGTGCTTTTATGGGAAGAGTTTTAAAGAAAAGACATAGCCTTTCACTTTTGAGAGTCCTGCAAGTCTCAATCCCCACAGAACCTTCCCAGTCTCAAAGGATAAACATGCAATAAAGAAAGTGTGACCTCTGGAAATAAGAAGTTCTATTAAGTACAGATAAATGGAGTGAGAGAGGGGCCCAGATAATGACAGCTGTTATAAGCTGATGGCCAAAACAGGTTTATCACCATATTAACAATCATGAAAAGCAGGAAGGCAGATGGAAACAAGAGAACAAATGTTATGCTGTTATGTCATTAGAGTTAATAGACCACGAGCCCATTAACCAGAGGCTCTCATCTGTAACTCCCAGGTGAGGAGGTCAAACACAGCAGAAAGCCTCTGACACCTACCAGCATGTCCCAGGTGAAAAACAATGGTGCTGGGAGCAAAGCTGAAGTTGGAGATGTTGGCACCTATCTTGATCCACTAAAAAGGAAAGGAAACAAATTTGAAGTTAAACAGACTTGTAAACACAAGCTTTTATTTTAAGCTTCAACATCTTTTAAGCTTGTTTAAGATATTCAGTGAATCCAGTGTATTCTCTACAGAAGCAATTATTTACATGTGCCAGAGGAGACAGTATAATTTTGCTAAAGGCAGCACTGTTGAGCTCCTTTAGTGGAAATTTTTCCTCCTACTTCTGACTGCCCTAATGCAGCTCCTCAAGTATCTTAAACTGATGAGAGAGGACTGCTCCAAATTTAAACAGTGAAAAATAAATAGACATTGCTATTTCTACCCAGTTGAATTAATTTAGATTAAAAAAAAAAAGGGTAATGCTCTCATTTTGAACTCATCCAAAGAACAGCTATAGATACCAGATGTTTGCTCATAGTATCACTTTTAGTTTTTGACTACAAAAGATGAAGGCATGAAGGGTGGAAAAGAGGAGCAGCAACACTGAGTTTTTTCACTGAAGTGTCATCAGCTTGTATATTGTGAACTCCATGGTCCACAGGACATGACTGCCTAAATGCCAGCTTTCACTGAGACTAGCTAATGGGAAATTACTGTTGGAATCAGTTTCATCTTCTAAATAAGGAATAATTTAACTTGTCTTAGTGAGATTTTTTTATTGCATTAAGTTCAAAGCACTGATCTGATGATACAGTGAGTAGCAGTGGATGTTTCAACTACAGACACTCAAATGTCCATAAATGGGAATTGAATCTGATAGGATTAAGTAACACTGATTTTGTGATGGATTTATTACATGTGAGGCACAATAACTACCTTTTTCCTGTGGAAGTCTAATGTTATTATAACTTAATCTGCTCACTGTTATTCACCATTTTTAGCTGAAGCACACTGAAGAAACTCATCCACCTACTTCAATTTAGCAGCAGAGTTATTCTGCTTTGAACCTCAAAAAACCAAACCAGACCAACGCTCTGCACTGACATCTGCTAGATGTGACTCGAGCACTGCTGTGCCAGTCACGAGTAACCAAGAGTTTCAGCAAGAAGTTGAGCTGTCCAGCCTCCTAAGTGACTCTGGACTGGGTGGGAAGTGTTCTTCTTCTGTGACCCAGTTCACTCACCAAGATGAGCAGCAAAAGCAGTGGGGAGAGAACCAGGGCTGTGAAAGTGTTGGACACCACTGTGGGAGGCCTCTTCTCAGGTTCCCTGAAGAGGTGCTGCAAACAAACAAAACCAGCTCATGAGGAGGAGTGCTCCAACAGGGCAGCTCCTCTGCTCCCCAGATGACCAGCTGCAGCCCTGGGGCTGTTCTCAGGGGTTCCTCTGGATGAGAGCCATTCTTCTTAAGGCAAAGGCTGACTCTTTAAAGCAGTGCCTATTGCACTCTCTGCACATTTGATTTCTTGCACAGTTAACTTGTCCTTGCACTCACAGAAGCACCTGTTAGCTTGACATCAGCCCACATGGCTGCAATAAAACACCACCTTTCTGTGGTGCTCAACTGCTCAAATTTTCACGTTTGAGTCTTTCCACTGACACCAGTTGCTTTCTCATAGGTAGAGCACACAGCTTTTTTTATTCATACACCAGAGAACTCCAACAAATTTCTTTCCATTAAGCAGTCACTCTGGTCTTCCTTTAATTACATTACTTACAAATAAATTATTATGAGAACACATAACACTAAGCCCTCATCTCCACATATAATCTTGATGGTACCTGGATTTCAGGTTTGGGAACAAAGAGGTTCTTGGACTGGACTGTGGATGGTGCATCCTCTTCTGGGAATGTGATCACAACATCAGCCTGAAATGAAATCGTGCAGCTTCATGCATTCAGATCTAAATGTATAAAACCTATTCCATTACTGTGCTCTATTTCCTTATTTCAAAATCTACAATTGACATAATCTTAAGGGAAATTGATAAAAAGACACCAGATTTTTTAAGAAGCAACTTCTCATAAACAGGGGCAGTAATGTCACTCCCCATCACTGGGAATTGGACTTATTTCCAGCAGAGAAAGAACAGAGGTTAAACCTTGAGGGCCTGCTGTGAAATTGCAATCAAATCCATAAACCTTCTAAAGTTTCTGTACCACCACACCATGAAATTAATGTTAATTTCTGCCTTGCTTTGATGTTTACTTAAAACTTGTAATTAACAGCAAACCTCAGAGCCCATAAATGGCCAAAAGGATTCTGGTTCACTAAAAATAACAAGACATTTGAGTTTTTTGCTTCCAAGCCTGTACCATGCCCTCCTGTTAGACTGCCAGTAATGACAAAACCACATCACCCCACTTCCTACCACATCACCCCACTACCTACCACATTCCAAAGGATTGGATTTTCCAGAGTGGCATCTCCAATGATCAGGTAAAGAGTGTAGGTCCCAGAGGCAGAGTCAAATTCAGTCTTTCTTTCAGAGGTATCCAGTTCAAATTTGTACACATTCTTGCTGTCTGGTTCTGCAACAAACACCACCTCCTGGCCAGTCTTCTGGTTGTGAAGTCGAACAAAAGTCTGCAAGGAAGATTGTAACATTCAAGGACTTTTCAGCTGGCAATCTACATTAAAAAAAAAGAAAATCAGAAGTGTGCTTTTACAGTGCAGGCTATGTGCACTCAATCTGTGGAGTTAACACACAATACCAGAGCCAGGAGAGGTTTCATTTAACAGACAGACAAAACAAATGAAGTGAATCTTCCATCTAGTGAGATCAGTGATCTGCACAGTACATGTCAGAAACATAAGGCTTCTCAGAACCTATCACATCTTTTCAAGAGAAACTGTCACCTCAGATGCTTCATGATGGAACATCTTGGTAACACAGCAATGACAAAAATTGTCCTAACCTGGTGAGGGATGAGTTCAGCTCCACTGTTCACATCTATCAGCTGGAAGGATAGAGCAAAGTTCTGATGGCTGTCAGCAGTGAATGAGCCCTTGGCTTTGGCTGGATAAGCTACGCTAGGAGGAAAAAAACCAGACAGAACTGAGATGATCTTCCAAGAGAAGACCTGGTGCTCAGAGAAACCAAGGCTCTAGTCTAGAGACAGGGCTGCCCTTCCAGGATCTCACACCCCACGCCGTTTTACCTGGTTGTTTTTGGTGCAATGCTCTGATCTTTATCCACGGTAGAAAGATCTACATTAGTAATTCCCACTTCTGTGGAAACTTTTACTTTCAGCTGCAACAAAATAGAACAGAAAATTGAAGAATGAGTGCTCTACATATACCAATTATGGTCAAGTTCACTGCAGAAGAGCTTTAGCTCTTCTGTCCCTCTTCTCCAAAGAGGATCTTATGACTAAGCCCAAGTCAAAGCCTAACCTGCATGGAAGGATCTACAGCAATTACCTTCTAGCACAACTCCAGCACCAGTCACTGACCCTGAGCCATCCTCTTCCTCCCTCACAAGCTCTGCAGACACCAACTTCTCAGCATGCTGGAATTAGCTGTCCTTGAGAGAGCTGTTTTTATTTTACTGAAACAGTCCAACTATCCAGATCCAACTAGCTTTCCTTTTGAACTAGCAGAAATTAGCTATTAAAGATTACATCACATATGATACGACTTCACACTGCCTGTGCATACGTCCTTCTACTTTCTGGACAGCAATTTGAGACAAGAGGTCTCTGGACAGCCACAGTTCTGCCTCTGTTGGCTCCTAAAGCCCAACAGGTTTCCGCTGATTTCATTACCAGCAGGCAAATGCCAAAGCACTATTGCACACCTGCACTTTGTCCAGCAAGCTTTCCTTCAGAGTCACAGCATTTATCCCTTAGTGCAGGGCAGCCAATAAGGCCCTGCCATTTATCACATTCCTCTGTGCTAAGTGCAGTATAAACCCCAAGCAGAGAAATTATTTCCTGCCCCTTCCCCAGCCCCAAACCACAGCCCGTTCAGGCACTGAAGCCAAGTGGGTTTGACTGATTTCAATTCTTCTCTCAAACATAAGCAGTTACTGCAGTCTGTACTTTTTAATTAGCACATTTGTTCTCACAGCTTACAAATGCTCCCCTAGAGAATTGAAGTTTCATTGCCAAGATATTTTTCATCTTATACTACAATTTGTTATTACAGGTTTGCTCATGTGAATCAGCCCCACACCCTCAGCCCAAAAAATAATTCACAGAGAACCTGTAGAAAAAATATGTAAAAACATTAACTAAACTATTCAGGCCAGACTTCAAACACAATCATCTTGGCAGTTCCTTTACAACAAAAAAAGTAATTTGAGAGGCTACCCCAAAAAAGGATCCATTAACATGCAGATGATTCAGGCTAGCTTTAGCAAAGCTTTAATTTGTTCCAAGATGGGGGCAAAGAAAGATGGACTAATGAAACATTAATTTAAGAAAGATGGACTAATGAAACATTAATTTAAAAAAAGTTGTGTGGAGGCAACTCAGAGCTGCTGCACACAGCCCCTCCAACTGCACAGTACACAAACATCTCTCAAATATTTTAATGCCAGGAAATGTAGTCTCTGCCCGAGTAATAACCCACTGGTTTAGCTCATTACTGTCAAAACGATGGTGCATTAAGGACAATTAATGCTAATAACAGTAAGGAAAAAAGCAGCTCCCCAGCAGTCCTCCCCCATAACAATGTGTCTTATTAGCAGCGTTCCCACAAAGCTGCAGGCACTAATACATTCCTGCTGGTGCCTCCCTGTGCCAGCCCCAGCTTAAGCAGGACAATCCAGCCCCTTCTGACACCCCTGAGTGCCATTACTGCTCCACTGACGGAGTCAATTTGATACTCAGAGTAAAGGTCAGCAGTTGTGTCATCCTCCACTCCAATCTAAATATGTTGGAAGACTTGAAATGCTAATTGTTTCCTTAAATAGGTGATTGAGGGCAAAAATTAACCCTGGGAATGGGCCTCTTTGGAGAAGAGCATTCTCAGCTGTTGACACTGGGGTGATATATGAGCAGTCAAAGAGGTCACTTTCACTGCAACAAACTTGAGGAAAGGAAAACTCCAAATGTTTGTATAAAACTGCTCTTCAGAAAGGTGTGGTCTAACAGCTTTTGCTGCCAAAAAAAAGCTGTGCATGCATGAAAAGAAGACTTCATCTGCTTTGGTCACTGCTTCTCCACTGCAAAATCTTCACCATATACACAGTTTGGAAATGCCAAAAGAACCCCTTGACTCTCTTCTAGAGCTCTAGAGCTTATACAGACAACAAATGCTCAGCTTCCACACATCAGGCAAACCTCAGACAACTGATGGCCAAGCCTTGAGATTTATGGGCTCAACTCTGGAATGCTCTGAAGAACTAACACTCTAATCATTTCTGCATATCGACTTAGGGCTACCATATAAACACTTCCACTGTTACCCTTTGTTCATATGCTGTCAGATCAGCATCTAAGTGATAAGACATGTTTGAAATTTACACAAATCCCCTTTGATCATGTATTAATCTGGTTACTGGCCATAATCCTGAGTCAAAATCCAATGCATTACAGAAAAGCATGTGATAAAAATTCCATACGACTGGCAACATCCTTCACAAGGATAAATAAAAAGCTGTTTCAGTGAATAGGCACAGAATGAAAACACAAAGAGCACACTCACCTCCACTTTGTTAGCAATAAATCGCTTATCTCCATCTACACTGATAGAGAAATCATAATATCCACTAGCAGGTTTCACACTCATGAAGTTCAGCTCAAAGAAATCTCTGTAACAAAAAACCCCAAGGCGTTAAGAAACCTCCAAGTATGCTACATTAAACAGGTAAATAAACACAGCACAAAACTAGCATTGCTAAGTGCAGCAGGAAAAGAATTCTTCAAGCTGACCAAAGAACATTGGAATTTCCCACTCCCAGTCAAAAGAAAAAACAAGAGAAATTCACCATCACCACCAAGTGTGATCAGTCACTCTAATAAAACAGAACCACAGCATTTTGAGTTTTCTATCACAGAAACATTTCTCTGGTGGAAAAATACTAATGGAAAAGTAAGTCCAACTTTGCTTAAATAACACCTGTTTGCCTTACTCTAAAAATAATCTTATTTTCTTACCCAGAGAGAGTAAATGGTAGCTGTTGAAGGACAACGGCTTTGCTAGACACAGACTTGGCTTGGTCAAGCTTTACAGAAACTTGAGTCAGTAGCTGGGACATAACATTGGTCACTTGCAGCTAGGAGAGAAAAACCAGCATTTCTGTGAGACTTGTTCCAGAAGGAATGCAGGAGCACAGACAACTCAGTACCCCTCTGTGTTACACACCCAGAGCTCAGCATCCCTCACTCCCTTGTTCTTTCTAACACAACAGGGAAGGTGAAGAGCTGACTGCCACACCATGCCTTCTTGAGGCAGCGCCTGCTAAGCCGAGGCTCCTAAGAATCACTTCACAAAAGCACTAAAATCCCAGATGTGCTGGGGCCTGAACCACAGAACTAAAAGTGAAAGACATCAGCTTACACCTTCAGTCAGCCCAGAGCTACAACACCACGACTGAGGCAAGCTTTGGGGCTAAGGCCTTACCCTGAGTACGGGCTGATGATGAGACACGGCTGCAGGCCCGTCAGGAACAACGATGACGGGCAAGTGGAAGCGGTTCTGGGACAGGGAACCTGCAGCACGAGCAACGCTGAAGGCCTCTGTCAGCGTCTCAAAGTTTTTCTTGCTAAAAATGGCATTCATCAGCTGGATAACTTGATCCTGAAAGAGGAAAAGCCAACCATGTATAAGCACCAGCAGCTTCCCACAACATTGCAAACTGGCTCAGTGTTATGTTATTAATGAAAACATCATTCATAAAAGACTGTTTAATTTTCCATTTGCTTTAAAAACAGTTCAAATTATGAGGCAACCCAAAATTATCTACCTTTGGAATTCATGTGCATTCTTATTCTTGGCTGGGAGGTTCCAACCACAATGGCTGGAACTGTCTCAAGAACTTGGAAAAGCAGAATACGGATCCACCTCTGCAAATGACGTGTTATGGTTGTTAAAAGATGTCATTAGCGCAACTACCCAGACTGCACATGGCTGCAAAAAGACAATTTGGCTGCAAGAGCTGCACAATTGTCTTCATACAGTGGAGCAGGACCAGGCTTGATGTCCTGGCTACCTGCCAGACCAGGAAAGCCACGGAGCAAAGCATCCCAATGGCTCTGGAAGGAGCCAGTCTAGGCCCATGCAGGCTTATCCCCTGAGGCTCAGCAGTGTCCTCAAGCTAAGAGGATTAGCTTTAAAGCAGTACCACCAGGAGCACAGAGCCAGCTCAGGCTTTGGGATGTGCCAAAGCTAATTTGTTCTCTCCAAAGTAGGAGTGGGACAGCATCCCCCCAGCTGATTTTGCAGGCTGACTCAGTAGGGTTAGGGCACCTGCACTACTCTGCAGATTTTTCACTACCAGTCATTATTCAGCATCTTCCATCACTCCCTGCTAGTCTGGAAGAGGGATTTGCTACCTGTACTTTGATCCAAACCAAGGATTTCAGGCTAAATTCTAATGAGAATGAGTACAATCAAAGACAATCCCAAATAAAGCAATAAGGATATAACTTATTGACCCACTCAGAACACTTCTAAATGAAATCCACAGCATCTCAAATTTTCACTCTTCTGCTTGTACCAGTGAACACCAAACAACATCACAATTAGAGAAAGCATCCAGAAAAATGCTACAAAACTCCTGGACAATGCAAATCCTGCAGTGTTTTTCATGTCTGTGGAGGGCATGGCACTGGTCCAGACCCTAATCAGCAACTGACACTCATTGAAGTTGTAGGGGGGAAAAAAACAGGGAATTATTTTTTCAAATACATGTTATTTTTTAAGAAAGTTTTTGTGGCATTCCAAAGGCACGCTCACATTCACCAGAGATAAAGCCTTACACCCCAATAGCATCACTTCTGACAGCATAATTCTGAAAAAAACTAGACCATTTCCTTTGGTCTTTTTTTGAAGCATCATTTGGATGCTGACAGTTTGAATTGCACGTGGCAGAATCACCATCTCAACAATGACATCAAAATTACTTTGCATTAGTGTGTTTGGCAGCAGTGTGGAAAAGAGCCAGGACTGAACTCAGATGTCTTACAGTGGCTTCAGTCTTAACTCTGCCACTTTGGCTCGTGCTTCAGGGAGCTGCCATTCTCACTCCAAAGTACATCTAACTCCATCAACTTACGGAAAAAAAAAGTATTAAGTGGACAGCTTGAAGTAATAATTTCTAGCTTAACAAGATAAAGAGAAATTTGCAGCAGTCTTTCATCTTAGACGATAAGTTTTTTCATCTGGATTCCTGCAGGCACATGGTAATGTTGTCTCTCTTTTGGGCACCCCAAACTAGGGTGCCTGCATTTCCTCACAGATAAATAACATTTGCAAAACACCTTGAAATGCTGGAAAGTGCTACACAAGTGCCAAATACCAGAACAAACTCTGAAAAAAGGGGTTGTTTTCAACACCTTGTCTCAATAAACAAAGAAAAACTAAGCTTCACTTGCAATTTCCTTCTGTACACTTGAAAAAGGAAAAGACCCAACAAACCCAGCCATCTTTAAGCTGGAATTTCCTCTTAGATTCTGTTTCCTAGCATTCCCTCCACAATGTCTCTCCCTTTTTACTGAGTGTGCTCAATACTTTTTCCAGTAGAAATTCTACCCAGTTACACCGGGCCCTGGCACTGCACCACAGGGACTGAGCAGATCCTTTTTGGGAGTGTGCAAGGAAGGTAAGGGCAGGTACAGACCTCCTTTATGGCTGGCTCTGTACCCACATGGTCTGAGAGCTTATAGGCAGCAGCAACAAACAGGGCAGTAGTCTCAATTCCTTCTTCAAACTGCAGGTAAACTCCACCCAGGTCATCCAAGCGAGCAACAAGATCCTGATAGAAAGAGTTATTAAAATTTAAATTGCATTCTAGTGGATCCACAGAAGCTAACTGCTTGTTAGACCTGTAATCAAGAATTATCTGTATGGGATCAATGATATATTTTGTAATAGTCATTTAGAAACAGGAAGAAATAAAATCCTCATCCTTTAGTGGACTTAATTATATGTAAATGTCAGGATTTTCTATTTTAGTCCACTGTGAAATAGATAAAAGTCCAAGGAATTATCTGCTTGAAAGCCAAGCCACATCATGCAGGCAGACAATTAGCCAGGCTGGTTTTTCATTTTGTTTTTCACATTTTTTAGTTCTAAAGCAATCTAGCAAATTTCTGAATAATTAGAGAGCACAGTGTGTTCCTACCTCAATCTCCTCAACAATGCTACTTAGATCTGCCTGCTGGGACAGGTAAGATGCCGTCTCCAAAGCCTGGATGGTTCTTAAACAAGAACAAACAAAATCAAATAAGTGTAAAATTACTCCTTCCTTAAAACCCAAACATCATTTAAATCAAAGCAACTGCATTTTCTATTCTGAATGAAGTGTAAAACAGCTGTTCCTGCCTTCAGTTCAATCAAGAGAATGAATCTGAAGTGATTTAGTGTGAACTCAGCATTCATTACAGAATGTCACTTTAGCTGCATCAGCACTGCAAGAAACTCAGAGACTCAAAGGCAGAGAACAAACTGATCCCTGCAGAGCACAGATCCCAGACTTGCTACTGAGGCTTCCAGGAATCCACTTTTTTAGTCAACAAAGCAAGTTTTAAAGTTTCCCTTTCTTCCCCAGCCTTTAAGGGACATTTTGTTCTCTTGTTTCACAAGGAAACAAATTTTTTGGTAATAAATGCCAAGATTCCTTCAGCTTACTGACACCTATTTTCCAGCTCACAGAACAGGCACCCCAAACTACAAACAGGGCTGAGAAAGAGCATTAAGTCTGCTACAACTATAAATGACACAGAATCATGGTTGGGTATAAAGTAAAAATTCTGTTGTCAAGCCTTTTAAGTGAAGGCTTTTTTGTGATACCATCCCTTTACTGATCATTATCCTTGAACTAGACTGAATATATAAGTTAATTTATAAAATCATGCAAAGATAACCCCAAAACATATATTTCCTTTCCCCCGAGGAACAATAATGAATTGGACAAATACACCAAATGAAAACACATCACCTACTCTACTACATGTATATAATCAATATTAAGCATTAAAACAGTCTTTAATTGAAAACCCAGTTGCCTGCAGGATAGACACATGAATCCCTCCTGCCAGAGACTTACGCCAGCACACTCTCCTCCTTGCTGAGACGAGCAGTGAGAGCACTCAGGGCTTCCTGGGATGCCAAAGGAAGGCCAAAGCCACTCAGGGCACCGACAGCGTGGAAGATCTGGGTGACTGAGGAATCCTCACTGACAGCTGCCAGCAGCAGCTCCCTGGTCTCATTTGAAATGGTGACCTGAGGAAAAGCACAGGGAACACTGCTGTTCATACGGCCTTCAAATCATCACTGATTCCTTCCTGGAGCAACACTAGTCTGGTGAACTACTATAAGCTTCTGGCAAAAATCTATTTATTATTTATTACCTTTTAGTTTAATTAATTAAGTCTCTAAGTTTTGCTGTCAACTATCAATTAGTCAGGATAATCCATGATTCAGATGTATCCTGGTACTGCTTTTTATGTGGCATCACATCATTGTGTAGTAGCCAGGAGTACTGATGACAAAGAGGGCTCGGATAACTCCACCCCAGTTCTGCCAAGGTGGTCTGCAACTGTATCCAGCAGTGCTCCAACACCCTAACAGTCTGTCAGCCACACAAAGAGTTTCTAATTGACACACAGTCCAGAGAATTCTAACAAAATGTGCCGCCTTTTTTCTTAGCCATCAGTGTTGAATTGGAAAACATTATTAAAAAAATCTCCCCAGAATTACCCTGGACCAAATACTTCCGTTTTTTATTTATATTTTTTTATTTATATTTTATTTTATTTATATTTTGCCTAATGCACAACAGAGAATAATCCACTAAAAGAAAGTAAAAGTTATACATAAAAGAAACCAAAGAAAAATACCAAGGCAAGTATTTCTGTCTGCAGAACTCAGGGCTCCACACTCACCTCACAGCCTGACAGGACCTGCATGGCCTGGGCAGCATAAAAGAGGGATTCAACACTGCTGGAGTCCACATGAGATTTGATGAACTTGCATGCAGCCTGTGGAGAAACAGAAGTTAACTTCAACCACTGAGAGGAGATTTAAATTATACTCTAAGACAATTCCATGAACACTGTGTATTTTTATACCCCCCAGATCCTACTCTGCAAAGTGCTGCACAGAAACAAGGTGGTTCCTCCTAAAAGACATAAAGAATTTTCACATAAGCTCTACTGCAACCATAATTCAAATCTAAACTGAGTATAATTATAAAGACTATCAAAATTTAAGTTCAACAAGTGTATTTAGTAGGGAAAATCTTCCAGGATAGAGAACAGATGAACAGAAATTCTGTAGGTGAGCTTCCCTTCTAGCTGCATATCACACTATCATTAATGGATACAAATAGAGAATTTCCAAGAGTGCAGAGAGAAAAGTGGGGCAAGCAGGTACAGCATAAAGGTAAGCAATAGGACTGCTTGTAAATTTGTATTAACTGACAACTGGATCAGATGGATCACTGGGATGCCTTTTAACCAGAAAATAACCAAGAATTTAACTGCTCATACATAAATCACAGGCCTTTACAAGCAGGACAGGATTGCATTATTTAGGAATATTCTCATACTTTCTCCTGACTGAGGAGGATCAGATTAGAGATCACTTAATCAAACCTGACACCCTCAAATCCATGGGCTCCAATGGGATATAGCCACAAGTGCTCTGGGAGCTGGCAAATGTTATTGCTAAGCCATTCTCCATCATCTTTGGAAGCTCATGGAAAATAGGAGGTGCCTGAGGACTGGAGAAAAACCAATGTCACTTCAGTCTTCACAAAGGGCAAGGAAGAGGAGGCTGGGAACCACAGGTCAGTCAGCCTCACCTCCAGCCCCAGAAAGGTGGTGGAACAGCTCATCCTGACTCTCATCTCAAAACATATGGAGGAAAAGGTGATGAGGAATAGCCAATACAGATTCACCAAGGGGAAACCATGTTTAACCAATGGGATAGCCTTCCAGGAGATGAGCCTGGGGGTCCTGGCTCAACAAGCTGTCCATGAGCCAGCAGAGTGTCCTGGGGTGCACTGGGATGAGCACTGCTAGCAGGTCAGGGACACGATCCTGCCCCTCTGCTCAGCCCTGCTGAGGCACATCTGGAGTACTGTGTTCAGTGCTGGGCTCTCCAAGACAGACAAGGACGTACTGGAGGGCTGGGAAGATGATGAGGGACTGGGGCACCTCTCAGGAGGGAAGGCTGAGGGAGCTGGGACTGTTCAGCCTCAAGGAGAGCTTATCAAGGCACAGAGACATCTTAAGTGTGGGTCATTCCACAACAGATGTTCAAGTGTTACACCTAGCTATTATTTTTACTACTTCTACCTTTTAAATAGCCCCACCCTGTGAAAAGGTGCACCGTGCAGAAAAAAGTCTCACCACAAATCTCAATAAATAAATAAGTATAATTTCCCTGCAGAAGCAAAGGCTGTGCTATCACTGCCAGAACTAGGAACTGATGAAAACATCCAGCCACAATGACACCAAGGAAAGCAGCAATTCCCAATCTGTAGCCCACAGATGACTAGTAACTGGCCACAGCAAGGGGTGTACCGAGATGAACCCCATCTTCAGAAGCCTCACAGTTAATGGCTTATGTGCAGCCAAAGAGAAACCAAGACCAAAGGGTTTAGAACCCCTGTACTGGATGAATCTATGAGGAAAGAACAAATTTCTATTTACAGTTCACAAGCACAGGTAAACCTCCACATGCATGTAAGCAGGTGTGCCTATGTAAGGAGACTGTAACAAGCAAAACCTGCAACATTTAAACTAGAAATGCTTCGAGATACAGCACAGTAAGAATTATGTTGATACCGCCAGCCTTAAAATTATACAACTAATTATACATAAAAATAGCACAGCCTGAATTCAGTACTTGAACTGAAACAAACGAATGGGAACTCTATTTAACAGTACAGTGCACCAAATGTGCCACAGGCAGGGAACTTATTCACAAAGCAGTTAAAGAAATTGATACCCACAGTGACATCACAGCGGGCCGTGCGGGAGCGAGCCCTGAAGCCACCACTTACAGGCAGCGAGTGCAAGCGAGCCAGGGCCACGTTACTGCCCGGACAAAGATGCAATTTATTCAAGTAACACATGAGAGCAGCCAATTACCAGGGATACCCCTATTACTAAGGATATAACGCACGCACGTTTTACATTTCCCACACGGCCTTGTCCAAGCAGAGTTCTCTCTATAAATTCATATTGTATTAATAATTCGTCTTTCACTGCTATGCAGCAGCCCCTCAGACATCAAAGAGCCGCTGGGCACGGCAGCCGGGCCCTCCTCCGCTCACCTTTTCGTCCGCCAGCCGCACCCCGAGGCTGCCTAGTCCCACGATGGAGTAGTAGGCGGCCCGCACGTCGGTGAAGGGCCGCTCCAGCACCGCCCGCAGCCGCGCCAGGTCACGGGCAGCGAGACGATGGCTGGGGACAAGGGCCTGGGCACCGGCAAGGAGAAGCAAGAAGCTGAACGCCGCCTCCAGACGCAGCCTCGGGCCTGCGGAGAGATAAACGCGTTACCCTGCATCTTCCCATCCCCGCAGTACCAATACCGGCCCCAGCCCTGCCGCCCTAGCCTTACCCGGCGCCGCCATGATGTCGCCCCCTCCCGCGCCACGGCGCCGCTTCCGGCCCACGCCCCGCCCCGCCCCGGCACGCGCCATCATACCATGGGGGGGGGAAAGATGGACGGCGTATTATGCGAGGGTCCCGCAGTTCCACTTCTGCCCGCTACAAGAACCGAGATACTGTGAATGAGAGTGAACCGAGCGGGGAGGGCGAGGCAGCGGCCGGGGGACGGGCGGCGGCGGGGCAGCCAGGCCATGGGGAGAAGTGACTCCCCCGGCTGGCGGGAGTGGTACGGGCCTCCCGGCGGGCCTCGGGGGCGGCCCCTGGCGGGGATGTGGGCTGCGCTGATTGGCCAGGGCGCCTTAAAGGAACCGCGGCAGGAAAGCGCCCGGGGGTGTGGCTGTGCCGGGTTGTGTCGCGATCTGTCGCGGTGTGCCACGCCGTCTGACGCTGTACCCTGCCATGTCCTGCCTGCTGTGTCACACTGGCACCGAGCCCCTCCAAATCTGAATGGGGGTTTGAGTCAAACTTGTAGGTTTCGCAGTTGTTGGTCAGTATTGATATGATGTGCAATGTGACTGTGCATGTGGTATGCACTCAGGAGCCAAATAAATATTTTCACTAGCTGTACCAAGAGTATTGGTTACTATGAAAAACGAGGTTTACTCTCTTGGTAAATTTTAAAAGGTTTAATAAAAAAAGACGAATAGGAGACAGAGACAATAAAGTAAAAGGTTCTTACGGCCGGGTGCTTGACATTCAGCCAAGAGCACACAATAACTCAGAAAACACTTTTTAAAATGCATCAACATGTTGCATATTCATAAACCATGCATTATTCAAAATCATCCCCACCCCAACCTGTAAATCAACATGTCTGTACTCCCTGATAATGGAAGATCAATACTTTTTTGTCCCCGGGCTTCTGGTGTGTCACCGATAGTCCAAGAATGTGAAGAATTTCCTGATTATCTTTTTTTTTACCATTCTCTGAGTTAGTTACATGAACAAAAACTTTTTCCATTACCATGTCATAATCCAAGAAAAAAATATATTTGTCACACTACTATGTCTAAGTTTTGTTGACAGCAAAACTAAAAGAAACCATATTCATACAGCAGTTTTCCAAAATTATTCATATAGCATTCATTTTAATATTTGCAAAAAGCCAATAATATAATATGTACTTATAACAGTTACCAATTCATGATTTCCTCCTTCCATGTTTTCCCACTTTGATAATATCTTGGATAATTTCCACTGGCTAATACCTAATGCTAATAATGAAGATTATAAAGGTTGCTGTAATTCAACTGTCATTACCAGCTGCAGTCAATTTGTTCATTAAAACCTCTGATTCCATTGTGTTTAAGACCCTTAATCCTGTTCCCAATATTCCTTTAAGATCTCTTTTTCATTTGAGTGTATATGGTACACGTTTCTGCAACTAAGGGGTCCATTCCATAATGGAATAGTTTGATTTCTGTGATTAAATGATTGCACTGTGAGCCTGGTTCAGTGGGTGATGTGCTGGATCAGTAGGTGTGGGATCAGGGGAGGTTCCTCACCCAGAGGGTGCTCAGGCACTAGACACAATGGGAATGGGCACAGCCCGTCCTGACAGTTCCAGGAATGTTTGGACACTCTCAGACACAGAGTGGGATTGTTGGGATGAGCTGTGCAGAGCCAGGAGTTGGACTCTGTGATCCTGATGGATCACTTCTAACTCACAATATTCTAATCTATGTTCTATTCTAACTCTATGATTCCAATCTTTGGGTTTAAGGAAAAGAGGAATGGGCTGCCTGGCTGAGAGCCACCAGGAGTGAAGTCAGGGAACTGACCAGTAACTGGAGAAAAGGTAATTTTGGAAGTGGGAGATCACAATCACTGACTCATTAACCAACTCCTCCAAACGAGACCCCAGACTCAAATGGAGGGAAGAACTCTGCCTGTGGACTAATTAGCATGATACATGAGAGCTGTAAGTAGCAAGTAGGGGATTGAGTACTAATTAACAAAAAGTTCTGTAATTTGCAATCAATGAATGCTAATAGCTTTGCTAAAATGTATAAATAATTAAAGTCTTTATGAGCACGGAGCCAGCCTTTGTGGGTTATCATCCAGCTCCCTACTTCGTGCAAATTAGAAAAAACCCCAAAAATACCTCTCCTTGGTGTGTGAATTGGTGCTGCACATTGGGGAACAAGCCCATGCTTGGGACAAAAATCCTGTGCCACAGGCCATGTAGTGCTGAGTCATGTTTTCAATTTCTTCCCCTTTGTTTTTCTTCCCCTTAAGTAGATTAAAAAGAGACAAGAAAGGAAATGTAATGTCAAGCCCCACCTCTGCTGTGAAAACCACAACCTCTCCAACCAAGCTGGATTTCCTGTGTGAATAAAGAGCAGTGATTTTTTCGGGTGGCTCTTGGGAATGGCCATGGCCATCAGGGTCCCAGAGTTCCTTCAGTGAAGCAATGTACAAATCAAAGTGCAAAATGGCATTTTCCCTGTGAGCCCCTGGGGATGGGAGGATGGGCAGATGGGCCTCTGTGTCCCTGTCCCCACAGGGGACACAGGAAGCCATGGGTGACAGACACCCATCCCACTGCTCACTGTCCTCCTGGAAGGCCCCAAAATTTGGGGAAAAGGGCTGTGCTTCCTCCTGCAGAGGGCACTGGGAACTTGTTCTTTTTGCTTTCTGGGAAAGATCCCCTGGAGCTGGTACAGCTCCCACTTGCACACCCATCCTGCTGCCTCTGCTCACCCTGGCACTGGGGACACTTGGTGTGACATGGACAGGATTCTTGGCCTCACTGAGGGAAAGCAAGGAGGCATGGAGCTGCTTCATGTGGGAAAGCCACTGCTGAGAAATCAGCCTGCCCTGCTCTGCCCTGCTTCTCCCTCTGTGCCAGAGTGATGATGAGATGTCAGCTTTGGAAGGGCTCCCTGGTAGGTTTTAGACCCCAGCCAAGATGTGCTGCCCACAGGATGGTTTCCACAGTGCTGAACCACCAATCTCACCTAAATCCCCCAATTATTAAGCCTGAACATGTTTGTGACAACAGGAGATGCTCACAGCTTTATGCATCTGCCATGCTGAGGATGCTCCCTTGCACTGGGTCACTCTTGTCCTGTTCTCCTTTGGGAGATGTAGCTCCTCTGAAATAGAGAATCCTGTCATTGTAGCTTTCCTGGGGGAAGGAAGAAAATGTCCTGCATAAGGGTGTCTGATTTTACTGTTTTGTCTGAGAAAATGCTTTCGCTTCGCCAGGTTGGGTTTGTGTCACCTCACATTTTGCAGTAACCAAATGACACGTTTTGACCATCTGAGATAGCATTTCCCATTCCATTGCCCTTGCTGGTGAGAAACCAGGTGGAGGGGAAGGTGATTTGTCCAGAACTGGAGCAAAGACAAACTAAAATGAACTCAAAATCCTTTGTGAGATGGTATTTCTCTTCTATTCAAGCTATCAGGTGTATCTTTGACCTCAGTTTGTTCTAATCCATATCAGAAAATGGCCACACAATCCCCAGGGATGCTGGGACCCCTCTGGGAGGCTGCAGGGTGGCTGACCCCGCCACTGCCCTGGGGGAAGGATCCTCAGGGACCATGGGGAGCCTGGCTGGCTCCAGTGCCTTCTCCCAGGGTTGAAGCACTCCACATGTACCAGCCCAACCTCAAGAGGAAACTGGAGACTTTCAGCCAAATTCTTCTGCTATGACAGATGGAAATGGGACATTTCCTCTTTTTTTTTTTTCCTTTGAGATGAGAGGAAAAAAAGCTAAAGGCCATTTGTGCAATTAAGAGCCTTAAATGTGGGTTTTATTTCCTTGTAATGGGATGGTTATTGCATATAAAAGGGGAGCCAGATGGTTGTCAAAACCACATTTACTAAGTTCTAATAACTGTGAATTTGACCTGCAGCCCATCAAGAACTGCAATCCCTCATTATAAAATAGCTTGGGAATGTCACTCCCAGATCCTCTGGCTGGTCCTTGCTGGGACCTTTGGACACAGCAGCACTCACTGATCAGGGCAGGATTTGTGCCCTGCAGTCACAGGGTGTCTTGTCTGTGCTCGAGCTTCAGTTGGTTGGAGATGGTAAAGGACAGAGGGATGAGGAGGTGTGGAATACATCTGCCAGCTCGGGGAGAAGGGCCAGGGCTCCTCCGTGGGGTGCAGGGCGGTTCAAAGTCTCTGCTCACCCAGGGCAGAGCTCTCCTCTGCTGCTCCACCACCTGGTGCTAGTGGGCTTGGAGGGGGGAGCAGTGAGAGTGAAGCATGGAGAGTGGAGAATGGTGGGCAGAATGTGGAGGGTAGAAGGTGGAAGGTGAAGGATGGAGGGTGGAAAGTTGAGGCTGGAGGGTGTAGAATAGGTGGAAGGTGGAACACAGAGGAGGACAGGGAAGAAGCTGGGGTATGACTCCTTCTCCCCTGTGGAAACTTGTTTAACCTTGTGCAGGCAGGGAAGGAATGGTATGAATCTGTGGAGGGAAGTGCAGGTCTCATCCCCAACTGCCTCCCAACACCTGCTGCACTCAATGCATGGGATCCAGGCAGCTGCTTCCCTGCAGCAGCCCTTGCACAGCACCAGCTGCTGCAGCACCTCTGGGCTGGATCTGGCCCCTGTGCATTCAAGGGGAGCCCAGGACAAGCAGGGGAGTGAGCCCCCAGACCTGTGGGCTGGGCTGGGCCATTCCTCCCCTCAGCTCTGCCTGCCAGCAGTGCAGCCAGCCTTCCTTCTTTGGTAAAGACTCCAACAATTCCCTTTTTAGGCTTAATACGACCAGTCCTGGGAAGGAACAGGAGCCTGTTCCCCAGCCCAGCTTTGGAGCAGGAGCTGTCTGCAGGGAAATAGCCCCTGCTCCAAATGCCTGCAAAGATAGCCTTTTTCCAAGACTCTCTGTGCCTGGCAGCTCCTGCCCCACTGCACAGGTATCCATGGGCCCTACTCAGCTGATCAGCTGCCCAACCTGCCTTCCAGGACCACACCTCACCCAGCCAGCATGAAGGTATTGTTGTACTGGCAGCAGTCTGCTTTCCTTATTACTCCTGGAAAGCTCTCCCTGATGAATCCCAGCTGGGAAACTTTTTTTTCCCCTAGGTCTTATTAAATTATTGATATAGATTTATCTGTAGAGACATTAATCCTCCCCTTCTCATCCCATTCTGTGCCCCGCCAGGACCCTCTGCCAGATTGCCTGGACTCAAAGCCATCCCCTCCCCTGGGAGCATTGGCTGCTGCAGAGCTCTCCCAGTTAGCCCATTCCCTCCAGGAGCAGGCAGCTGGCAGGGCTGGGGCTGGCAGTGCCTCCAGCATTCCATGCCATCCTGACAGCATTCCCAGGAAAACAGCCTCTGTGTGAGCCCCTCCAGAATCATCTCCTGGTGACAAAGGGATTTATTGATCTCCTCCAGCTCTGTGCCACCCCAGTGATGAGACCTGTATCCCAGCACTGCCCAGCCCTGGACAGGAGGATGGATGGGAGCTGGGAGTGGGATGGGAACTCATGGAAGGCTCCTACAGATGGGTTTGTTTCCATCATTCCCATGGAATATGTTGAAAGTCTCTTGTTTCAGTGGGATGATGTCAGATCTGGGCTCCTTGGCTGGATTCCCTCTGCAGGAGGGAACATCCACAACTCCCGGTGTTGCCTCCTCTGGGGATGTGCAAGCAGCCCAAAGTCGTACCCCTGTTGTGGGGAAAATTTTCTCCCCTTCCCTCCACATCCCATGGGAGCAGTGGCAGGGCAGATTTACGGGTGCTGTTGGAAACTCATCCCAGCACACCCCTCCCTAGAAGCGCTGGAAATCCAGAGGTTTTGGAGCTGGGAAGTCTCTCAGAGGTAATGCTGGGGTTTGTGCTGGGCCCACTGCAACTCTGGGAGCAGCAGCTGCCAAGATACAGCACAGCACTGAATTCCTGCCAGGGCCATGGGTACTGCTGAGCAGCTCCAGGATTCCCTCCATCCTCCACACTGCTGGAGACAGGGAGTGGTAAGAGATATTCCCTGCTCCTAGAGCACTTCTGAGTAATGAAATCTCCAAGGGTAAGATACTCTGGCACATCAAAAACTCTTTAGAAAGCTCTGCTTGGCAAGCAAGGAAGGTGAACAGTGATGGTTCAGCATGGGCTCTGTGTCCAAGGTACTGCTGTGTCACTGGGGGTGAGGCTTGGGAACAGCAGGGCATCACCAGGACAGGGCTGGAGCCATCAGCATGGAGAAGCCTAGGAATGTGGGGTATTTGAGCTTGAGGTCCCCTCTCTGTTGCAGAGGAGAATTAAGTTATCACTATGCCTTGCACTGCCTCCTGCAGTGGGTGGGCAGGTTCTTCCCAGTGTCCTCCTGATGGCCTCAGAGCAGGGACACAGGCAAGTCACCAGCAGAGCTTTGGAGGTGACACAAAGGTAGCAGCCAGCTAGGGAAAGGATAGGATGCTGTGCTCCCAGGGCTGAGTGACTGGAGAACACCCTTTCCTTGGCTTTGGAATGGTCCTGGTGGGCATGGGCCTGCCACAAAACCTCTCCATGTGGTAGAAATCCCAGCTTGGCTGGTAATATTTCCCTTCTGCTCCAGCTTTGCTCAAGTCCCTAAATAAGAAAGAAGGCCCCAGGGAGCACTGAGAAAATTGTTAAAAATAATTAAAAATAAATCAAACCAAATAATTGCAGAGTAATTGAAGAAATACATCCAGGGTGCACAAGCCCCAGCCTCTAGTGTTGCCTGTGCTGGTGCTGCTGGCATGGCAGCCAAGGCTGTGGCACAGAGATCCCAAAATTTCTGAGCCCATGCAGTTACAGTCACCCAGAGGTTTCTTCCTCTCCTGGCTGGATGAGGCTCTTCCTGTCCCCCTTTCTGCAGGCAGGGAAGCAACAGGCATTTCTTTGCAACAGACGCAGGAACAGCATTGAATTTCTCAAAAAGACTTTAGGATTGGGATCCTGCTGAAGGAGCTGGATAATTTGGGGCTGGAGCAGCAGCAGGGGTGTCAGTCAGTGGCTGCATTGCAGCTGTGCCCGGTTTCACCAGCCCGACTTGGCCATGCTGGAATGGAGCTGGCTGATGGGTTCTGCTCCCTCCCACCCCACTGTCCCGGGGGACACGCTGCTCCTGCCCTGCAGCCGCCAGCAAGAAACTGGTTCCTGACTGTTTTAGCAACTGGAAGCATTAGGTTCAGTTTCCTTTGATTCCTCGTGTTGGATTTGCTCTCCTACTTCATAAATATTCAGCCACCAGATGCTAGAAAAAGCGCCGGCGAATTCCCCCGCGCGTCGGTGGGAGCGGCGCCCGCGGTCCCTGCCCCGTCCTGCCGGGATCTATCCCGTGTCTATCCCGGATCCATCCTGCCGGGATCCATCCTGCTGGGATCCATCCCGTGTCCATCCCGCCGGGATCCATTCTCGTGGATAAGGCACAGGGCAGGGCCAAAGCCGACAGCTCTTAAATAAGCGCGGTGCCGATTTCTCAGCGCTCCCCAGCCTGGGGTACCCGCGCGGGATGTGAAACAGCTTCAGGGGGCGCAGGTTGGGAACTTGATGCCCTAAACCGCAGGGATGGCTCTGGAGGGACATTCCCAGGGAGCAATGGGGATGCAGCTGCTCGCTGGGAGTCCAGGTTTTGTGGATTTTCTTCCCCGAGTGCACTGCCTGCTCCCTCTCAGTCTGCTGTCCACAAGTGAAATCCAAAGGGTTCTTCAGGGTCCAGGGGGTGATGGAGTTACAGGGAGACATTTTGCAGGGGAGTCTGATGTTTTCTTGTTCCCTTTCCCGCATGGACAGGGGCAGCATTACCCACCTGATGTGGTACTTGTCACCAACTGGGGACACACCTGCACCACCAGCACCAAGTCTGCAGAACTCAGGGGTGCTGGGCACCCTCACTGAGGGCTTAGCCAGAATTGAAGGGACCACAGGGAGAGAAAAACAGGGCAAAAAAAAAAAAACCCAACCCACTGCATTACAAAGAGTTCCCTGTTCAGCAGGGCAGTGCCCTGGTGACATCAGCACCGAGGTTGGGTGGCAGCTTCAGAACAAGAGGTGTCAGGAGGGTGCAGGGCTGGGGGGGGAGCACAGCAGCCCCCTCAAGCTCCTCCAGTGCCTGGGCAATGCTACAAACCCCGGCTCCTGCTTAGTATTCCCCTTTCTTGCCAAAATCACTCCGGAGCATGTCAGCATGCTGTCATGTAAGGAATCTCATTTTGGAGAGGCTTTTTCTCTCTCCTTTTGCCTTCGATACAAACCAGACACAGCCTCTCTTTATTGGGTGTGAGGGCAGGGCTGCCCACATCCGGCCTTCCTCCACTCCCTCCCCAAAACCATGCTGGAGTGCAGTTGGAGGACTCACACTGTCTGGGATACTTTTTGCTGTGTGTACAGGGACCTTCTGCACAGATGTGCTCATGTGCAGGACCCCCTTGTGCTGTGGAAGCCCTGCATGGAAGGCATGGGAGAAAAAGCCAAACTGCTCTGTGAGGTGGCTTTGGGGCTGCTCAGGTGCTGCCTGCTGAATGCTGGGGTCACGCAAACCTTGGATGTGTGGGATGCAGCATCTTCTCTCTGCTGCATTGTTATTTTGAGGACTGACAGCCAATTCCCAGAAGAGCAGTGCTCCCTGCAAAGCCCCAGGAGATACTTGTTCCCTCCTCTTCTAACCTCCATCACCCCAAAGCCCCTCAGCAAGACCACAGTCTCCACACATTCCTTCCCCTCTTATTCCAGGTGACTGCACAGACCCCAGAGTCCCTTACCTGCCTGACCCCAGGGCTCAGCTCTAGTGCTCTGGGGATGGATAGTGATGGACAAGTCCTGGCCTGGATTCCCCATGCCCCTCTCGTCAAAGAGGGATTTCCCTTCTCTGAATAGCTCACTGTGACTCTGGATGCCTGGGGAGGCAGGGAGCAGCTCCTCTTTGCCCTGCATGCAGAGCAGTGGTGATCAGCAAGATAATTAATTGGTTTGGGTGGCATTTATGCCTTCTTTGCACACCTAATGTCATCCTTCCTTTTCGAGAGGTTTGGCCTGGGAAGCAAGAATAATCTGCTTAGGTCAGCGAAGGATGAAAAACCTCTGTCCACCTGCAGTCCTACACAGGGAGTTTTGGAGCTGGTGGCTCCAGCCAGACGTGCAGAATTTGCCTAAAAAGGGCTGTGAGAGCCAGCAAGCTGTGATGCCCTTCCAAGAGTGGCACAGTGCTGGGGGCTCCAGTTCCATCTGTTTCCACACAGGGAAAGATGCCCTGCTGCCATGAGGAAGCTGGGGCTTCCCAAGAGAGCTCAGCCCCAACAGCACTGAAATCAAATGGGGGCTTTGAAAGGCTGCTCCCAGAAGATGCCTGAATCCCACCTGAGTCCTGTTCCAGTTCTACTTCAGTGAGCAGCACCAGCTGGGACTGGGAGTTCTGTCCCCATCACTGTGTGGGACCAGGGAGGTGGTGTATGGCAAGTCCACAAAGACATTGACCATGGTTCAGGGAGCACTTGGACAATGCTCTCAGGTATCTGGTGTGATTTTTGGGGTTGTCCTGTGCAGGACCAAGACCTGGGCTCTATGATCCTTGTGAGATTGTTCCAGCTCAGGCTATTTCATGATTCTATGATGGTTGTTGTCTCCAATTTTACCTGCAGTAACCTGGGAGTAGCTTTTGCCTCTTCTAGGCTTACAGCTCATTCTTACAATATATTGCAGTATGCATCATGAAGGACAGATGTGTTGGAGAACATTTTGGGTGCAAAGACTGTTGCACCCAGTGAAGTATCCTGCAATGCCATGTCTGGACCTGATCCCTGCTGGGTCTGGTCCTGGATGTCCCCTGGGCTAGCAGGGAGCTGAGGCAGCACATCTTCTCTGCACAACATCCAGCACCAGCCCTGCCATCCCTGGCCTCACCTTTCCCCATCTGCAGCACTAGCCAAAGGTGTCCTGAGCAGGTTCTGCATCCCAGGGAGGGAACAGCCCCCTTTCCAAGGATTCCTGGCCCATATGGAACCCAGCTTTGCAAAGGCAAGAGAATTTGTTCAAGAGTTCACTGAAGCTTAAAGTGAGTTTGTCTCAAACACACCCTCTGTGATGCTTTTCCATCCTAACTCACATCAAATCATTGCTGGACATTTATTGTTTCTGGGCATGCTCCAGTTTCTCCAGGAGGCAGCAATAAGAGGGCCCCTCACATCCTTTTTCTCCTGCCATCCCCAGGCTCAGTCCCAGCCCCCCTAATTTTCCATCCCTCAGAGTCTCCAAACTCAACACCCCCAAAGCCCCCAACAAGGAGCTGGGCTGGATCATGTCCCAGAAGGGTGAGGGCTCTCCATGCAGCTGGGGCAACCAGTCCAGACTGTGGAGCTCAGCCTGGGTGGTGGCAACAAGAGGGTGAGCAGAGTGGAAGGGCTGGCTGGGGGCAGAGCATGGCAGTGTGGGGAGACAGAGGAGGTGAGGAGGTGCAGGAGAATGCCAGGATCCCCCCTGACCAATGGCTGATGCTCCCTGCTGCAATGTGAAAGCTGCTGCAGCCTCAGGATAGGGTTTCCAGTACAAACACTTAGAGGTTTTCTCTCCAAGTGTATGTTCCAAGACTAATTTCTCAATATTCTTTTAGGGAGTCTGCCTTTCTGTGGGTGTAAATCTGTGTACCTCCACCACCTCAGAGAGGCCCACGCTGATTGATATCAGCTGAGATGCTGACCCCAAATTTGCAGTTTGCACAAATGTTCCTGCCAATAAAACTGTTATTTAAAGTATTCAGAGAAAGTGAACCCAGGAGGCATGTGAACATGGTCCAAACAAATCTAATTAAAGCTTTCATCCAGAAAATTCTTCCTTACTATAGAACAAAAATCCACACATTAATACTTGTCCTCACTTCACTGGGGCTAAAAAACTCACTTTGGAAGCCTAGGATAAATGAAATTTGTGCTGGACTGAGCACTCACAAACCCTGGCTGGCTCCAGGACACCTCAGAGCTCCCCTTTGGTCTCCTCCTGCCTCCCCATCCTTACAGTACTTCTGGATGGCTCTTGGCCTTGTGGAAAAGCTCATTGCTTAATTCAGACAGTCCAGCTGGGCTGCAGTGGAGCAGCCACTGCTGCTGCATGTGCTGGGGAAGCAGCTAAGGAAACATCCTGGCAAGGGCCAATGGAAACCAGGGATGACATAGGTACCAACATCAGAGGAACCACCAGCTCATAGAAACATTGTGGATGTGATCCAGGTGCTGCATCCTGGCTGTTCCAGTGGCTGGGATGCTGCCTTTGATGCCTTAAGTTCTGGCTTTCACATTTTCTAGATTCTTTACTGCATTAGTATGTAACTCTGAACTTCATATAAAGTGTTAACAAGTTCTCTTCACAGTTCAGTTTGACAAAACAATCCTTTCCCAGCCAGAACCAAGGACACCGCTGCAGCTTCAGGCCCAAAAAATGCAAACAACAGAGAATTGAGGAGAGCAGTCTGGGAGGATGGGACTGCAGAACCTGGAGCTGTAATTGGACAGTTAACCCCAATATGGAAATGGACCAAAACTTATAAAAGTGTGAAAACTCGTGACATGCCATCCATCCTGGGTGTAGCCACGGCCGGCCTCTTGTATTGCCCAAGAGGAATCCTTTGAAGGCTTTTTAATAAATCCCTGCTTTATTCCTTTAACACTCTATAGCCTCTGCTCTAGGTAGCCTCTCTAGGCATCTGCTTTGGGCAGGTCATACTTTACTTTAATCTGCACAAAGGATCACAGTAACCCCAGGCAGGAGCAGCAGCTGATGCAGTCCTTGCAGCAGTGTTTTGGAGGGCTCTGTGTTACCCATGTACTGCCCAGTAAAACCATGATTATCCCATGGGATATAGGCAGGGCTCTTTTCTAAGGGCATCACTCCTAGGAATTACTCCTGTCACATCCAGAACACAGTACTGGTGCCTCTGATGTTTCCAAGTGGGAGCCAAGGACCAGCTCTGCAGGACACATCTGATCCTCTGAAGGACTATGGGCACATAATCCATTGCTGGTTCAGCCTCTTCCCATTTTCTCTTCTGTCTTTCTCTCCCTTGTTTCAACTGACATTGAGTGGAAATCACCCCATCACTCATCTTTTTCTTCCTCACTGCCTCTCCAAGAAGCTAAACAAACAAATCTACCCCCCCAGATCATCTTCATTTCATCTGCCCTCCCAAAGCCCTTTGTTTTTCTAAGGGCTTCCAGCAAGACAGCCCTGAGGACATTTTCCAAGACAGGAGAAACTTCAGACAGCAACAAAAATGTGTAGAATTTGGCCTATTTCTCTTCCCTTACCTTTTGGTGACCTTCAGGGAGCTTTAGGCAGCATCTTCCTTGCTCCCTGTCAAACCCCAGGACAGCTCCTGCCAGCCCAGCCCAGGCTGCCTGCTGGGGAATGAGCCACAGAAATGGAAAAAGAAAGAATGAGACAGGTGGGGAGAAGATGACTTGACTGCTAATGTAGGAATTATTTCCATGCACATTCCTCGTGCAACCAAATGGCTGGAGGAAGATCTTTCAATACCAGATGTGCTCCTTATCCCCACTGAGCAAGCCTGGCTGCTCAAGGGGACTCCTAATGCATTCATCACATTCTCGTAGATGGTTTTGGCCACTGTACAGCTGGAGAAATCCAAAATAGGGTCTGAAACAGAAATCTTGACCTCAGTGGTACCTCTTTATCCCATCTCTTTCCTCCAAGGAATTGCCCAAGGGCACAGACATCCTTCTTCCCTGCTGGGAGCCAGGCCTGGACATCACAGGACAAAAATAACTTATCTCCAGTCCCTGAGCTGGAGATTGGTGCAGCAGAGGGACTGCTCCTTCTGCAGCACCAGGGCTGATGGACAAACCTAGTGCTGTAGCTCACCAGGAAAATCCCAGACTTGGAGCAGGGGATAAAAAAGGTCAAAGGATATCTTGTGTGTGGCATTGCAGAGGGAGGCTGGGGCAACAGAAACTGCCCAGACATGCAAGATGTTCTTCCTCTGTGTCCCTAGCCAGGGGAGCAGCTAGTTCTGCATGTACACCAGGGGTTTCATCAAGTGTCCAGGAGGAACAGCAAGCATCCCTCAGGATGGTTCATGGAGCCATGGCTGGGGATGAGATCTCTGAGGGCTGCAAAGCCCAGGGATGAATTCATCTGAGGCATGAATTCTTCCAGATTATATTTCATTGCATTCCTACCCTGGCCATGCCTTTAACCTTGACCTGGAGAGCCAATTCATTCCCTGTGCCTGAGGGACAAGGTACAAAAGGGCCACTCTGGGAGCTGTAGGGGACACCTGCATTACCTCACGTGTCACAGCTGCTCAGCACTGCCAAGAATCCTGAGCCCTGCCAGGCTCCCCAGAGAAGCAGGAAGCACAGCAGGACACACACACTGCCATCTCCTCCACGAGAATGTTTTACAAGCATGGCAGATGAAATAAAAGAGCAGGAGAGCTGTAAAGAAGCTCATTTGAGTGTCTCCCCAGGGCCTTGTCAAGTCAGCTTCAGCTACAGTCAACACCTCCCACATCAGGCAGAGCCCAGCCCAGCCAGGCTGCCTGCAGGGACCTGTCTGCTAATGGATTTCAGGTGCTCCAGCAAGGCTTGGAGGACGAGCACAGGGAATGCTCCCCCTCCTCCCCATCCTCGTCCCTCATGACGTCCCCTCAGCTGGCTCCTGGCTCTCAGACATTCATTTCACTGCATGATGCCAATTCCTACCCTACCCAGCATGAAACTCCGAGGAATGGTTCTCGCCACAGTGGAAAAATATTCTTTCACTCCAAAATTAAAGTTAGGGCCAAACACAAACAGAAAAGCATGAAGAGTGCTTGTCAACATCCAGTGAGCTTTTTAATAGACTTCCAGAGATAATTTCCTGCCCAGGTCTCATTTCTTCTCTACTCCCCTTCTTTCCCTTCTCTTTCTCTGCTCTAGCTGAATCCTCCTTGCAAGCCAACATCCCACCTGTTTCTAACCCAAACACTCCTGTGCCACATTTCCCAGCAGATATGATGGGGAATTCAATGGAAAAGGTAAAAGGTCAGGTTGGAGCCATGCCAGGGCTGCAAAACACAACTACAGCTGGGAATGGACTTCCAGAAAATGTCTGTTCTTCCCAGTGACAATCCTCAGATTGCACTGAGTGCAGCTGGTCAGGGAGGAGGAGTCCTCTCTTGGGAGCCCAAGGATGTTGGAAGAGGCAATGGAAACCCCAAATGGCAACAGGGAAAAGCAAGAACCTGGTTTGCAAGTTGAAAGGAGCAGGAAATTAGAAGGGCAATTAGGTAGGCACGCATCCGATCTGTGACAAACTGGGCCACCAACACATCAGACAGGCCACAAAACAAAGAGCCAGTGATGAACCCAGCAAGCCACCATACAGCCAGCAGCAGATGTGTTCAATTAGCCCAAGAGCCAACATCCAACCAAACACCAACCTAGCCAGCAAAAACCAGACAATAGACTACTTGTTCCATCAAACAGCTGAGTTAATAGCAAAAACGTGCAGGGAGTGAGTGAGCAGCCAAAAACCCACGCCAGCCACTCAATAAGTCAATTAACCAAAGACCCACATAATCAACCACTTAAGTAGAGCCGAGCAAATAACTCACAATGAGTTATTTATCCATTGAATTTCGCCTCTAGTTTTGCTTGGGCCATCTCTGTGAGCACATGTCAAGTCCCTTCAACTGATTTTCAATTAATCTCCTTTTGGCTTGTTTGCTCTGTGCATGGCTGGCCAAAAGTTAACATGTGAACTGCACTCATTAGCTGTGATTGCCCAGGAAGATTGCATGTTGCTCTCTAGTCTCAGATTAGGTAAGCACAGTTTTGCCAGGGAATCTCAGTCTCTAAAGTGCTCCAACAGGACTGCTCTTAAGCCACCAAGACACAGCAGTCACATATATTCAAAGGAAAAAAACCCACAGCAAATATAAGTGAGAACTTATCCAGCCATCCAAGAGGTCCAACTAAACAGTCCTGCAGGAAGCAGGCTCATAGTGCTGCTCAAACAGGACTGGGGAATTGGAAGTTTGGGTTTGGTGCCCTAGGGTTGGGTCTCGTTTCTGGGGGTCTTTTCTGTCCCTGAGGCCATAACTCCCTGAGCAGGTGAGGATGGCCCAGCTCTTCAACTACAACTCCTTGTCTGGGGCTCCTCAGACCCTGCCTGGGGTAGCTCAGTACCTTCTGCAGGACCTCTCAGCAAACCTCAGCTCCTGATTTATCATAGAATTGTTTAGTTTGGAAAACACCTCTAAGATCATCAATTCCAACTGTCAACCAGCACTAAACCACATCCCCACGTCCACATCCATATATTTTTCAAACACTTCCAGGGACAGTGATTTCACCATTTTTAATTCCTCACAACCCTTTCAATGAAGAATTTTTTCCTAATATCCAGTCAATTAGAAATTTACTTCTGGGATGGCAAGCCCAGTGACACAGCCAAGACAGCACTTCCTAGCAAGGGCTGGGACATTCAGGGCTCTCCCTACATCTGGGTGCCCCAGG
Organism: Toxostoma redivivum; assembly: GCA_013397375.1. Lineage (NCBI taxonomy): Eukaryota > Metazoa > Chordata > Aves > Passeriformes > Mimidae > Toxostoma > Toxostoma redivivum. Next base: position 314,217 of record VXBI01014838.1, read on the forward strand.
CATCACCAGAGCATTAAAACAACACCAGCACCACTCTGAAAACCCAGGCACCCAACTGGCACATGTCAGAGGAGATGCTGTGTTCCTTATCCCACCAGCCATCAAGGAAAGGCCACGTGGTGCATTGAGCCCAGGGCTGCTGTTGTCCTCCTTCTGGAGCAGAAATGCTTCCTTCCTCCAGCCCACACCAGCCTCCTTCACTTGCTGCCAGGAGACCACAGGTCTTCTCATGCAGGTGGCCAAACACAAGCCCAGCTGTGTCACAGCAGGATTTGTTCCATGCTTTGGTCCCTTCTTGGACCCTGGTGCCACCAAGCCATGGCCATTTCCACATTAGCTCTAGGAACAAGGTCCATTCCTGGCCTCCTTCACCCTGAAATGGCCATGAAGAGAAGCAAGCTGAGCTGACTGGGCTCTGAGCGTGGCCCCACACAGCTAAGAGGTTTCCATCCCTCTCCTCCAGGGCTGCTGTGAGCTCTGTGCTTTTGGCTCTGCCTGGGGAGGAGCCTGTGCTGCCAAACCACACTGTCAACTGCTTCCCTGCTGCCTGCAGATCCTAATCCCACAGGCAATATATAACCAGCAGGAGCTGCACCATCCCTCAAGTGTGAAGTGGAATATCAGAGGAGCACTGCTATCTCCTGCCTCTCCAAGAGCTGTCGCAGGGACTGTCAGAGATTAGGACTAATAGTACTTAGCTCACTTCAGCAGCCAGCTGAATCAAATGATCCTTACATGCCCTTATGTCCTAATGAATTGCATTTGATTCTTTGCCCAGCTCTGAGCATGGAGCAGCAGCACAGCTCTCTCATACTCGAAGGGCTGTGTAGGAATCACCCCTCTCATTACCCTTGCAAATTCAGCCTGTGTTTTTAATCCCGACAGCATCTCCTACAGCTCCCACTGCAGAATCAGGCTTGAGTTCATCTTTCAAAGTGAACTGACCTCTCAAAAGCCAAGCTCAGCTGCAAGTGTCGAGCTTCAGCTTAGAGACCAAACAAAACCCACTGATTTCACATTATTTCCATGCAAAGCTATAAATCACCTTGGGTTCGGTTTGACTGAAAGGTTCACGAACCTTAAGGAATTTTTTGACAAGCTCAGTCTGAAATTCAAATTTGTAATGAAACTCCAATAGTGAAGCTCTGCTTGTTCCATGCAATTTCAGGTTTTGCTGTGAATATTTCATGCAGCTCTGGGGACAAAGTTACACCAGCATAAACCCAGTTACTCCTTAAGAATCAATAGAGCTGACCTGGATTTCTGCCGGTGTAAGAGCAATCAACACAGCCCAGAAAAAGTTATTTTTATTCCTTGCCTTCTGTTTCACTAGAATTCACCCAATAAAAGTTCCCAGCCCGAATCCAGACTGTAGAAATGCAAATGCCGGTAGAGCATAAACCCCAGCATGTGTCTGGAGAAGTTTGTGTAAATCAATAGGGTCATTCCAGCTGTGAGGACAATGAAAACCCAACAAGAACTCCAGGACCCCCTTCCCCATCCAAATCTGCTAATATCCTGAGGGGTTTCTGTGAGAAGAGACATTTTGTGGGCTGTTGCCTGAGATGACTGTCTCTGTAGGGCAGAAAAATCACTGTGCCACATCAGACTGAAATCAGAACAGGGATTTTTGCAGCCCTAAAAGGGCTAGCTCCTGCTCCCCCAGTCCTGAGTTCCAGTGGGCTGATTAGGCTTATTCCCACTCATTTTTCACAGATCCCCAACTCTAATAAGGCAAACCAAATTTGTGCTCTGGAAGGAAAATGCTGTGGGGCTCAGGGGATGCTGTCCTCCACCCTTGCTCTAATTTTATAGCATATCTGCAGTGATGTGTCAACATCAAACTGCTCCAAACGGGGGAACTGATGTGAGGCGCTGTGCCAAAGCCCATTTAGCTCCTTCTATCTCAGCACAGGAGTCCATCTCCATGAGTTCAGCTGGATGGCTGCTGGGGTAAGGGACTTCTGCTCCCTGGCCTCCTGCTTGCAGGACAGAGAAATCCTGGGTGCAGAGGCAGAGCAGAGCATGGCAGCCAGGCACTGAGCTCCACTGCCCTGCAGCAACATTCACCCTCTCTGCAGAGCTGCTCCTCTGGTCTGTGCTGCAGCAGAGCTTGGCCTGCCACCAGCTCCTGCTCCTTCCTATGCCAAGCTCTTCCTGCAGTAAGACAGCAAACAGCAGGATTTCCCTCTACTTGCTTATTTTAAAAACCTTTCTTACTGCAAAGGTTTAAGACCTGGCAGGAAGCTGGAGCTTTATTCACCCAGGGGCTCCCAGAGATGTAAAGCAAGGAAGTGCTCTTACCTGCTCCCCATTTGTACCCCAGCTCCCTCCAAAGACTGGCAGGCTCCCCTTTCACAGCTCATTTTAGTGCCCAGAAAGCCATTATTCCCAGATATTGCCAGATCCCCCTGCCCTTGTTTTAATCCCACACCCACTCCCAAGGTCTGAGGTACTCCAATGCCTTGGGAAGGGAAAGGCAGCTGTACTGCTGAGATGCCAGCTTGGCGTGCTGCATTCCCTGCTAGGCTCTTCAGAGGTGTTAAGAGGGAATTCCTCACTCCTTGGCAGCATCTTGCTGACCTTTCAGTGCAGACATGCTGAGATATAAGTGATTTGTCCACGTTATAAAATCATCATTGATTTGCTGCCCCCTGATCTGAATAAAGAAGTGCAGCCATCTCAGAGGGGTTTCAGGTGTGATCTGTGGAATTTTGGGGCTGGTTGTGCCAACCTGGCTCCATCCATATGCCCAGGGCAGGCTTGCAGCAAGGTTTTGGAAGAGGTCCCCACAGTGACCTTCTGTGCTGGGTGTTGGGCTCATTCTCACATACACTGTGTTCCGTGGCCATATTTCCTAATTTATAACCGTTATGTTCCTGGGGTGAAGGAGCCAACATTGCCAAGGGTCTGGTGCTCCCATCCATAGTAGCTGTGTGCTGAAGGCACCACACAGGGAGTCAGACACCTCCTGAGAGCACAAAACTGAGTCTTCTGTGGCCCAGCAAGTCCAGCACATGCCTTAACACATGGGCAAAGCTCCCTCATGTCAGTGGTGTCACTCCAACACACATCCCCAGCCAGCACAGTACCTGTCTGCTGTCTGTTCCTTTGGAAAGCAGCAGAAAATCTTTAACAGATCAGATTCCAAGCCTTGGATGCCAACTTCAGCTTTAAAGAAGCTTGGTCTCTCTCCCTATAGATAGCACAGATGAAAATTAGAGTTTCCAGCACTCACCCACCTTCTTCTCAGGGCTGTGACCTGGTTTTGGGAAGGTGGTTTCAGGGCCCTGCTGTTGGTGGGGAGTGAGGGCAGCTTCTCTTCCCAGAAGCATTGCTCTGAGCAATAAGGCTCCCCTGGCAGTGATTCTGGCAGGAACCTGGACCAACAATCCCCAAATTCCAGGGAGGGATGGTGGTGGGTTGCACACCCTGCAGCAGACACCAGGTTTTGGCTCCTGAGTGCTAAGCATGAGAGGAGAGAGCCCACTGGGGAATGTGGAGTTATCCAAATTGAATGCAAACTGCATTTTATCTTATTGGAGTGGGTTTGGGGGTGATGTAATCACTCAGTGTGCTTGTACATTTGGGATCTGGATGAGATGCTGTTTATCATGAGCTGACAAGTCAAGGAAGGATGCGAGAAAATGATCTGGGACTTCCCATGCAGGACTGGCTGGAACTGTCAACTGGGGCAGACGTGACTGGAAGCTGTAAGGATTAATGGCCCCTCTGCTGCTGTACGAGGTGCAAATTAATGAAATTCTGTTCCCCTTACAAAGGAATGCCATTAATTCAAGGGGAGATTGTCCAGATTTTTGTCCAGTGTGATGAAAGCAGAATTTGGCCCTTGATCTTTCCCAAAAAAGTCTGTCTAGCAAGTTTTAAGGTGCTTCTTTCCATTTCTCTTTTAATTTGATCGCATTTTCTTTTGTAGAAACCTTTTTTCCAACAAATGCAGAAAAAAAGAGATAGAGAAAGATGGCCAGGCAGGAGAGGAGAGGCACTGGCAGACAGGAGCAAAGGGAAAATGACTGAGCAGAGGGAAACTGTACCTGGGACACAGGGAGCTGCTCATTTGGGCAGTGGGAGGAGATGCTGGGCTGTGAGGGGTGAAAAGCCTGGTTGGTGGGAGGTCTCCAGCACCTTTGTCGCCCCTTTGGCTGGAATTCATAAGTAAATAGGGAGCTGATTGAAACTGCTCTGCTCACCAGCGGCCTCTCTTTGGCACTCACTGGAATTTGAGATGGGAGGGGGCTGGGGGGGTCCGTGTTTACTCACATTCCTCTCCATGTGCTGGTTTCGGGATGCAGCACAGGGGATGGCAGCAGGCTGGTGTATGTGGCCAGGAGAGGTGACATGTTCCCTTGGCTTCTGGTGGCTTCATGCCCCAGGAGCTGCTCTGGGAGAGGGGGGCAAAGGGGGTTTGAAGTGCAGAGGATCAGGCAGGAGAGCTGGGAGGCGTGGGGCTGGCACTGGAGGCTGGATGGGGATGGGAGCCCCAGCAGATGAGGCTGTGCCAACTCCCAGCAAGGCGCCAGGTCCCCGGGGAAGCCCTTGTTGAAATCCTGTGGGTAAAATAATGCAGCAGTGCCTCCACCCCTTGCATGCCTGGCTCCAAGCAGATCAGCATGCAGGAGGATGCCAACGACCCCCTGCCAGCCCAGCCCCTCTCCTCTGGGCTGTGATTCCACCAAGTTTCCAGCCATGGGATATTCTGGACCCTACCAAAATGCACTTCAAGAGCTATTTCTCTTCAAGTTCTCCATCCATGATGGCTTTGTGGTCCATCAGAGTAGGAAGCTTCACTCATTCTGTGTTTGAATCCAGCAGTAACTTTTCTTAAGGAGCAGCTGAGACAGAGCAGGTTTGTTTTGTGTGACCAGATCAGTGGCAGGCTGAGCTCTGCTGAGCTCCTCTGCCTGCCATGGAGCATCACGTTTGCCACCCACATCCTACTTGGAGCTTCTCCCCGCTGGCAGGATGCAGTGGTACAATAAGCTACAAGCAGAAGCAGCAGATGTTTGCTCTAAAAAAAAAAAAAAAAANAAAAAAAGGAGGCAATAATCCAGAATTTTTCTGATATAAACACAATACCAGCACTGAATATAACTGAAGGAAGACAAAAACATCCCAAAGACATAAAACATCAGGCTACTTGGAGAGCCTCCAGGCTACATGCGCTGAACTCTGTCAGCCTCGGAGAAATGAGTGCTTAACCCCTTTTCAATCTCTTTGGCAGACCAGCCCTTGAAGATTTACAGTGGATTCTGTTTGAATGAGGGATCTTCCCTGACACATCGTGCTCCTTTAATTCTGGATGAGAAAACAAACAGCCGCCCTGCAGACACCCGTCTGACCGTGCTGTTCCCCTCCCCGGGGGACACTCAGCCCCTTCCTCGCCGTCATTCCCCACCACCCCTGCAGCCCCATCAACTGCACCCCTGCAGCCCCACCCCTGCAGCCCCACCAACACCTCAGGGCCCCCGTGGCTCTGGGGGTGCCCGTCTGCCAAACACCCGGTGCTCAGGTACCCAGTGCTCCCCATGGCCGTGCTGGCAGCCCAGCATCCCTGGGATGCTGCTGTGGGAGGTGGGTGCCCTGCTGCCACACTCCCCTGCCTGCACCGGGATGGGGCAGACAACAGGACCGAGCAGTGCTGCAAATTCCTCTCTGCTGGTGCTGCTCATTGCCAAGCCCTAATTACAGCTGCAGGGAGCAGCCTGGCGCGGCTGGATCCCGGGGTCAGGCCAGGCTCCGAGGGCCAGCCGTGCTCCAGAGACAGCCCTGATGTATTTTGACAGGACTTAAGGACACCTGCTACTTTTGGAGATTTTTCTCTTTTGCAAGCAAGCTTTCGAACGAGTGTGTGTGTGTTGACAGGGGCAGATATCACTGGAGGGTGTTGAGGAGGGAGCAGGAGGGAAAATCTCTGGAGAAGGTGTCAGGGAGGATTTTTCTTGGCTGCTCACCCTACAGTGGGTGATGGGCAGTGAGGACCCAGCCTCTCTTGGACCCAGAACATGTGGGCTCACTTTGGTTGTGGGGCCTGACCACGGTCTTTATAATGTCCCCTTAAAGCCAATTAGTAGCATTAGTATATGGAGACCACACACATGCCCAACGCTTATATTTATGCTGGATGGCTTCCATCTTGGAAACTTTCTTGGCCTTCTGCCCATCTCCAGGATGTTTCCAGGACTCCACCTTTCCCTTCCCAACCCTGTGACCGCAAGGGAACCAAGAAGATTCATGGCCAAAGCATCAAGAAGGAAACTGAGCCACCAACCTCTCCCATCCATGGAAGTTCTCAGGCTGAGCAAAGCATGTGCTCCAGGCATGGGGGGGGGCTCTGCTCACCCGTGAAACAAAGAATGTGTTCTGCTCTGTGAGTGCAGTGCAGAGAGGGACAGACTTCTTTCATTGCCAGTGTCAGGTCTCCAGGTCTGCAGTCCAATATATCTGGTGGTCTTGAGGGATTTGCTCCAAACAAACATCAGAAAGTAAAACCAGCTCCATATGTTTGTCTTCTCAGCTCCATTAGAGTCATGGAATGGCTTGGGTTGGAAGAGACATTTAAAGACCATCTAGTCCAACCTCCCTGTCATGGGCAGGGATATCTTCAACCAGATCATGTTACTTAGAACCCCATCCAACCTGATCTTGAATGTTCCCAGGGATCAGGCATCCACCACCTCTCTGGAAAACCTGTACCAAAGCCTCACCACTCTCACTGGAAAAAATTTCTTTCTTGAAAATCGCGTCTTGTTCTCTCCTCGCCTTCTGTCCTGGCTTCCCTTTTCTCCCCATCTGAATGAGGAGAGCAGTGGGCAGGGAAGGCAGGTCTGAGCTTCACCTGCCTGTGCAGGAGCTGAGAATGGGAAATCACCTGCTTGCTTAGGCATGGGTGGCCCTTGAGGAGAGTGACTGGGAGCCTGGTGAGGGCCAAAAGGTGTTTTTCAGCCTGGGAGCCCTGATCCCATCCCATCCCATCCCACACAGTTTTACAGTGCAGCTCTCTCTGTAAAGTGTCTGGTGGAGTGATGTGGAGCCATGTTGGCCAGATCTCCCTGTGAGTTTCCAGACACATTATAGATGTATGCACACATATATTTATATCCATAGCTGCTGTTTTGCAGCCGGTGGGAAATGAAGGCTGTTCTCAGCCTTGTTCCCTTTCTGCACATTACCCACACTCCCCCTTGCTGACATCCACTGGACCCAGTCTTCTCCCAGAGGAAAAGCAGGAATTTATTAGGCAATGAAGGTGCTTGACGTCTTCTCAAACTGCTCCTTCTCCTCTCTAGGAGTTTTTTGCTGGGCTGGCTGTTGGGATTGTGTGAGGAAGGCTGAAAGGAGCATGGCTGCATATCTCCCCTGGAGCCTCTCTGTCTGACTGCTTTCATGTGCAAAAGGCAAAACAGAAACACAACCGACCTCTGAACTCTGGATGGGCCCTTTCACCACCTCAAAGCTGTTGCATTATCTCTCTTTTACCTCCTTCCTCTTTTTCCTCCCAAGCCTGGACACTAATGCCAAGTCTGGTTCTCTGCACATCTGCTCTTTTAGAGAGTTGGGAGGTCCCAAGACCACTCAGTCCCAGAGTCAGGATTCTGACATCTGGCTTGGCCTTGCCTCTGAGTCACTTGGGGAGCTTGGGAAAGTCACGTAACTCTTCCTTGCTGGTGCAGAGGCTGCAAGGGGGCAGTGCAAGACCCAGCCCAGTGGCCCCAGTTGGCTCCTCCTCTCCAAGGCTTCGCCTCTGAGCACATGCCAGGCACCTTGAGCTCTTCTGCTGGAAAGAGCCTTGCAAATGCCCCATGGTCTGATGTCCTTAATAGGAATACAGGTGTCCTGTGCCAGTGTTCCTTTGCCAGCCCATCTGGAGAAGTAGAAGGTGCAGAGATGTTCCATGTAGTCTTCCATCAGCTGTAAAGACTTCAACAGGCACTTTCATGCAATGCCATCCTGTGGGATTTACCTGCTGCTCCCCTCTGCCCTATGTCCATTGCAACTCACTATTTTAGAGAGATTTCAACTATATTATTCCGTTTGCTTCTCCAGACTAAAACCTCCCTAGAGAAACACCTCCAGTCACAGCTTTACATTGGGTGAACTGAACAGAGCCTTTCCCCAAGTGTGTTAATTATGGGCAGACTCATTATTGCCCTTTCCTGCTCTTTGTTTTCCCCTGGAGGGGCTAGGAGCCACGGGCCTCTGGCGCCGGGTCCCAGGCAGAAGTGTGCTGCAGCAATGGGAGCTGGTAGCTCCCGGTCAGGGGTTGTTGCAGGAGATTTTGTTCCACTGCCTCTGCTGAGGCTCTGTTTTTCCATCCCCATCCAATGAAATAAACACTTTCACATGTTGTGAAGCCCTGCGGACGCAGCTTGGGAGTTTTATTTTTCCTTGTGGTGTGTCTGCCCCCACTGGTCTCCCCGCCAGCCCAACTTGCTCCATTGCCATTTCCAACCCCCTTAGCTGAGAGGAACCTCAGTGCTCCCCTCCCAAGGACCTCAGTGACACTTTTCACCAAGGACAGGATTTCTGTGGAGGTACAAAACCTGGTGGTTTTGGGACATGGTGCAGGACTGTCCCCACCATGTGTGGTTGGGGATGGAGATGAGCTGGATGCCTGGTTGGAGTGTTGGTCAGGGACAAGGAGACAAAGTGCAGCAGGAGGGGAGCATATTGCAGAGACACCCCCAAGACTCCCCACTCCTCTTGCTGTGGGATCCTGACTGTCCATCACGGCTCCTTGGCCGAGCTTGAGCCTCTGTGCCCCTGAGATTCATCCAGAACATTCCCCAAGACCCCCTCCTCCCTTTTCCTGTGAGCCCAGGGGCCGTACAGGGGAGGATGGGGGGGGGCAAAGGGGAGGGAGCATATTTAGGCCCCGTTGTTTCTGCTTACAGACGTGGCAGTCCCCAGCCCCTGCAGCTCCAGCCCTGGCAAGCACAGCCCAGCCTGTTTTTATGTTTCCTGCCTCGGCTCCCAGGCAGCCCAGAGCAGCCCAGCACCGAGGCACTGTGCTGGCCGTGACCTCGCTGAGCTGGCTGGGATGGGGGATCTGATCCTTGGGTAACTGCAAGCCCCTCTGAGCACCTCTGGATGCAAAGAAAGGGCAAGTCAGCCCCAGGAAGAGGAAAACCTGGTGTAGTCTTCTGGTGTCCCCTCTCCTGGCTTGGGTCAGGACATGTGCACCAGCCAGGGTGATGCCATGTCCTGCATTAACCCCTTAACCTCTCTCCATGGGGAGAGCTCAGGAGGAGGGCTGGGGCTTGCAGAGCCAGTCAACCCTGATCCCATGGGAAAGGTTCTGGCCCTGCTGCCTTCCCCATGTGTGCCTGAGGGAGGTGGGGATTCTTGGGGAAGACTGTAGAGCCCAGCAGGGATGAAGGAGCTGTGACCAAGGCTGCATGAGGAATCACATCCACAGGAGCATTCCATGGATCCCTAGTGGAATTAGCTATATTCTGAGGCAGGCCAAGGGTTTGGCTCTCATGAGACATCCAAATCAGTGTCACCATCTGCAGTGGGTCACAAACCAGGTGGATCTCTCTGCCCTCCATTGCTGTCACCAGAGAGGTCAAGGTCTGATCCATGCTGTAGAGAAAGGGTCAAATTCTACTCAAAGTTGTGTCTCTTGTGGCCTGGCTCTTTCTGGGTCATTTGCTGCATACTGGGAAAACCAGCTGCACTTCTGTTTTGGAGAGATTGCTGCAGAATCAGGAGCTCCCGAGAAATGGAATCTGGGTGGCACTTGGAGCAGGGAGAAGGCAGCACCCCAGCAGGAAATATTCAGGGCTGGGAAACTTTAGAGTCGATGGCAAAGTGAATCAGTAGTCTCATGCCCCCAGTCAGAGGCAGACTGGTCCTTTTTTGAGCACTCAGCCTGGTTTCTTGGAAAGCTGCAGTTTCCACAGTATCCCCAGCAGGCAGCCTGGAGCCAGGCTGTGGCCCAGGTGGAAACCTGCTGGCTCCTCTCCTTCCCTCTGCATCCTGAGATCTGGCAAGTGCCACCAGCAGGATATGAAGAACAGACATTTCATGGCAGAGACACTCATGTCCCCACCGTGTTTGCAGCCTGGCTGCTTTTGCTCCCCCAGACAGGTGAGTCCAAAGCTCCCCCTCTGCTTCTGCTGCATTTCAGTTCAGCTTCTTTGATGCCATGAATAAAAGGCAGGACGTAATAAACAATAACAACAATAAAAAAATCCGTGCACAAACACGTAACAAATCAAAATGACCCCATCTGTGAATGAAGGGGAAAAAAAGGCAGTTCCATCCCTGGAAGTCTCAAGAGCTTCCAAAAATAGGCTGTGGTCCCAGCCAAGGCGAGCACAGCCAGGGTTTGCTCGGTCAGCGCCAGCACTGGGAGGGAGCTGAGGTTTCCCAGTCACTCCTGCCCTGCTCCAGTGCCCGTGGGCAGCTGCACCACATCTCCCTGGCAGGGGCAGAGCAGCCAAGGGGCAGGGAAGGGCAGCATGGCTCAGGTGGTCTGAAATCCCTCTAACACTTGGGGTAACTATTTTGCTGTTTGCAGCAGAGAAACCTATGGGCCACAAAACTTCTACCCCCCACACATGCACAGAAGGTGGGCATGGCTGGTGCTGTGGCTGGAAGGGTAGAAGAATCCCAAACTTCAGCACCCATTTGCCTTCCAGCATTCATGATGGCTGTACACAAGCCTAGAGGATTTTCCCCATTTTCCCAGGTGCTTGGTACATGCAAGAGGAAATTTTCCACCTCTGAACACCCTGCCAGCAGCAGCCACGCTCCCCACTGTGCTTTTCCCTGGGATTTGGGCTTCTCCCAAACCTTGCTGCAGGAACACTCCTCATGCTGGCCACTGCCTCCCACATCTGGGAACCATGAGTGGAGCAATAGGGCCGGAGATGGAAATTTGGGCTTGGCCCCATTGGCTCACCTGCCTCAGCCCTGCACCCAGCCCGGGGACTGCACCAAACCCCCAGCAGACCTTGGCACCCTTCCCCTTGTCAAAGGCAGCTCCGGGCAGCATTTGCCAGGCAGGAGAAGGAGAGATGGAGCTGGAGCTGCTGCTGGGCCGGCACAGCCCCTGCTCAGCTCTGGCCAGGGCCACATTCCTCCCTTCACCCGGCGTGCCGCAGCTCAGCACGAGCACACACGTCCTCCAAGAGCCCCAGCCGGTGGCCAAGAGACTCCAGATGCTGGAGGAGCTGTGCACAGCTGCTGGCCAGCAGCAGCAGAGGGGAAAATATAAATAAATACTTGAAATCCTCTCCTCTCCTCTCCTCTCCTCTCCTCTCCTCTCCTCTCNCATCACCATGATGTGACTTAGATTTCTGGCTTTGAAAATTATTGGTAAAAGCTGTTTATTGTGAGAACCATTAGGGCAACCTCTCCTCTCCTCTCCTCTCCTCTCCTCTCCTCTCCTCTCCAATTCAGTCCCTCAGTCTCAGCTCTCCTGGCAGCAGTGCCACTGCCTGACCCCAGCACAGCAGCGGGACATTCCCGCGTCCCCTGCATCCCCTCGGTCCATCCTGCCAGCTCCCAAAGCCTGCAAGGTGCCCCGGGCAGAGCCCGGCCCGGCGGGGGGAGCAGGCAGAGCTCGTGGCGTGTCTGGAGAGAGAAAATCTCCCTTCAGAATCTAACGGGAGCACAGCGAGCTGGCCTGTGCGGGGTCTGCCTGAGAAATGAGAGCATGGAGAAGGAATGTCAGGTATTTCCTTCTGCTCCCCAGTGCTAGAGCAGCCCCAGGTAACAGGCAAGGGCAAAGGAAGGGATCAGTGCTGATTCCCTGCATCCCTTTGCTGCTGGTAACCTCCAGATCACAAGCAAAGCTACGGGGGTGGAAGGGAAACCGTGTCTTGCTGGAGAGATACAGATCTGATTCTGTTTGCTCAAACGGGAAAGGAAACGGAGAAAAAACCGAAAAGAATTGCAGGAGGTTTTATTGGAAGATGAAATCGATCGAAGCGTTTCTGCAGTGTGGGAGCTGGGGAGGAACTGCCTCAGAGAGGGCCTTTTTCTTTTTAAAATGAAAGCATTTCGTGGGTCACCAGCCCAGCGCGCCTGTGGGATCGAGATGGGGAGGGTTTTACATCGGTACCAACCCCACGGAGTCCCACAGACCCTCTGCACCACATTCGAGCTCCGCCGTGGGATGGGGAGGGTCCCAGGGGGATGCAGGACTGGAGAGACACCAGCCCCCAAAGTTGAACTCAGGTCATGTCTCACTGGCCCTTGGTTTTTTTTCCTTCCTTCGCGTGGCTTGCGGTTGAAACTCGAAACCCCGGCTCATCTGGCGGGCTGCGAGCGCTGGCTCTTGGCACCGTCCTCGCCTCGGCTGCGCACAGCTCCGGCCATCCATCCATCCATCCATCCATCCATCCATCCATCCATCCATCCATCCATCCATCCATCCATCCATCCATCCATCCATCCCCGCAGGACGGAAAAGCACATTAAAGCTTTCCCTTCCTCGTTTGCATAGGTCGCGCTGTCATTCCCAGAGAGGGTGGGCAGAGTGTGCAGGGCTGGGGCAGGATGGAGAGGGGCTGGCACGGCGTGGGCAGCGCGGAGCTGTCACATGCGGGCGCTGCCAGCCGAGGCAGGAGCATCATCCTTGTGCCTGTGCAGCGTTCCGGCTGTAGGACATGAGCAGGGTGCAGAGGGCCCCAGCCACCCCAGCTTTCCTGGCCCGTGTTTCCAAGCATTAGGTGTGCGGACCCAGCGCTTCCCCGCAGCTGCTCGGCAGATGAGCGGCTCTGGATCCTCCGGCACGGCTCCGCTCTGCCTGCGGGCTCTGCCCCGCTGCACGGCTTTTGTTGCTGCTTCCCAATGCAACTCAGCAGCAAAAATACTGGGCAGCTCTGTCCTTCCCTTACTCAACTCAGAAGCTGAAACATCGTCACCTCTATGCTTATATCCAAGGATGGCAGCAGGTCCCAGCTTCACCAGCTCCCAGAAAAATGAGAAATGGCAAGCAAAGGGAATAGAGCAAAACAAGGATTTGCAGTTTTCCCCACACTTAGAATCTGTTCGTTTGCTTCTACCTTTTTCTTCCTCCTTATGCTTGTTTCTGAGCATCAGCAGGGAGACTGGTTGTGCCAGCTATCCCACATGTGAAGTTTGGCTTAAACCAATAGAAATCCAGCTGCTTTCCATGAAGAATATTAAGTTTTTCTTTAAAAATAGCAGCAGAAGCTTTTGAGTTTGGACCAATCCACGAATCCATCCTGGTGGCACTGCAGGCCAGGCCACCCTCACCTCCTCCTAGTGAGGTCTCATTGGATGGGTTCTGCTCTGCCACCTCTTCCTGGGTCACTTGGAAAGGGCACCCTGGAGAAGTGGCCTTGTTGGGGTCATCGAGGGCTGTGACACTGCAGGTGCTCTTTGCAAAGCCCCGCAGGAACAGTGACAGAGTTCTTTGCCTTTACTGCTCTGCCCAGGCCATGGCTCCCACCTTCAGCCCTATCTAACCTTGTGCTTTATTCTCAACAATTCCCATGTTGCACACTTTTCCAGACTTATTCTTTCCTGAGTGTTGCTCCTGCCCATTGCAGGATGTGCCCATGTCCTTTGTACTTTTATCAGGCTCCTCACCACAGGCAGATGCTGGCGGGGCTGGTTCAGCCTTGAACTTGGGGTTCTGTTGCCTCCCCCTTCCTGGACCTTCCTGCTTGGCTGATATCCAGTATTGCTGTCTCCACTCTGGCTCCTCAAAGGCCATTTCTTGATGCTTATTTGTTCTAATTTGGGTCTTTGGCAGAACAAATCTCTCTCCTCTGGGGGTGCAGGTCCAGCCTGTGCTTGTGGCAGTGGCTTGGACACATCTGTGTGTGGACAGGCAGCCTGGCAGAGGCCCTGGCTGGGGATGCTCTTGGTCCTTGCCAAGGAGAGCATCAAACCCTGTGGCAAGTTTTTGCTCTCTCTTTTTTTAATGTGACTGAAGGTGCGCAGGAATTTTATCCTTCTGAGATTTCTGCCCCACTCCTGAGCCATGCTGGGATGAGTCTCATGATGCTGACACACTTGGCTGCTCCCACGGGATAGACAGAATGAGAAAAAATTAATTATTAATGTAAAAAATTAAGCAATGTATCAAATTCAATAATCATTATTAATTATCAATTAAATGATCTCTTTGAAGTGGGGAAGGTAGAAGAAAACAAGGCAGAACCAGTGATTCTGGCTGGGAGTCCCCTCTCTACCCACCAGGTCCTGCCATCTCCCTCAAGAAACAAGCAGCTCACCTACAGACCCAGCCTTGGGCTCTTGGAGAAGTCATGTGGTGCTGGGGAGAAGGGATGGTGCCTTTAAAAATAAAACAGAATTCAGGTACCTGCCAGGAAAAAAAAAATCAAACATATTTTCCATTGTGTCTTGGCTGTGGAAGGGGGATGTGACAGCCATGGAAAATGGACAGATTCTGTGAGCAATAAAAAATGGCTTTGCTTTTTCCCCCCTCTTCTCCCCCTGTCTCTTTTCATGTGCTGCATTTCCTACAATCTGATTTTCTTCTCTCCAGCAAATACAGGTTTCAGGTTCCCAAGCATGGGGCTGCGGTTTGAGAGGAGCAATGGAAATTCCCTGTGGTGGGAAGGGGCCAAAGGCACAGGGGGTGCAGGAGGGGAAGGAACACGGGGCTGTTCTCACTGGGGTGTGAAGGCTCACAGGGGCAGAGTTAAACCCTGGACTCTACTCTGCACTGGGCACGTTTTTCATTCAGTGCCTCCTGTCTCAGGCTGAATGTGATGATGCATGGGGAGCTGGGGTGTGCTCCTGTGCTGGAAGAGGGGATCCAGGAGGGTCCCATCACGCCAAGGCCACCCCAGACCACAAGGATGACCCACAGGAGGGTCAGGGCTGGGTTTGTTGGTGAGCCCTGCCCGCTGTCACCCCCATCCCTGCCTGTGCATGTCCCATGGGACACTCCCCTGCCTGCCTTGTGGCCAGTGTGCTCACCTTTCCCCCACTGCAGGGACAGAAGTGAAAGTGCTGCTCCTCATTCTGAGTGAGATCTTTGTTTACTGGGATCTCAAATATTTATCCAAAGTGCAGGGCTCTGGCAGAGACATCAGGTCCCCTTGCACTGGGCTCTGCAGCTCATCCTTCCTCACCTTTGGGCCATCTCCTTTTTATTTATCTCCTTGAGGATCTTCCCTGCAGTAAATCACTGCTGGCATTATCAACCTGGGGGTGATGGGATTCAGCTGCCCACTGGCATTTTGGTTGAGACCTGCAGGAGCACCTCTCCTTGTCCTGACAGGGGATGGATTCATTCTACAAACAGGGAAAATAATGGGGATTTCTAGAGGCTATTTCCCTGGATCAGGGAGCTTTGAGGCAATTGGTGTTGGAGTCAGTAAGTCAGGAGTCTCTCTGAATTCTTCAGAGAGAAATAAGAGTGCAGGGATTGAATTAAAACCTTTGGATGGATTGAAGTATGTTAAGCCACTCACACATAAAGTAGAGGTGTAAGTTTAAGTTTTAAAATAAGCAAGCAAGTAAGTAAGTAGAATGAGTTTTAAGTGCTTTTAGTGAGTAAAAGGTCTCAGATGCCAATTGAGGGGCATCCTTTCTTCCCTACCACCCATGCAGGCAGCTCCAGTGGGCAGGCACGCCCAGCATGGCTCAGCTGGTTGAAGGCTGAGCTCTGCCTGCCCATCACTACCCATGGTCTCATCAGATAAAACATCCTCTGAGAAAGAAAAGTGACTTTCTGGATTAGATTCTGGCATGAATAAACACTCACGCTAGAATTTGCCAGTCTTTCAGGAACTGCAAGTATTTTCCCAGTGTCAAATGTTCATGCAGATACTGTATAAATAATGACCTCGATTATGTCAGTTATTACAATGAGCAGAGCTCTGGGCTTTGGTTCATAACAGTATCTGCAAATCAGTGTCTTGACTTTTTGCTCTTCTTGGGAGATTGCTCATGCTCCAGCACTCTGAGGCCAAACGTCTGTGTTTTTGGACAGGGCTGTGGCAGCCTGCCAGCACCTTCCCTGCACTGGGGCCAAGTGCTGCGTCCCCATGACACGGCAGAGCTGTTTTGGGAGAAGTGTGGGGTGTGTGGCTTCCTGGGGAGCCTGGCCATGCACCATGGATCAGGGACCTCTGTCCATGGCACCTCCTGCATCAATCCCAAGTGGAAAGCCCAGAGTGATGTGCAGCAGAGGAACACCCCAGAGGGAGCTGGATGTGAGAGGGTCCCACTGCAGCAGGTCCAGGGCTGTTTCCCTGAGGGAGTGCCAAGCAGAGCAGGGGAAATGTGGCAGCTGTACCTTGGAGAACACAATGCTGTCCCTGGGGCTGGGTGCTTTGGGGGCTCCTCTGCCCCTCCTGTGCCTTGGTGCCTCTTGGGGGATGGACCTGAGATGGGAGGGTGGAAGTACCTGGGGAAGCTGGAGACACTCCTGGGGTGGAATGAGCAATTGATGAACCCTGATTGCCCTTGGAGAACATCTGGGATCAGCCTCTGCTCCTTACCCCAAGCTTGGCACTTGCAGAACTATCCCTTTTTCTCTCACCCTGTCCCAGGGGCTGCTCCCAGAGACACGAGTGAACCACCTGCCAAAAGCACAGAAAAGCACCAGACCAGCAACTTTGCTGCTTCTCCATGAGAGAAATTACATCCACAGGTTGTGGCTGAGGAGAGCACCGGTGGGAAATGGCCAGGCAAAGGCAAACTGAAGCTAATCTGAGTCTGCTTTTTCTCCAGATTGCTCTGTTTATTCACAATCTTTCTTTGATAAAATTGTAGAAAATCAGAGGCAACATACACTGCCTTCCAAATGTAAAGGGAGGGATGGAAAAAGAGCCAGGAAGAGAAGGCAGCTCCAGCACAAAGAGCAATGCAAGGGGCCATCTGAGAGGCAGGAACAGAGTAACTGCACTCAGTCTTTCAGCAGCTTTCATTTGCTGCTCCTTCCATGCAGGAATTTCCTATTAATAGCCAGTGTCCGAATCGTCAAATAAAATAAAAATAAAAATAATAATAACACAAAAAAAAAATAAAGACCTTTTGTTTTCCAGGCTGGAAGCAGCTGCACAGCATCTCCCAAGACAATGGCTGCAAAATGAAACCAAAATCAGGCACCACTTTCACATCAGCCTGAGGCAGTGCTCTGGAACCATATCCTTGCCTCATTTCCCACTCTTCCTGCTTCCTCCTGCCCTCAGATTGTCAGAAGCTGGCTGTGCATTGCCCATTTGGGATGCTTACAGGGTACATGTGGGAAATGAGGTTGAGAGTAGGATTGCTTTGATTTTAGCTAGAGACTGCAGAGTAGGGGAGAGTCTCCAAAAGAAAAGGGAAAAAATCCTAAGCAAGGAAAGAAAAAAGCATTCTTACAAATTTCCAGTAGTTTTTATTGTAGGTGGAACTGGTAATGGATGTAGCCTAACACTTCTAGCTACAAGGCTCTGATTTCATTTGCCTTTAACTTTGTCAAACTCAAAACACTTGGCCTGAACTTCTCCAGGCTGGCGGCACATCAGCCAAAATAGCACCTCCATTTGCAAGGCCAGGGCTCAGGCAAAAGAAAAGCATTTTCTGCTCAAGGGCTCCAGCAGCCCTCTGCTCTGGCAAGGAGGTGCACTTCACCCAAAGGTGCATTAGCTGGAGGCAAGATGAAAACCTGCCCAGGTTATAACCTCTGGAAAACTGAGGTCTGCCTCATACATAGGGCAAAAAACCTGAGAGTTCGAGTTTGAATTTGTGTCTTTTATAGGCTGATGTGGAAGGAAATGCTGCAGCCTAGCTCTGAGGCATGAAGGGTGTTAATGTCGAGCTCCAGCCCTGCACAGAAAGTAGAGCTTCCACTGCACTGTGCCAACACAGTTCCTAAAATCCAGACTGAAATTTACCCTTCCAGTCCAAAGTGGAGATCCACTTTCTTTCTCCTTGCCCTCCTGCTTCAGGAAATGACCCAGGGAGGAATTCAGGAGGGCAGGGAGCATTCAGGTGGTGGGTCAGATGTCTCATTTCTCCTTGTTCCAGAACTTTTCCAGCCATGCTCTGGAGAGAGGAGCAAACAACACCTTTACACATTCACAAGGGGTCCTCAGGACTGGCAGATCAATGCAGGAACAAAACACCCTGTCTTGTGTCCTGATTCCAGCAGCCAGGATCCATCTCAAGCCAGCTCCACCCTTCCCTTAAAAAACTGGAGAAAGGATTTCTCCAATACTTTCTTGCAGATAGATCAACAGCAAGAGAGGGAGTTTCCATTCCTTGTGTGCTGGTCCAACTTTGCACTGTGAAGCAGCCTAATGCTGTCTGGGCAGCCAAAACCCTCCTTGCTTCTGCCTGGGATCTGACAGCACCAGGCAAAACCTTCCTGGCTGCAGGGCCAGCTCTGGGCAGTTGTTATGGCCTGGACCAGCAGAGGAGCCCTGGGGAAGCCAGGAATTGCACCATTAAAAACCCACGGAAGGAACAACTGGTGAATGCTCAGAGCGGATCTTGGCCGTGGCACCTGGATTAGCCCCTCGCCCTGGCTGGTAGCACTGAGGTCTCCTTAGCAACAACACTTCAATATTTAACACCAAATGCATGTGCCCAAATGACCTTCCAGGTCCTTTCCATAGTGCTGCTGCTGAGCTGGCTCCAGGAGCACAGCAGCTGCCAACTGAGCCACTGCCAGTACAAGATTTCCTCTGCTTCTCCCGGATGAGCACTCACTGGGTCTGCCATGATCTGGTACTTGGCACTGGTGAGCTCATGGGCAGGGTGGAGCCCACAGGAGAAACAATGTCTGACCAGGGCAGTTAAAGAAAGCCAAATTCCAGAGGGTCCATGGATAGAGACGATCCTGTTGCAGCCACCAGATGAAGGAGAGGTGCTAGGAGATGCAATCTGCAAAGAGGTGGAAAATTTCCAGCTGGCAGGAAAGCCCTGTTCCCATCATTGTCCTGACTTTGGGGAAGAACAGGGGAGACGCTCACAAGCAGAAAACTGAGCTGATGGGCAGCAGAGGCAGAGAGGGGGTCTGGGGGTGGTCCATGGCAGAGGAGGGCAGTGAGTCTGACTAGCAATAAGGAGTTAATGGAAGCTGAGGGAGACAAAGACGGGCTGGAGGCTGCACAGCCAGGATAATGGGCAGGGTCTGCACTTGCAAGGGCAGAGACTCAAGAGAAAGTCAACAAAACAGAGATGTGGAAGCTGCAGGAGCTCAGCACTTCTCACTTCAGTAAGTGGCTGTTTATTCTGGTTGTTATGAAAAGCAGGTCTGACACTGCTGTCTGCAAACCATGGCTCTCCTTCCTTTTCTCCATCCATCTATTCACCCATCCCTGGAGTATCTAAGCTCCTCCAAAACAATTTTTTTTCCTATAGATTCATTGAGAAAACTCTACCACTGCACCTGCCTTTGCCCTGAAACCTTCCTCTGTGCCTCCAAGCATCACTGTGGAGTCATGGTGTGTGCATGGAGAGGGAACAACCCTGCCCCAAGGAGGAGGTGGGGGATGCTTTATGAAAAGCAGTTACAGCCATTCTTGGAAGACTTTGGCTCTGAGCCTCTCTGTGACATTCTTAGGGGAGATCATATCAAAAAAACTATTTTTACTAAAATTGTAGTGGTTACAGGCTCCAGATGTCTGTTGTTATGTAATAGGGCTTGTTTTAATGGATCCAACTTGCAGATGTGCAGCGTGGGCTCAGGGTGTCTGCTTGGTCCTCTGTGGGCCAGGGCCAGCAGCCAGCTCTCCCTGCTGTGCCAGAAGGGGCTGTGCCTCCTTGGCACATGGGATTGCTCCTGGTTCATGAGCACTGCTCTTCCTTGTCCTCTCTCTACAGCTTTAGGCATCCTGGGTGCTAGTCTCAGGTTCCACATCACATTTTGGGACAAAAGCAAGAAGGGTCACTGAGTACTGGTTTGCTCAGCTCTGCATGGGAAAGGAAGGAACTCACTGGCAAGGCTGGGATGAGGAACAATCCCTGACAGCACTGTGGTCCTCCCATGGGACTCACTGGGACTATCTATAGGTATCACCATCACATACATGAGAAGTATTGTTTGGGGATTCTGATTAAGCAGTGACTGAAGATTGGAAGCTAAAGGGAATTAAGGGACTGACCATGTCTTGATTTCCCAGGGCCCATTTTGTGCTTTCCTTGTTGTGAGAAAAACTTGGGACGGATAACAGCTAAGAGGAATGAACCAGACAGAGCTTTCCTCAGGCAGAAACATTTTGGACTTGGAAGTGAAGAGGAAAAGCATCTGAGGAAAGAGACTGTCACCTTCCCATTGAGCATGTGGGAACAGCTCAGTGAACACCAATGGGACCAGCCCACACATCCTTCTGGACCAGTTTCTATGCTGTCATTGATGTTTTCCAGCTGTGCTCTTGCCTTGGTTCATCTTGCTTGGTGAGGTTCACTTCCCTGCTGGAAGCTGAAGGGAAGGTTTTTGAAGGGAAGGTTTTAAAGGCAAGGTTTTTGAAGGCATTTCGAGGCCTGGTGGTTTCCCCTTCCCTCAGTGCAGGTCTTGGTGCCACAGGATCAGTGTCCCCCTTTTCCAGCACTGCAATTAGCTGGAAACATTGGCTGCTCACCCTTGTGATAGGAAGAGCTCCAAGGAGGGATGCAGCAGATGTCTGGATCCTAGCTGCTAGGTGGACAGGGGAATGAGTGGTGCATGCTAAGCCAAGGAGGATTTGAATTCAAAGTATGTGGCTCTGTGCCATTGCTATTAACATCTGCTAATGAAATGCTAAGACTTATTAAGTGTCCAGATTGAGGAGAGAGATTTAAAGGGATGTACTCGGACTGAAAGTGAGAGGCTTTGGTGCTTCTGGAGAGCAGAGAGAGGGGAATGCCCAGGGCTGGCTCCCCTGAGGAGAAAGTGGAACTGACACCTGATGAGAGAAGGAAAGGGCTGCAGAGTCAATATCAACCCTGTAACACCCCATGGCACAAGAGCTAAGCCACAGCTCCAAGGAGAAGGGAAGGTCAGGGGACAGTGACAGATCTGCAGCTGTGGAGGGGCACTGACCCTGCCCCAACATCACTGACCAGCCAGACTGGGACCTCTGAGGCAGCGAGGGAAAAGGTGTGGTGTGAGGAGCTTCCTTCGGCTTTGCTGTGTCTCAGCTTGAACCTCCCTAGTGCCAAAAAAATAAACAAAGACCAGTGGGACAAAATCAGTGCTCAGCTGGAGCCTGGGAAGTCCAAGGGGGAAAAGAACTGGTCTGGGTTCTCGAGTTCACATCCACTCTTGTGCTTGATTTTATCTGCAGCAAGGCTTTTGCAGAGCTGGGTTTGCTTTGCATTGCAGTCACGTGCTTGTCTCAGTGATTTGGTTTTCTCTCTCCTCTTTGCAAAGCAGCACCAGGCGGGCTCTGGAGCTCTGCTGTGCACATGAAGGAGGCCTCAGCTGCTGAGTCAATTGGAAATCCATCTGCTCCCACAAATGAGGATGTTTCCATGGTTTTATGAAAGAAAGGGACTCTTCTTCCCTCTTTTTCCTTCTTCTTTTCCTTTTCTTCCTATGAGGAAGCCATACATATGCACAGACAGCCTTGCCAGAAATGTGGTGTTTATCAGAGGTGTATTCCCCCCATTGCCATGGGACAGAGCCTGATGGAGGGGTGAGAGGGGAGGGGAGATGGAATACAAAGGCATCCCCAGCCCAGGAGACAGCCTGGAAGGTGTGGAAACAAAGCTGGGCAGGGGAAATGAATGAACACTTCATTCTGGGCCCTTCCCCCCAGCACGTCCATGTAAAATGTGGAGATTAGGTGGAAAATCCATATAGAAGGGAAATGTATACCTTTAGCAGAGCAGGGCTCCCCACAGGCCAGCTAATTATTCTGAATGGATGTCCTGGCTCACAGACAGTCTTCTCTTAGTTTGTTTTCCTGCTTTGACCAGTGTTTCTGCTGTTAACCTTCTTCCATGGGAGGACATGTGGGTGGGAAAGAGGGAACTGTCCCTACCCTGTTTAACCAGGGCAGCAACATCTGACCTCTCCAAGAATTTCCAACAGTCACAAGGCGGGGAAACATTTCAAGATGAGGTGTGAGAGGTGAACACATGGGTCTGACAACAAACAGCCAGGGAAGGAGGGAAGCACTCTTGCTTGTTTTCTGGCCAGCTCCTGGACTGGCAGGGATGGGACATGGAGGAGAGTGAATTATCTTCCAGGTTTAACCATTATTTATTTTTACAGTGCAAAAGGATTTCTCCAATACTTTCAAATGTCAACACCCTTGAGGGAATGAAGCCTCATGTGGCATTCAGAGCAGGTGAGTAAATGTGGAAAGATGAGCACAGAAGAGGTGTCTGGCATTTTGTCAATGGGAGATCACATCTGCAAGCTGACTGTGCTGGGCACACTGGTGCAAGGCAGGGAAAGGGTACTGCCCTGAGCCACTCCAGTCCCAGGTGTGGCCTTCACACATGGTTCCTTGCATGGTAAAGAGGTGATTCACAAGGAAAAGAGAAAGGACGGTTGTTAGACATGGGCTTAAACCAAGATGGGGAAAGCTGACAACCTGGAGGATGTTCTCAGTCACACCAAGCACCCAGCTCTTCCAAATGCCACCTCCTCTGGGGTCACCATTACTCAGGGCTTGGGTTACTCAAAGCAGGGAAGGGAGAAGGAAACATCCACATGATGGGAGAGGGGAGAGCCAAAGCAAGGGGCACTCAATGCCCTGCTGAGGCAGGCAAGGCTCAGCATCACATCCTGCAGGTGAAGTGGGGAGGGTTGGATAGCCAGACTCAATCCAGGTGTAAATGGAACTATCAGATCTCCCAGGAGGGACCATGAGGAGTCCTTCCAGCCAGCCTTGATGAGGGCTGGAGATCAGGCTCAGGAGGGCACAGGGTTGGACTCACAGCCCAGCTCTTGCTCAGCTTCACTCCCTCCCTGGAGCCTTGGGGCAGGATTTGTGCTGCTGTGCTGCTGACCTCCCAGTGAGGCTATCCCATGGCTGAGGAGATCCTGATGATGGATGACAACTGCAGGAGGCAGCAATGGTTCTGATTTGAAGGATCCAGCTCAGAACCTCACCCTGTCCCCAGGTCTTCTCCTTGACATCAGACAGGTTATGGCCACATACATCCCCACTCTGGCCAGCTCCAAACTGGATGCTGGAGGGATGAAGGAGAAGGCAAGCCCTTATCTCCTGCTTTGCCATAACCATCATCAACACTTCTGTGGCAGACACATCCTATACCCTCTACCCACTCACATCCACAACCTGGGAGTCCCAAGAGGTGCAGTAGCTCGGGAGAGGAGGGCAGAGCATGGCCAAGGCAGTGTGTTGAAAATACAACCACTAATTACACAATGGGTTCCTTATGTTCCCTGGAAATGCAATATGGGGAGGACTCCCAGCCAATTCATGTTTTAGGGCAAATCAAGGCGATATATTACTCGACTCAGCTCCTAAATTTGGTCATACTTTAGCTGGTGTTTTCAGACATTTGTCAGTTAGGTTGGCCAATGCCACAGAGAAAAGTGATGGGGCAATTATCCTAATGAGGAACAAATGCATTACTTCTGCAAGTTATTTGGTGCTTGGAAGAAGCCCTCCCAGTTGCGTGACTACTTTGTACAAGTTAACCCCTGCTGAGACCTCTGGGAGGTCATTTTTCTGGAAGATGAGAAGGAAATTCAGTGCCCATCAGATTGCTGGGGTTAAACACTCTGCAGTGCATGAAGCTTTCACAGCATCTGGCAGCAGCCTCAGTGGCTTCACTGGCACTAGGCAGCTTTTGCCCTTCACAGGGGTCATGGACAGGCTGTGTGTGCTGCAGAGCTGCAAAGGACCAGCCTAGGAAAGCCCAGCTGCCTCTGGGCCCAGAGCAGCACTGCAGAGATCAGCCTGGGCAGTGTGTCTTGGACGAGGAAGCATCTTCACCATGTGGATGAACAAGGCTTCTCCTGCCCCTAAATCACAGTCTGCAGGTGCTGGTGATGCTATGTGTGTGTCTCCTTGCTTTTAGGACCCTGGAGAGGAGCAGGATGAGCTCAGCCGAAGACGTGACCCTTCCCAGCTGGCCTCTGGCTCTGTAGACTTGTCCCAGCATTGTACCCCCAGCACCCAGGGGGCTTCTGCAAGAGCCAGCACAAACTCCTGGCCTTCTTGGCCCACCCACTATGCCTCATTTTCCCCCTTTCTAGCAACATCGCCAGGTGATTTAGAGGCAGTAAGGACCATCCTGCCTCTGACCATGTGTAGCCATCTCTGCATGCACAGGTCATCCAGAATTCACAGCTCCTCACAGCAGCTCTTCCCTCAGCCCACAGAGAACCCACAGGGCAGTGGTGTTCAGGCTCAGTCACTGAGGGGACAGAACCTCATCCATTCCCCAGACTTTGTTTCAGAGCTTTTAAGTGCGCTTCCAACCCTGACATCCCAGCATTGTTTTGGGATTCAGCATCTCAGTGGTGACTGACTGCTGTCCCCATGGCTGGGTGTTGTGTGGCAAGGGGGGCTCCAGCAGCTTGCTGCACTTTTCTGCCAAGCAGCCCTGTCCAAAGCCAGACCCCCAATTTCTGCATATCCACCCCCTCTCTGTATGAGCCTGTGGCTCACACCAAGCTTCCATCACCTGCCCCAGTCCCACAGGGAGTGCTGGGTGGGTGACAAGGGACATGGTGGGATTGCTGGGATGGCACAGCCTGGCAAAACCCCAGCTGTGCAGGACTCTCTGGCCCCATCCACAGCGGGTGCAGGGGCAGAGGCTGGAGGAGCTGCTTGTCTCCAAATCCTTTTTTGCTTTTGTATTTTTCTTTCTTCTTTTCCTGCCTTCTCCAGAAGGGCCCAGATGCCTTTACTTTGGCTGGGCTCCCTTGGCCAGCAGCCCGTGGAGGCACCAGGAACGCCGTGTGTGAGTGTGTGAGCCTGTGTGTGCAATATTAATACACAGAAATGGAAGACGACCAGCACATAAACATTCTTTACTGTTTGGGTCACAGCCCGGGGAGCTGCAAGAGCTTTTGTGCTGTTTTCAACACACAGACTAAATAGAGAAGGAGCAAGTAGAGCAGAGAGGATGAGAAGCTGGGAGAGACAGGGTGGGAGGATGAGCAGGAAGGAGAAGTGAAGAGGACCCCCTGCACACCATGGGGTCTGACAGGAGCAGGCAGGGAAGGTGTTGGTGCAAGGCTGGGAGTTCCCAAGGACACCCCCATCTGCTCCATACAGAGGGCTAGGCCGGAGGTGGCGGAGAGACCAGCTTGGGGCTGTTCATCACACATACTTTTCTGCATTAAAGTAAAAGGTAAAATAATAATAACGACAGAAGTTGGCTGAAGGCTGAAATAACCAGGATTCCTGTGCAGATCTCGTTAGAGTGGCTTAAGTGTCAATTTGGGAATAAGGAGGCGGGGGCTCTGCTGGAAGTATTTCTGCAGCAGGCGAGGGGAAGGATGGTCTCTCCGGAGCTAACAAGACCCAGCTGGCTCCCAACTGCAGCCGAGAGTGTTAAATCAGAAACTATTCCGTCAACAGCCAGTTTGGCCAAATATGAAACATTTCCAGGGAATCAATGGCCGGTGCTGGTGACGCAGAAGCCAATAGTCTTGACTTCTTTTCCAGAGCCTCCAGAAATACACTCGTCATTTTGGACTTAAAGGGACAGGCCGCACTTTTTCCGCTCATCTCGGCGGCGTTGGGCTGAAAATCCTCATCTCAGCAGTGAGAACGGCGGCTGGGCTGGTTTAATCCACTGGTTAATGCTTGCAAAGGGCCCCAGGGGGGTTGGACCTGCCAAGCTGCTGCACATGACAAATCTGAACTGGACGTGTCCTCCCCAAATGTTTTCCGTGGAGATGAGCTCAGACAGAGCCTTGAGCTCCGTGCAGCTGAGCTGTGACCGCTGCTGCCCTCATCCTCTGCTGCTGTCTGAGCCTCTGACCCTCACCTGTGCAGGGCACAATGGAAACCAAATGTTCAGGCTTGGCCCATGAGACTTCAGGAGAGTGGGGAGTCACCAAACCCTCTGGCACAGACGGGGCTGACTGGTGTCCATCCTTGCACTTGGTGACACATTTAATGTCTCAGTCTGCATGAGGGTTGCAGCCAGCATGTCTCAAGAAAATTTAGATCTTTTAGGAATAAAACAGGGCAAATGGTGGAACTTTTTCTCTAGGTCTTCAGCTCCTCCACTTTCCTAGGCACTGGGATATCCCAGTGGCTTGTCCCAGTCTTCCTTCCAGCCTGGGTCACACTCATGCCATCCCAGCAAAGAAACAGCACCCATGGCACCTCACAAGGCACAGCTAAGCAAGACAGATAAATCATTAGAGTATGAAATAATAATCCCGGGAGATAACATGTTGAGGAATACATAGAGTGCAGGGAGCCAGGTGTGCAAGCTGCAGGAAATTCCCTTAACAGACAGAAAGGGTAAAAATGGGAAAAAAAAGTATCAAATAATAGTAAATTGCTTGACAATGCAGCAGTAAGGTCTGTGGAGCTGAAGTTGCTGCAACTTGGCCTGTACTGCTTTTGGAGCAAGACAAAACGTGCCCAGGTCTGAGCTTTGCAATGCCCATGCATTCATGTTCTTTGGCATCCTCCCTGTCTCAGAGAGATCCTTCCCCATTCCTGTCCCTGATGGGTCACCAGAGATCTTCTTCCCGAATGGCATTTGGTGGAGGACATGCCCACACCTGCAGCTTGGCACTGTAAAAAAGCCCTTAAAAACCAATCTCCCACTATGGTTAACCAGGATTTTCTTCCATGTAGCCAAAAGCTTCTGCTCAGGGCTCCCTGGAGCAAAGCTGTCCAGCTGCTGGGACACTGGTGACATGGTCTGGCTTTTCCCAGGGTGTGCTCAAGCACACATGGCTCTTCCTGCTCTGCACAGCTCCCAGCTCGAGCAGGTGAAGGGCACTCTGCATCCACAGCATTGTCAGCTAAATGTGTATTCCCAGTTGTGCCTGGACTTTAAAGGCTGGGTTGGTGGTCTCCTCTGGTGATCATAGCTTTTATCAGGGGCCAGGGAGCTGAAAAAAGGAGCCAAGCATCCTGTTTCTCTTTTTCTGCTGTAAGGCAGCCTGCATTCCCACCAGCTGCTCCAGCCACAAAAATAATCCTGGGAGTTCTCCTGTTGAACAAACTTGGGGAAAGCATGAAGTAGATGGAGAGATTAACCTGTGTTGGAGGGCAGCCACAAGCTGGGCAGAATTAGAAGCAAGGGAGGAGGCATTTGGAGCTTCCTGGAGAAAGGAGCTCTGCTGGGGCATGGCAAGTGTGTCCCATTGCTTTGATAATGGAGCAACTTGTGTTCAGAGGCACTGGGGTGGAAAATGCCCTTGGCATGGCAAGGAATCAGCAGGGCTGCCAGGCTCCTGGGGTGGCTCCTGGGCAAGAGCTCTGGATTCAATCGAGCATGACAGGGAGACTTGATGGGTGGAGAAAAGGAGATCATGGTCGTACCACAAGGAAAACAGAGGATGAGCCATGAATCCACAAGCTGTGTCCTGTTCCCCATCCCTTGCACACCACTGTTCCTGCACCTGTCATTCATGCTGATGCTCCCCCTCCACTGTGTTTCCAGAGGTACTTCCAGCATGGAAAGTTCTATTTAAAGGGTATTTTTCCTTTCTTTCTCTCTNGGGAAACGAGGGACTGTAAAATGCAGAGTTTCCCACCTAGCTGAACCAGAGGAAATGATGCTGACAAAAAGTTTAATTTAACCCATTGCAGTGGTAACCAGTTTTTGGAGATGGACAGAAAAGCTGGAGTGGACGAGGTTGGACCTTGGCTTGGGAGAAGAGGGGCTTGGCTGTCTCACTGCTTCCTAAGCATGCAAGGCACAGCTAGGAAGATCCAGGGGTGTCAGAGCAAAAGTGTCCCCACAGCTGTTCTGCTTCTGGCAGCTCCCAAGGCCCAGAGCGCTGTGAAACACCTCCAGTGTCCAGGCACAGGGAGGGAGACCTGCCCTTTGAGCTGGGCACAAATGAGCTGAGCAGAGCCTGCTGGAGTTCCTGCACTTCCCATGGATCCAGCTCACCTCTATCCCGGGTTTCTCCTCCTGGGATGCTCCTGTGGAAGGGCTGTCCATGCTGGATATGACACTCCCAGAGCTGGGGCTCTCCATCCCGGTGGGCTGGCTAACGAGGCAGCCCCACACACGCCCGATCAAACCCGGTTTGACTGCCCTGGAGCTCGGCAGGGAGGTTAATCAGCTCCTGGGAAACCTCTGGAAAGCAGGCAGGGGGCAGGTCTGGCAAAGGCGCCGAGCAGGAGGGAAAAGAAGAACGCACAGAGGTCACTGCTCTCGGGGTGACACCGGGAAGTCACCAGGGTCCCCTCGGCCAGCGGCTGCCCAGGACCCGCCAGCCTGTCTGGGATGCAGCACACCCTGTGCCACACAGAGGGGCGATTCCCTTGGGGGATTAGGCTTGATTAATGCTAATTCCTCTGCTCTGCCGCATTTTTCCAGCCTTGCTGGTATGCTTGGTTCTAACACAGGCTGTGGGAGCCGCTGTAATGAATAGGCAGATTTCTTGGTGGAGTTAATGATTGCCTCTCACTGTTCCTTGCTGTTAGGACTGTTATTTCAGGGAATACTTGGCTCTCAAAGTCACAGAGCCACTGATGGGACATGAGCAGAGAGGGCCAGTGAGACCCTGTATCCATCTGCTGCTGCTCCAAGCAGGCAGGGATCTGAGCATCAGGAAGGCAAGAAACACCTGCACACAACAGGAAAGTGATGTGCATAGATGCAAAAGAGGTCAGGGGCAAATCTCTGTTCCCAGCAGAAGGATAGCTGGGCAGTTGAGATATTTGGGGGATTTTGGCTCTCCTGAAAGCCTTTTTCAGGCTCCAGACTGCCAGCATTGGGGTTGCAGTGAAAATAAGCTCTAGGACCACCCTGTGCTGCAGAAGGGGTGAGCTAGGGAGTGTCATTGCAAATGCCTGGGGCAAGAGGCCAAATGCAGCTCCAGATGAAGGTCTGGCAATGCTGGCACTGCCAAGGAAAACAAATCCTGGCCCTGGATGCACTGGCCAGTGTGTAGATAAGAGGCAGCCCCTCCTCCCTGAGCAGTCACTGCTCCACAGCATTGGAAGGCAACGGGGTCTGACCAAACGCTGGAGGTCAGGACCTCCTGGAGTCACTCCTTCCCAATTAACAAGTCAGCTGCACACCAAGATCTGCCAGGTTTTGCAAGAAAGCATCCAGGGACAGACACAGGCTGGCTCTGTGAGCACTGTACACCTCCACCATGGGACCCTGCCTCTGGCCACAACCACAGAGCACTTTCTGGGCCAGAGCCAGGCTCCCCAGGGATGCTCCAGAGAGCAGCTGAAGATCCTGGACTTGTTTGCACCCTTCAAGCCAAGCACGCCAGGATCTTCCTCTTGCATGTGAGCAGATCAACATTTCCCTCTGCTCTGCTCCTGTTCTCTGGCCTGGGTGGATTTTGGGACAGCCTATCCTTGGGTCCTCAGGTGTTGAATGCCACGGCTGGACTCATGGCTGGGATATTACCTCCTGTACATGTGGGCCTTAGCCTCTGAGACTGCTCAAACTCAATGACTCTTCAAGGCAGCCTCAATTTTGGGAAAATGCTGGCACTTGCTGCTTGGGTCACTCTCACGCTGTCCTCTTCCCATGCTGAGCTCAGAATAGTCCAGTCCACACAGGCAGATCCTCCTTTTATTCAGAACAAAGCAAACAATTACTTTCAGGTGTTCTTGTTGCATCATAAAGTCATCCCATGACATTGGTACAACCTTATTTGCAGTCCTCTTGGATATATGGAATTCTGCCTCAGCTGTGCACCATCCTCTCTGGATGATGCCTTAGATGAACCTGTAACAGCAGTGGTAGTCAGAGCAAGACCCCTCTTGGGGCAGTGTCCTTCCTTAAGGCTGCAAAATGCCTTGGGGTTATCATTTGCTACACCAGACTCCACTGATGGGGACCTTTAAATTTAGACTCTCCATGGTGAAATCTGGATATGCTGCAGCTCTGCCCCAGCAATGCTTCTAAATGCTCTGCTCCTCCAAACTGTGAAATATTTAGGATCTAATTGTTTACTTCCCCCCTCCCCAGATTCGGAAGCCACACTAGTCAGCCCAGACAGCTTTGCATACTGCAACACTGGGAGAAAACGGAGATAAAAACATCCTGTAGGGCAAGAGCAGGATGGTGATTAATCCTTGGAAAAGGCTAACTGACATGACCATCAATAACTACAGTAACTTGTTATGGCTGCCTCATTCCAGGAGGATTACATGCCTGAACACTCCTTAAAACATCTAATGAATGTCATTTTGTTTTTACTCTCAGTGCTCATGCAAGTGAAGCACTCGGCAGTGCTGGCCAGAACCATGGGGAGAGCAGGCAGGGCTGCTCCAGCTTCCCACACACTGATCCTGCTGCACCTCCCTGCTGACCTGAAATATCTGTGCTGGGTGCTCCTGCTGTGCTGCTGCCAGCTCTGTCCCACCAGGGTCCTTGCTGTGGCTGAGTGCTGGCTCTCCCTGGCTACAGCTGGCTTGGTGACATCTGGCTGCAGGACACCTTCCCCATGGCACAGGCACTGGGGCTCTCACTTTGCTCTTGATCTAAAAGCAGATTTTTAATCAAGCAGAACATGGGTTTTATTTTCCTGCCTGGTCCCCATTTTGGGGATTTCTATGGCAGTATTCACAGAGGCAGATGGCAAAGGCACAAGGGCTGACACAAGGTGTATTTCACAGCATCACAGAAAGGTTTGGGTTGGGAGAGGCCTTAAAAACCATCTATTCCACCCCTCTGCCAGGGCAGGGACACCTTCCACTAGAACAAGTTGCTCAAACCCCATTGGACCTGAACTTGAACACTTCCAGGGATGGGGTTTGTCTGCTCCACCCTCAGATTTCTCCTCCTTGTCCCTACAGAGAAAGCAAACCAAACCAGCCATGAATCTGCCACTGAAGGCCAATAGCCTCAAGCTCTGCAGGCACCAGCAAGCCAAGGCAAGGTGTGGAGTGTCCAGAGAGAGTTTTCCAGCCCCAAGTTTCTCTTGGTATGCACCACCTCAGCCATTAAAGTTACTTGCATCTGTGAGATCCATTTCCTCTTAATTTTGCCAAGGAATGTTCTTTGAAAAGGAAGAATAATGAAAGCAAAGTGTGGAAGGTGTGTTTTGCACTGCAGGACCATAGCATTTTGCCTCTCCTAAGCAGACAAGCAGTGATGAGCTGCATCCCAGCAGTCTGGGGCGGGGAATCACTGCGGAGATGCTCACCTCCCTGCCACATTTCAGGGAGTGTTGGCAAGGTTGTGTACAGCTCCAAATCCTGAGGGTTACTTCTGTGCCTTGTTCATGCTGTACAGGGGCATTATCAGTGAAATACAGGGGCCACTGTTTTACTCCAAAACCCCACTATGAATTCATCATGGCTCCAAGGAAGGCTTTTATATTTTCTGCTGGCAAGACTGTCTGGGTTCATTCCAGACTCACCGTTCATCCCCATACCAGGGGCAGCCAGGTCTCCTGCCTCACCCTGCTGTAGATTCATTTTTTCAAGGTGCTGACAGTTTCTTGCCTGCTGATGTTGTGGGAGATTTTCTGGATGCTGAACAAAGGTTTGTGAAAAGGTCTGGAGATGCTCTCTGGAGTCACACTGTCTGACCCCACTGACAGTCTGCAGCCTTGCAAGGAGACCTTGGCACTGATGGGGACATCAAAGCAGATCCAGACTCCAGGATCCAGACCTCACATCCTGCCAGTATAAGCAGCCTCACCAGTTAGTTACTGGAATTCCTTAAACACGAGAGTGTCTGCAGAGATGCAGTGCACAGCTCACACCTGGCCTTCCCTGATTTCTGCAGCCCTGGACAATTTGGCTTTTCCTATTAGCAGAGGACCTTTTTGCCGCTTCTTGTACTCTCAGCCTCATATTTCAAATTCCTTCGCAGCTGTGTCTGGTTTTCATTTGAACATATTACATTTAGATAAATCTATATATATATAATACAATGAGAAAGGATTTTCAAGGTAATAAATGGAACATGCGAGCCTAATTATTCAGGATGACCCAATGCAATTCGGTAAGTCCAGCGAGTTGTTTATATTGGCAAGATGAGAAGAAAATATCATTGTATATGGTCATTACTCTTATAAGATTTCAATATATATACATTGTCAGGAGTCCCTGAGTTATGAAGTCCTCCTCACTGGAGGAATAAACATGCTGGGTAGTAATCCTGGAAGCAATCAAAATGCCTTCAGCTAGGTGCCTGCAGAGCCCCTCTCTTTGCAGCCAGCCCTGAGCCCCTGGGCCTTGCTCACAGCCCAGACTCACCCACAGATGGTTTATCTCGCTCTGAGGCCATGGGCAGAGCCTGGAGAGTGAGCAGAGAGGCACAAATAGGATTCTTGGCGTTTCAGGTTGAATTACTGGAGCTGTCTATGACTGGCCCCACTGGTCAAATAGGAAAAAATAACATGAGGGAGTTGGCTTCGCTTTCAATAGGGCTGGAGGAGTCTGATGGGTGTCTGCTCCTGCCTGCTGGCCTGGGAATGGCCTCAGGTGTTCTGGATGGGGGAGGCAGGACTGGCTGCTCTGTGGTTTGTCCAGGACATTCCACCTGGGGGTGCTGCCCCTGTTCCCCACCCAGCTGAGCATGCCTGGGCAGCAGCTCCTCCATTTGTGGATGCAAGAGTGGGCTTGGCTGGGAAGGATACAAGGAAAAGGGCTGGCCTCAATTCCTACCTCTTGTGCACACCTTCCTGCCACCTGAGAAAACTTCTGGAGCTTCTTTATTGCCACCCTTCACCCATGATCCAGGGAAGTGGGACACTGTGGGGATGCAGGTCAGGGCAGCACTGAGACAGCAGATGCCAGAAATGCCACATCAGCCCTTCAGCTTCCACAGGAGGCCTCCAGCTGCACAGGAACCTCTCTGTGATGGTAATGCATAAGGTCCTCCAAGAAACGGGGAAAATGGCACCCTCCCAGCACCTGTGTGCAGCCTTGGGTTTGCCTCTCCTGGCACCCCAGGGACAGCACAGGGTGACAGGGACAGCAGAGGCACCAGGGTGGAAAATACTCATCAATCAGCCGTGGTTACTGTCTGTCCAGTGACACATAGCTTACCCCCACAGCTCAACCCATGCTTGTTCCCAACAAGGCACCCAGGAAACCCTGGCAAGGTTCTCCAATGGGTAAAGAACTCATCCCTCAGCTGGTCCTGTGTCTTGGGGGTATAAATCAGCCCAAAGGACAGTGTTTCCCTTTCAGGAAGAAGTTAACTTTCCTCTGAATGCACTGAACCGACAAGCAATGAAGCCTTGGCTGTTTACCCCAGAGCCCAGGCGTCATGGTCCACATGGTTGGAAGTCTCAGCAGGGCTCTATTCACTTTGATTTTACACCAGGGTTAACTAGACCCCGGTAATTATCCCCTTTTAACAAGGCAGTGTTTACACCTATGAGAAAGGGTCAGCTCCTGACTTGCTCACTTCGGCTGGAAGGAGAGTATTGCTCATGGCAGCTGGAGAGGTGATGTGACCATAGGGGGGAAAGAAAAGATGGGAAGAAAGAAAGAAGTGGAAATAGGAAAGGTGATCTTAAAGCTCAGATGAAAAATATCCCCGTGATCCTTGACTCCACAGCTTGCTCCCTCCCCATCCCTCCTTCCCCTGCCATGATGCGATGCAGCCTCAGAGTGCACACAGAGATAGTTGGAAGCTGGGATATGTTGATGGATTTCTTAGCTCCTGGGCTATTAAATGTCTGGACCAGCTAATTTTAAAGCAAACAAGTGAAGGCCAAATGACAAATTGTTTGGGAGGCCCTTCAGGAGGAGGATGGAGTTTTACGATCACCAAGGGCACTGTTGCTGCCATTAAATCTGTGGACATCAGGGAAAAATGAGATCTGATTTATTTGGTGATGGTGGAAAATATTATCCAAGCTATAATTTATTGATCATTGCATCCTCCCAGTTTTCAAGGCCTCTTTCTCGTGCATATGGAACATGTACATATTTTCCTGCACATATGAGGCTGAATACACAGTGGCTCCTGCACCTGAGGAATTTTTGCATGCTCTGCTGGCTGTGGGGCAGGAGCCAGCAGAGCAGGACAGTGGAGCAGCTCTCTGTGATGAGGGACAGGTCACCTTGGGGCTGCTCTTCAGTCAGGCAAGGAGCGGTGGGATTATTGAGAATCACTTGGCACTGGCAGGTCTCTTCCTTCCTGCTGGGCACTGATCACCAGGTCACTGCTACAGGACCCCTCCCTGGTCCCCTCCACACTGTGCCTGCCCTGCCTGCTGGTCCCCAGAGCGTTGTGGAGACATAGAATCGTGTTTGGAGAAACCTGCAAGGTCACCAAGTGTCACACAGACATGAGACATAGACACCATTAACCCAGCACTGCCAAGGCCACCACTAAACCATGTCCCCAAGTGCCACATCGACACACCTTTTAAATCCCTCCAGGGATGGTGACTCCACCACTGCCCTGGGGCAGCCAGTGCCAAGGCTGGACAATCCTTTACATGAAGAAATTTTTCCTAATCTCCAATCTAAACTTCCCCTGGCACAAGCTGAGCTCATTTTCTCTTGGTTCTGCTGCTTCTTGCTTAGGAGAGACCAGCCCCTACCTCATACCCACAAGGAGGAATACTGACCCTGGGGAAGGATAAACTGGCTCAAACGCCCCTGCACACCCATGGTGAGGGCACGGCAGACCTTGAAGAGGTTTGTTCTTTGCAAAGGGGAGCAGGGACACACAGCAAAGTGCTGTGAGCAGCGTTTCCCAGTGCTCCCAGCCAGGCTCAGGGGCCCCTGGAGCCCAGCTGCCTCTGCTACCTGGCTCAGGGAGCAGGATTGCTTCCCACAGCCAGCACGGGTGATGGGAGCAAAATTCAAGATGGCAAATGAAAAGAGGGCAGCTTTGGGCCCCCGGGAGCCCTTCTGGAGCTGGAGGCTTTCTAAGCCAGTCCATCTGGAGAAGAGAGAGCCAGGCTCTGCAGGGATAGCCGGAAATAACAGCAATTTATGCAGTTATGTTTCCAGATTTTTTTCCTCTAACCATCAAATAATACCATAAGGAAAAAATAAAAAAAAAAAAAAGGAGAAAGGAAATAGAAAAAGCAATATAGGGACCAGAGCTTTTAATCCTCTCTGCGTTCCCAGAGAAATCCAGGGCCTCTTTCCACCCTTTAACTCACTCCTGCTCTCCATTAAAGTACACTCCTCCAGTAGACTCAGGGACAGGAGCCTAACTGTTCTACACACGTTCTGGGACACCTTTTCCCTGTGCAAGCAATCATGCAAAACCTGATCCCTGCAGCTTTTGGGGGTGACCATGGTGGCCCTTCTGTGGCAGGTGACATTTGCAGAGCCTCACACACCTCCAGCCAGGCAGGAGCTGCTGCTGGAGGATCTGTATGAGCCAAGCACAGCTCCTGGAGCAGCATGGAAAGGAGATCGTGGCCCCCACCCTGCCAGGGTGATGCTCACTCCCAGGCATTTCCCTGGGGTGTCTCCATCCCCACTTGCAATTCTCGCCCTGGCCCTGCTGTGCTGCTCAGCTGTGGGTACCTGCAGCTCTGCATCACTGGGGAATGACAGGAGAACAGATTTTACAGAGAGAGGCAAAGCCTCCCAGCCCCTGCTCCTCTGAGTCCTGAGCCTGTGAATGCTACAGTCACTCCAAGAGCTCAGGATGTGCTTTGGCTCAGAGCAGAGCCCTGTTCTCTCTGTTCTCTGCATCACCCATGGCCCAGCCCAGCCCAAGGGCTGTGCCCAGGTGCCAGGTGTGATGGCACAGAGATGCCTGGATCTCCAGCATTCTGCTTGGAAGGAGAGCACAGACAAAGAGCAGCTGGGAAGGCAGTGAGGTGGAGAGCCCTGTGAGCGCAGAGCCCCTGTGGTGTCACACATTTGTTTTCCTTGATTTGGGGAGCAAAGGCCAGGGCAAAGGTGGGTTTCCCAGACCACCCACAGCCCCTGGTGGTGTCAGAGAGTGATGAGCCAAGAGGGACCTGCCATCCCCTCCAGAACAGAGTCACAGCCAGGCAGGGCATGCAGAGGGGACGAGCACAAGCTGCAGCAGGGATGGATTCCTCTTGTTGGAATTCCAGCTTGCCTGGCTTCTCCCAAGAGCCTGAGGGTGAGGCCTGGATTGCCTGGACAGCAGGGTTAAACCCAGTAAACCATAAACAACAGTCTGCTTTTCCTCTATCATAGCATCTGGAAATGAGGTGAAGAAAACATTTTTGGGTGAATTGAGTGTTCCCATTGCACCTACCAGGTTGGGAATCAGGGAGAAGATGGATAACTGTATCCTCCCACCTGTCAGGCAGAAAATAAACAGTGCTCAGAGAGCTGTTGGGGCTTTTGCCTGTGACAGATGGACCAGCTCCTCATGCCCAAATCTCCTCTTTGGAGACCAGTGAGAGTATTTAAGAGAATGGACTATCCCAATG
The DNA here is from genome assembly GCA_013397375.1 of Toxostoma redivivum. Taxonomy (NCBI): domain Eukaryota; kingdom Metazoa; phylum Chordata; class Aves; order Passeriformes; family Mimidae; genus Toxostoma; species Toxostoma redivivum. The sequence continues at coordinate 350,611 of VXBI01014838.1, forward strand.
AACACCCCTTCCTAAGGCTCCTCTCTTGCTGGGGTAAGAGGATGTGGTACCCAACCAGACCGTCCTGATCAGTGAGGAGGGGTGACCTTGGGAATGATGATTTCCTGCCTTAGCCCTGAATTAAACAGCAAATAGTTTTTCCTTTTCTTGGAACAAACTGGGAGGAGAGTTGTTCTGCTTCCAGGAGAGAGCAGAGCCTTTCAGCATGCTCATGCATCAGTTGGACTCGATGCCCAAAGCACAGTGCAGGATTTCTGGCATCACCCAGGCTTGCTGGACGAGCTTCCCGAGGGACAGACAGAGCTCAGGGTGAGCCAGCCCCTGTCAGCACAGACCCCCCTCGATGGGTGCAGACAGAGGACATGCAGCCCTCACACTGTGCAAACAGAAGAGGATCTCTCTTGGCACTGGACCTGTTTTCCCTTCCCAAAGCAAAATGCCCAAGTACTTGCTATATTTAGACCCTGGGGTTTTTCAGGAAACACAAAGAAGCTTGTGTCAAGCTCCATATTCACCTCTGGACATGGCTCCTGGCCTCCTGACTAGGGCTGGCTCCAAAGTCCATCTTAGCATTGGTGCCAACCCCACATGTCCTTCCTGCCCCACCAGGCCTCCGACAGGCATTGGGGGTCCCTGAAATGCCCTTGGCCCAGGGCAAGCTCTGACCAGCCCCGTTTTCACATGGGGAAAGGCTTAGGAAAGCTGGCAGAGGGCCAGCACTGCAATGGGAAAGAGCAGCAGTGCCTGACTGCAGCTGCCACCCAGCCCTGGCTGCTGCTGCTGCACGGCAGGGAGCACTGAAGGTGGCAAAGCCATTCCATTAAAAGAGCTTTTAATGTTTTTACCTTGAGAGAAAACGTTGCATTTTTTTGGGTTAAGCTAAAGGCTTTCCCCCCTCCTTGGGGTGCCCGGGCTGGGGTCCCCATCCCCGTCACCCACCCGCAGCTGCACCTCCCTCCAGCGCTCCTTTTCCAACTGGATGGCTTCCCAGCAAGGAGCAGCAGGAGAAATCTTGGCTTCTGGTGGGGAAAGGCAGCCAGCGGCAGGGAAGGGTGGGGAGGGAGAGCGATGCATTTCCAATGCTCGAGCGCACCATCCTCGCAAGCATCCCCGTAATTGCAGCCACATGCTGGCTCCCACCGCCCTCGCCTCCGAGCCCCAGATCCCCTTCTCCGCTCCTGGGGCTGCTGTACAGCCCTGCCCGACCCAGACGTGCCTTCCACCTCCTGCTTTAGGGCGAGAGAGAGCTGCACCCGTTCTGCATCACGGACCCGCAAACCCAGCGGGGGCAGCGGGGAATTTCCAACACACCCTTAAGACACAGAGAAAAGTGATGGACCCTGGATTATAGCGGTCCCAAGGCCCTTCTTTCTCTTTCTTTCCTCTCTCTCTCCTCCAACATGAATATTTATCCCCTCGTCTGGCTGTCTTCTCGCCGGCCGTCGCCATCGGCATTCCTGCAGGAATTCCTCCTTCTCCCGCCACCGAGCTCAGCCCGGGGCCGGGGCGAGGGGCAGGCAGCCCTTTTCATTCCCGATCCCCCATCCTCGATGGAGAGTAAACATTGTTCCTCTCACAAAGGCGGGCATTGTGGCAGGACGGGGGGAAGGCGAGCGGGAGGAGGCGCGGGGGAGATGGAGTGAGAGCTGCAGGGAGGGCACGGAGAGCCCCCTGAGAAGAGGGCGGACGGGATGTGAATATAAATTCTGTAAATATTTTCTTTAAGGTGCTGCATGTAATCCCAGGAAATAGATCCAGTTTCACGGGAGAGTAGGGGGAGCGGGACTGGCTTTGACACGGGTTTCTCCTCACTGATTGAAACCCTGATGGAGAGGAGGTGGGAGAAGCTCGGGAGAGCACCAGAACCTCCCTCTGCCGCCGTCCTGCCTTCCCTCCACCCCCAGCCAGCAGCCAGCAGTGCCTTGCCCCCTGTGCTGTCCCCACTTGCACTCTGCAGGCCCTTCTCCCTCTGCATAACACCTGGCCAGGGTGGTAAAGCAGAGGAAAATGAGGCTTCAGACCTGCAGCAAAGGGTTCAGACTCCATCAGACACATCACCCTGAGCAGGGACAAGGTTCTGAGTTGAGGTGAGGGCATGTGGCACCCAAGGGAGGTGTAGGGACAGCTCAGCCTGGCCATGACCCGGAAAGAGCTTGAGATTTGTCTGAAGGGGACAGCCCTGGTGACAGTGTCCCATGGGCAGCAGCAGCAGCAGCCATGGGACAGCCCCACCATCCCCTTTCCTGCCCAGCAGCTGCTGTGCCCATTCCTCACACACCTGGACCAGCTGCCCTTTGCCAGGGAGGGCACAGGAGTGGGATGCCTCAGACTGGCACTGCTGGCCATGCCAGAGGGGACACTGCTGCCTGTCCCCTCGATGGGGCAGGGACTTCCCCAGCCCTCCCACAGAGCTGCTCCGGGAGGATGAACCTTTCCCCCGTTCCGGTCAGACGAGCCATTGAGTCTCCTTCAGAAAAGGATTACCGAAACATCCAATTATGCTCTCCTTTCTGCCTGCCTCCCCTCCTTTTGATGGTCTTTGTCATTGTATGAAACAACTGTGTCCAGAAGTCATGCTTTCCATGGACACCTCCCTGCGTGGTGACTCTTCACATGCCCAGATCCATGCCAGGAGCCCCATTTATCCTCCTGCAGGCACAGTTGCTCTCCCCACCCCACAACCCCACCTTAGGGCTCTGAGCAAAGCATCCACTGCTGGGCAGGAGCCAGGACCATCTCTGCATCCTATCACCCATGTGGGAGTTCATCCACGTCCTCAGTTCAGGCCTCTGGGGCAGAGGACCCAGAGGACCTCCCAGTGCTTTTGGTTATCCCACATGATCCCCCCACAAAGGGCAGAGGCTGGGAGGCAGCCATGCTCCCACCTGCTCCCTGAGCCATGTGCAAGCACAGAAATCCCTGATTCTAAGGTATTTCAAGGAGTTCAGCAGTTACTCTCTATAATTTTTTATTATTATCCCCTTGCTCAGAGGGGATCCCTGCCACCACCAGCTGGTCCCCCATGGCCCAGGGGAATGCACACCGTGGTCAGAGTCCCCTTGCACCATGAAAGGTGACATTGGTGGTGGGGCAGTGGGGAGGTCAGAAGTATAACTGCATTGCAGAAGAGATTAGAGCGGTTCAGGGAGCTCCTGGGGGGCTGCAAGGGCTGACCCAGAGGTGTGCCTCACCCTTTCACTGCCAGGAGCATCCCTGCACACTTGATTCATTCCTCCTTTCCCAGTTCCTGTCACTGGCTCATATTTGAGAGGTGACATGGGGCTCCCCAGGCCTTTGATCTGCTCCAGCACAGCTGTTCCCAGACCTTTATGTAAGGGACAAGAAATGTGACTGAAATAGCTGAGAGAGTGAACAGAAGCAAGTGTGAAAAGCTATAAATAAATATGACACAATAGCTATGGTCATTGCTAAATAAATCTTAAATTGAATTGATGGTATGAATAGAGTCGAAAGCAAAGATGCCACCAGCAGGTGACACGGATTTGAGGTGGGGAGAGACCAGGGTGATGCAAGTTCAAACCCATGGAGGCCCCAGGTCTTGTCATTGCCCTGCTCCATCCTTGCTGTCTGTCAGCCATGGAAGTGGTTGTTTTGCCCTCTCCTGCTTTGCAGGGGATATTGAGCACAGCCAGTACTCAGCAGTGAGTCCTCCTGAGGGTCAGAGTGCCTCTGAGAGGGGAGAGGGGTGCAGTGGGATGGGGAAAAGCCAGAGGTTCCTCCTTCCTTACCTTTCCTTGGCCATGCTGGACCTGGATGATCCAGGTAGGGTGGGATGTGCCAGCCCAGCCCTTGAGGTACATGAAGAAGGTTGAGCCCCTTTGAGGGCTCGGGCCCCTCTTACAGAGCCCCCTTGGACAGCTGACAGCCTCACATGTGGCCTCCATGCAGCCATTAAATGGAGTTTACATTTCACTTTCAACGTTTAAAATCTTCTCTCCCTTTCCTTTTCCTTCTTTCCCCAGCAGATGTATTATCCCTCACTCCAGCAGGTCCTGGCCCTTCACAGGGCTATGGCACTTGGCAACAAGAGCTGTGACTGCATTGACTCCCTGATGCAGAAGCCTTGTGAGCTCCTCAAACCAGTCATTTTGCACCTATCCCTCAAATTCCAGAGGCACAAATGCTCTGGATACCTCAATTCCAAACCCATATAAGAGCACAAAGGCTGTTTCTGGTATAAGCACTGCAGTTCCCATGTAACCAGGGCACTGTCCCGTGTGCTTGGCCACAAAAACACACCAAGGAGCAGAGCCAGAGACCTGCCCCCCTTGGCTGACCTTACCCTTCTGGGCATAGCAATTCAGTAATACCCCAGAGATGCTCAGCAAATGCTGAACACTGAGATCAGCCATGGGAGATCCTGGTGGGGACAGTGATGTGCTGCTGTCCAAAAGGGGCTCACACTGTCAACCTCCATCAGTGCCAGCACAGGATGCTGCCAGCTCCACAATGCTCAGCAGCACGTGGGAGGACATCCCACCCGTGGTTGGCAGGGCAGAGACTTCTTCTGATTTCATCCATGGATGATTTGCCCAGCTCAGATTCACAGCAATCCTGGCAGGCTGGAAAACCTCGCCAATTTTTTTCTCCCTCTTTTCCACTTTCCTTGCTGTGGGTCCAAATCAATCTCTCTCCCAATTAATATTTGGGCAAACACCCCCATTGGTAGAGAGCTCCAGGCTGGGTTGAGCTCCATGCACGGGCGCAGCAGGAGAACAGGGGGGAACGTGTGGGAAGGGGCGAGGGGCTGCAGATCAGGGCTGATATGGCCTGGCATTTTGGCAGAATTTTCTAGGACAGTTTGTACAGTGTCTTCCCCATACAATGGTTATGTCTAGCCACCGCGCTGCAGCTCTCATTTCCATGAGCAAGGAATTCAACCGAAAAGTAAACAGGAAAAAACGTTACATCTCACAGTTTATAAATATATACAGAATTATTTAGGCAGTCAGGCCAATTTGCACAGATGCCGCATATATGCTGTGACAGATCTCTGTGTTGTTTTGGAGCCACCCCTTGTGAATGGGAAACAGGGCTGGTTTCTCGCCATGTCTGCATGAAATATCGGTGTCCTCCTGCAAGCTGGCTGCCAGCAGCGAGTGCTCGGCTCTTGGGAACAGCTCTGGGAGCTGATGTGAGCTATTTGCACGTATTGCTCACGCTCTCGAGCCCCCACGTTTCCAACTTGGGCTGCACAAGGCCTTGGGGAGATTTTCCTGGGGATTGCATTGGGGATTTCAGCCTGGGATCCAATGGGACAAACGGTGCTTTGGTGGAAGGGGGCAGGGTTGCCCTGGCACACACATCTCCGTGAGGGTGAGTCAGCATTCTGGAGTCCCAGTTCCCTTGTCTGACAGGTTCCCAGGGCCTGGGGCACAGATGGGCACAGGCAGGGCAGAACTGCCTCCCTCTCCACACTGCCCAGGGGAACAAGGCACCTTAGCCCTCATCCCATCAACCTCCTCCACAGGGAGCATCCCACCGTGCCCCGAACCTGGAGCCACAGTTCAGATCAAAATGATGGGGCTGGGCTTTTTCACTTCTCCCCCTCTCACACCCAGCCTGAGTCCAGAGGTTTATTCAACCTGACAGCTGAGTGACTTGGTCATTCAAAGCGATGTCTTAATTACAGGACATCCTCCATGGAGTTTTCTGGCTATGACCAGTAAAAGAAACTCCTCTTCACCATCCTCCCGCTGCCCCCCCCAGCAGCACTGAGCCGTGCCGAGCCACGAGAGCTGCTCAGACAGTGGGGATATTGTTTTGGCCATTGCCTGAATGGTCCAGCCTCCTCAGCTGTAAAATTACCTAGAGGATAACTAAACAAACCCCAGACAAACACTTCTTTAAAGGCACTGCTTACTTTGCAGCAGCCATTTCCCCTTGCCTGCCACATGTGCTCATGCTGGGTTTTTTTTTCCTCCCTCTCTCAAGGGTGACACAGCAGCAATGCCCTCAAAGGGCATTGCATGGGGAAGGAGGGACAGTGAGACATGGGGGGACCTGGGGGATGCCATGGGCTCTTCTGGACCAGGCTCTGCTCAACCCAAACCCAGAAGATGCAGATTTTGCAATGCTGAGGCATCCTGAGCAAACAGGGAGGCAGAGAGCAGCTCCTAGGGCTGAAACATGTTGGAGCTGGGAGGAGAATGGTGTTTCTAAGGGGTCACCTCTGACCCATTGCCTGCAGGGTCTGGGGTTTTTCCCAAATAGCACTACTGGCTCACAGGAATACAGGTCCAAAGTCCACTGAAGCCAGTGGAAAAACTGTCCCAGACTCCAGCACCATGCATGACCCAAGGGGGGTGCTGAGTTCCTGGGGACAAACCCAGGAGTTAAGGGGTGATAAAACCCCTCTGGACTGTACTGGTTAAATGGGGAGGTCAGGACAGGTCCCCTCTGGGAGGTTTTGCTGTTTTCCAACTATCCCTTATAAATAGGAGAAAAGTTCTGGCCAAATCCTCCTTCAGAGTCAATCTAAGCATTTCCTGAGTCGGTGTTGATTTCACAGATTAAAGCTGGTCAAAAACAACCTGGTTGCAATCCAGACAGCATTAATTTTTGGAAAAAGACCTTGAGGAATTTCATTTGAGTTTGTTCCGAGGGTAGGGGCTGCGCTCTTCCCACCCAGAACCTTGGTTGCTTTTGGAATACGTGCAGTAAACACATGAACACCGAGCCCCAGCTACAAGCAGGAAGGCTGCCTTCTGCTGCAAAGGCATTTTTTAAATTATTACTTCATAAAAATATGGGTTACTAATTAAGCTGAGGCTATGCCTTTAATTCCAGGTCTGCCAGTGAGCCACTAACCCAAAGTATTACAACTGCACCCAAGTTTCCATGTTCATGAGGGCTGCAGTAAAAGCCTGGGTTTTGGCATGGGGAAGTAAGACAGGAATTAAGGATCAAAAATCCTGTTGATCCCAAAAGAAAGGGATGTTAAATAAATCCCACTGTATTCCTGCAGCCTGTCAGAGGGAGACTTTCCTTTCTGCTGGAGTTGACTCATTCAGAAAGAGCATGCCCTTGCAAAGACAGGGGTGGAAACCTAAAACACAACACCACAGCATGAGCTCTGGAAGTATGCACAGCCCTACTGAGGCAGATCCCAAATTTTGGCAGATTCCTAAGATCAGGAAATTCCTTGAGAGTTCGGGAAATTCTCCAAGACTGAACCCAAGCTATTTCACTTGCAGAAGATATCAAGTTCTCCTCCTCCTCCTCCTCCTCCTCCTTTTTTTTTTTTTTTTTTGAGATGGGTCAGTGGGACCTTGGCGAGCGCACGTTGCTGTACAGTGAGACAGAGGATTAGCAAACACTGCCGAAGGCCAAGAGCAGATGCAGGGCCTGCAGGAACAGCTGCTTGCAAAGGGAAGTGGGTGAAGCCAAGTATCAGCCATGAGCTCCAAGCAGGTCTGGAAGGAGCCCAAGCTGGTATCATATCCCTGTGCATAAATAACCACCTGTTATTTATGGCCATTCTCATCGCTCCTGCGTGCCCGCGGTGTCGCCTCTGAGGATGGGGCAGAGCTGGCTGCAGCAACAGGACATGAAGGGCCCCTCTTTGAACCCAAAAATAACTGCCACTCATCCCCTTGCCTCAGGGGATGTGGATGATGGCAGGGTTTCAGCCCAGCTGTTCCCACATTTGGTATATCCAGAGTCACCCAGTGCTTGGGGACATGTGGGAGCCGTGCTGCCCATGGCTTGGAACAAGCAGGTCATGACCACAGCCGGGAAAAAGCAGACCTGAGGTATGGGAAAACTTCCTGCTGTCCCAGGACCCCATCTCCAGGAAAAATGTCCATGGCTAGGTAAAAATAGGCTCAAATAGAGAATCAGGTGTGCAGGATAACTTATCCCAGGTGAGCTGCTCTCCATCTTTCACCCAGAAACACTCATTTGCCGCTGAGACAATTCCTCATCCAAGCAGGCTGTTGGTGCATCCCAGGAAGTTCTGTATGGCTTGTGCCTCTAAAATGCAGGAGATGGTGGAGAGAGGGCAAACCTCAGGCTGCTTCTTCACAGAGCCCTGCAGCAACCTCTGCCCTTGGCCCTCACCCCTGTGGGCCTACCATGTTCAGGGAAACCTGTATCCACAGCTGTCCCTCATGTCCCTTTCTCTTGCTGAAGTCACCCCATCACACCTGGCTTCCTTGCCTGCATGAATCAGAGGTATTAAAAAAAATAATCTAGGAAGTTTATTTGTCTTATTGCCCTTCAGTATTCCCTGCATCTCAAAGAAGAAGTATTTTCTTTCTGCTCCTGCTTTTCTTCCACTGTGTGCAGCAGTGAGGTCACTGAGCAGAGGTTTTGTGACTCAGTTGCTGGGTGGCTGCCATCATCCTGTTCGCAGGAAAGGCAGAGGGTGACTCAGCTGGACACATAGCTAAGGAAGAATATGGATCTTCCTAAAATCCAAAGGCACAGTTCTGCAAAGGACCAGGCTGAGCCTTGGAGAAGGAATCAAACTTATCAGCTGGTTTGAGCTGGAAGACACCTTAAAGATCATCTGAACAGTTCTGGGGCATTTGTTTAAACCAAAACTGTTTATTGCACCATGGATAGTCCCTAGAGAAGGACATTGACGCAGGAGCCCTGAAGCAATTCCCCAAAGCCAGGGCTCCTCAGGCCCTGCAGGCAGCAGAGTCTGCAGGACGATGTGCTGATGGGGCTGAGCTGGCACCAAGCCCCTCTCCCAGATCCGTGGGACTGGCATCCCAGACACCTCTTCTCATGGCTGATCCTCTGTGAGGGCATTGCACCAGGGACCCCCATGGTTCAGCCAGGCTGAACAAGCCCATGACCTGCTGCCAGAGCCCAGCAAAACCAGGATGGACAGGAACCACCAGGATGGACAGGAATCACCATGATGGACAGGAACCACCATGATGGACAGGAACCACCAGGATGGACAGGGATCACCTTGTAAGGACCCCTCCTGCCAAAGCTCCCCAGCTGCACCAGTACCTTCCCTCACAGCACTTGGCTTTAGTTCTGCTCCTGCCAGCACAGCTCTGTGCCTGGCACAGCCTCAACCCCTAACTCTGAAGGCATTTTCCTCTCCTACCACTTTCCTTTGGCTTCAGGGATATCCTTTCAGGTAGGCAGGAGCTGAATAACTTTTTTCTTGCCCTAGGGATCCCTCCCAGATCTTTACCTACCCACAGAGCAACCTTTTCTCTCATACCCTGGAAACCCTGTGAAACAAAACCCCTACTCCTCCCTAGCCCTGGGCACCAGCCTTTTATAGCATTCCCAGACTCCTGTTAAGCTGAGATCAGGGCTGCTCCTCCTTGGGGCTCACAGGGACAGCTACCCCATCACCACAGGTCCCCAGCATCCCACCATCAACATGCTGGGGTTTACTGAGAGATGTCATCTCCTCCTTTCCTCAGCCTTAATCCTCTTCATCCTGACCTGTATGCTGCTGAATCCTGGGACTGCTCCTGCTCCATCTCCATGGCTGTTTCCTGTTAATGCTCTCATCCCTGGAGTCCTGGCATAGCTGGGAAAAGCTTCTAAGCACATCACCTCCTGCCTTCCTCTCATCCTTGCTAAATCTCCCACTGCCAGTCTCCCTGCATATTTTCCTGAAGGAAAGACACTAATGAATATATAAATAAAGCAACCTGTGTATTCTTTTCCCTGCTCAGAGCTTGTATAACCTGTGGTTGACCCCTCCTAGTCCTCCCCAAACCACAACCCCAGTATGTGCTGCCGCCACTGCTGCTGCTCTGGCATTTTTATGAATGGCTGTGAGCCCAGGGAAGAGATGTGAGCATGGATTTGGAACAGCTCCATCCCTTCTACCGCACACGCTAATCTTGACAAATGATCAGCGTGTGGCTTTCGAAACCAGAGATAAGGCTGTCTGACCACTTCAAGTCACTCTACTTTCCCACGAAGAAAGGGATTTTGTTCTCAGCCCCTGGCCACAGCTTCCTCCAGAGCCTGGGCAAGCCCAGGTGCCCCCACCCCACAGTTTGGGGGACACACACTGCAGCCACTCCCCTGGGACTGGAGCCAGGGGCTAGCTCAGAACAAAACCTTGGCAACCTCCAAACAAGGCAAATGTTGTGGCCTCGCCTGGGTTTCTCCTGCCTGCACACCTGCATCCCCCTCCTGTTGAGACCAATGGGAGAAGTGGTCCACGCCCAGCAAGGAGCAGGGATGTGGCATAAGCATGTGCTGGGAGCCAAAAAGAGCTTCTGGTCCTGTAGCTGAATCATGAGCACAGTGCACTTCCTTGAGCTCAGTTTTAGCTGGGAACTGGAGCACCTACAGAACTATCACGGTTCTCCTTGGACTGGTATCCCACTGCACTGCTGTGGCATTTGGGACATGTTTCCTGCCTGACAGTTTGGGCAACACAGTGTCCCTATCTCTCCCTGGGTCTGGGGAAGCAGTGTGGGATAGCTGTGGGATTTTCCCAGGGATTGTGACATGGGAGAAGGAGCCCTGAGTGGGTCCTGATGGATGTGCACCTGGGAAATCCAGGCTGTCCAGAAGGTTCCCTCTCTCACACAGACACAGACCCGCTGCCAAGAGAAAAGGCCTCTGTGAGTGCCAATTCAAGGAATGCCTTTGATCCAGTGGGAATCACTAGGGAGAAGCTCTGCCTCTAAATAGAACTGCTCTCTTGCCTTGCCACTTTGGGAAATGAATTTGTACTTGGAAAAACTCAGGCTGGGAGAGCTCTTGAGAAGCTATCCAATTCATTTCCCTACCCCAAATTGGTCCTGACAGGTTTTTTTTTTATCTAACCTTTCCTTTAAAATCTCCAGATGGCTCAATACAGTCTCTTCCAGAGCTATATTATTTTTACTAGAAGATACTGTGTTTTTATAAATATTCAACTTAAATTTCCCTTGCTGCAATCTGCTCCTATCCCATGGCAACAGAGAGAGTAACCGCCCTCTTATTGGGGGTGTTCCCATCAGTGGTACCTATTTAAAGCTTGGCATTGGGGTGGGCAAGGCTGGTCCTGGCCAAGATCAAGCTGAGTTGCAGAGTTCCTGGGCTGTGCTATCACTGTTGCTGGGTCTAGTGGTACAAGAGTTCACACCCAACTGTGCCCTGTGCAGGCACCAAACCTCAGACCCAGCTGGGAACGGGAGGTCAGGGGCTGCTGGCTTGTTGACCCATGAAGGGAGGCAATTATTCAGCTGGAGAGGCCATGCAAGTGTTAATTAAAAAGCATGGGAAGCAGAACAGGTCACTGTTTGGTGTCATCTGCTTGTGAAATTAGCCCTGTGGTGGTTCCCCCAGCCCTCCCCAGGAGCTGGAGCGGGGGAGTAGCTGCCTGTAGTGCCTCTGCTCTTGCTCTCACCTCTTCCTGCTCAGCTCCTGTTTCTGGGTGCCTCCTGTGTCCTGCATAATGTCATCTGCTGGATCCTTGGTAGGGAAAAACTTCTACCTGTTCATTTCTGGAGTGACTTGGAGCATAGCTGTGCAGGAGTGAGAGGTGGAACCAAAATAATCAGCTCCTGGTAGTCCTAGTGGAGAAAGAAGCTCCCTAGGCACATGGTGAGCCATTGTAGGATGTGCTAGCATGGAATCACTGATGGACACAACCCTCCTGGTTAGGCACACCTGTGGGTAGGGTTTCCCCAGCATCCAGATTTGGGCAGCAGCACCAGCTCTGATCTGAGCCCCTTTACTCTCCAGGTGAAGCCAGGGAAGAAAGCAGATCTTTCCTCTGGGATGCACCAAGGACTGGTGCTCCCTGACCAGTGAGCAGCTCTGCAGAGCCTTTTGGCAGCAGTTCAGTGAGGCAAAGCCCTTCTGTTCTGCTGGAGAGCTCAGTGCTCAGCATGTGCTTCACAGCTCTGGGACATGGGGCTTGGCATCTTCTCTATCAGCCCTGGGACATGCCTGTGTTGGGAGGAAGGAGTCTCCTGTTTGTTCTCCCTTGAGACCTGTCCAAAGCCAGGTGGCCATGCCAGGCTTCTCACGAGCACCCTCCTGTGCCTGGCCAGGGCTTGCAGTGTGGTGGGGACTGGCAGCAGCACAGCTGAGCACCAAAGAGTTCAACCTGAGCTGCTCCCTGATAAAACCAACTTCACAAATCCCAGTTTCCTGCTGCTCTGTGTCTCATGGCTGGATTAGCCCACAGCTAATAAAGCACATGAGAGCTTTCCCCATGGTTTGGGGCACCCATAATGGCTCTCTGCTGTATGGATTCCTTGATGTCTTACAAAGGAATTGTTGATGAATCCATTTCCTCAGTTGGGACCTAAGTTTGGCATTCTCTTGTCTACTCAGATGTCTTTTTTTCATAAACAATCAGACAATAGAACAAGAAAATGGGATTCAGTCTCTCTGAGGATCCTGCCTCACTCTGAACTCTGGCAGAAAGGGATCTGGTGCTACAAAGGTGGGTTTGGACAGCAGTGACAGACAGACAGACACACCCACCCAAGAGCAAGGGCTCCCACCTCCCTCCCTTTCCCAGCCAAGCTGGTGAGAATGAACAAGCTCTTTTAACTCACTTGTACCCATTCAGCACAGCACAGGCTCAAAGCCCAGGGCCAGGGGCTCTTTCTGAAACCGTGCAACACCAGATGTTTTTTTCCGGAGGCCTCAGACACACACGTGCAGCATGCTGTTATTAGAACTGGCTCACACTCCCTGCGCACAGGGAAAAAAAATTAAGGCTGTGCTCAAACTTCGTTCTCCACTTTGGCATCCAGCATTAAACCAGGCAGGCTCGGTCGGCTTTTGTTTGTTTTTATAGAATTGCTTATGGACCATCCCTCCTGCAGCATCCCAGTGGAGCAGAACAATTCAGTGCACCAGCTGGACGAGGATTGCTTCATGTGCTGCCAAATACACCACGTACAAACCACACTGCAGCACCTCTGGGGTGCAGCCTGACAGGCACATGGCAGCTCAGCAACACCCTGCAGCAGCTTGAACCAAGAGGATGCACTGCTTCAGTGCTCAGGCTTCCTCCTCTTGGTTTTCTGCCTGGTTTGTCCAGCTTGCCTCTCCCAGCTCGGCCTTCTGATGAATTTTTCTTCTCCTGATAATGTTTCTGCACTCACCTCAGACCGAGCCAAAAACTCATTTTAACTGAAAAAGGCCATTTGTCTCAGTATCTTATAATCTCTGTCTCAGCCCAAGCCTTGATGTGTATGTGCCAGTGTCAGCCCAAGCCTTGATGCCTCCTTCTCCCAGCAGCAGGTTTCACTCTTTCATTTGGAATTTTACCCAGCCACCTTTTCTTAGCCAGCTCTTGTTTACCTCCAAGAGTTTCAGAGAAGCATGGCACACCTTGTCATGGTGCTTCCCTGACTTAAAGCTGGCTTCTGCCTGCCAAGACAGGAGTCTCATCAAAAAAACTCTGGTGACGTTTTGGTGGGATGCCCAAGGGTGCAACTGTCTATATATATCACAAATTTCCTGCTCCCTGGCATAGCTTCACCTCTGCAGGGCTTTAATATGACTTCTGCTGGGTGGCACTGGGGATGTTACCCCCTCTCAAAATGCCCAGTGCCCCAGGTGGGGGTCCTTTACCCCCTACCTAACAGCTGTGACTCACACAAAGGGTCTTGAACCGCTGTGGTTGATGGTGTGGAGCCTGGGGAGGGCAGGGTAGGGTGCTCAGAGTGCACCCTATAGTGGGTCACCTGTGGGTGGGGATATCGGGGTGCAGGTTAGCAGGGATCTCTGCAGGGCAGGATGGCAAGGAGAGACAAACATGCCTTCCAGAGCCATGAAAGATTAAATGTACTTGGCTATGGGAGATCCAGGGTCCTGCAGGGAAAGGTGAGGGATTCCCCCCCGCCCCATCCCCTAGAGCCTTGATCCAAAGCCAAAATCCAGGGAGGCTCCAAAATAGCATCGCTTCCCTCTCCCCCTTCCTGCAGGTGCTGGGATCGCTAGGGGATGCTCGATGCACCAGGCTGGCGCCAGCCATAAGATTGACAGCTGCCAATCTCCAGCAGCACAGACGTCCTCGGGGGCAGAGGTAGGGTCGCTTCAGCCTTTCTGTCGCTTGTGCTCCGGGATGAAGCAGGGCAGAGCTGAGACAGGGGAGGAACCAGAAGCCAGAGGGCTCCAGACCCCGCTGCACCTGCTACCCTGTGGGGGCAAAGCCCAGTGCGCAGGGAGGGGGCATCGGGAGAAGGGGAGAAGAGGGGCCCGGGCCGGGAGAGGGTGCGAGCCCCTTCCAGCCGCCTCCGGGGTGGGCAGCGCGCTCCGCCCTGGCTGCAGCACGGCTAGCGGGGGCTGACCGGGCGGAGAATGCGGGTCGGGGGGCTTCGCTTTGTCTCCCCGCCCGCGGGGCCAGGGTCGGCGGCTGGAGGAGGGCGGGAGGAGGAACGCGGCCCGCCCCCGCCGCCGCCCTACAAAAGGGGACGGGAGGGCGGCGGAGCGGCGTGTGCCGCCGGGCAGGGACAGGGACAGGGACCGGGANTGGGGACGCTGCTGGCCCTCGCCGACGCCAAGGGTGCCTTCTACGCCCCCGCCGCCCCCCTGCCCTACGGCGGTAGGTACAGCCTCTACACGGCCGGCTCCAGCCCGCAGCTCGGCCCCGGCAAGCCCGTGGGCAAGCACAAGTAAGCGACTCCCGGCCGCGAACCCATCCGGAGGGCACCGGGCACCGAGCCGGGTCTGCGTCGGGCATCCCTTAGCGGGAACACCGGGCAGCGGCCACGCGTCTGGGCTCTGCGGGCAGCATCCCCGGGGGACGGGCTGCCGCGGGTACCCAAACCCCGGTGCCGACCAGGGGTACCTCCCCCAGGGCTCTCCTGCCGTCATCCCTGCTGGGCAGCAGTCCCGGGGTACCGGCCGCGGGCATCCCTTGCTCCATTTCATCTGCCAGGTACTGGGCACGGGCTGGCGGCAGCGCAGTCGTGTCCCTATGTCTGTGCCCCCCTCCATCTAGAGGAGGGTCCGGGAGTTGTATTTCCAAGAGCGAACGGGCTGCGTGCGATGCGGACACGTGTGCTACAGTGCGGGACGGGGCTGGAGGAGGTGGGATGGGGGTGCCCGTGTGTGGTTTTGGGGTAGGTGCGTGTACCTGCTCTGCGGGACACGGGCGCGGGGGGCAGGGGGTGCTGATGTGCGCAGGGGAGGGTGGCAGTGCACAGACCTACGTGTGAAAACAGGTTGGTTTGAAAGGGAACTTTCTTGTAAAATACATACATACTGGAGTTTAAATGCGTTTTCTAGAAACCTGGAAAGCTCAGTCAGTGAGGAATGTGGGTTTTACACAAACTGTAGACTTTTTCCGTTCAGTTGCATAAGAGCTTTTACATTGGGGGCGGAGAGGGGGTGTCGCTTCCCTCTCTGCTTGTTTGCTGGAGCAGTTTCTGCCGGGCTCCTTTGAAGGAGGGAGGATGTGGGGTTATAAACAAGCTGAAATTAATAAAGTAACATTCGGGACGAACAATACTGGCAGTGCCAGTGAGAGCTTTCAAAAACCCCTAACATTTTCCAGCTGCTCACTCTAAAAACATCAGGCTGGAGCTATAAAACTGCTTGCCACAGGTGTGTGAGAAGGGAAGGGGTTCTGAGAGGGAGAGCAAGCCACAGCCACAGTAACCCCAGCAGTCACAGGTAGGCAGTGTTCATTAGTAATGGCTAGTAGATCTGCCTGGATTGGCTACTAGCTATCTGAGAGGCAGTTGATGGTGTCTGTAAGCAGGTCCTGGGTTTATGAATAGACGGTGATCCTAAGTTTCCACATACACACATGAACTCCCTTGCCTCCAGCTAAGAGAAGTGGCTGGCCTTCCTTCTCCTGTGGTCCTGTGCACGGATGAATGACTCACTTGTGGAGGAGCAAGGAGCTGCACAGGGCCCTGCTCATGCTCTGAGCCTGGCAGCCCCTTGCCAGGGCAGAGCTGCTCAGGTTTGGGCAGGCTGGAAATGCCAGTCACAAATGGGAGTTGTGTGCCCATCCCAGGGGATCAGAGGGAGCTCTTGGTGAGGGGCTGAGGTGGATGTTCTGGTGCAGCTCCTGGAGGAGCAAGTGGGATGTGCTGAGGGTGGGGATCCCTGCTGGAAGGGAGCAGGGAGGATGACCCTGCTCACACCTTGCTGCTTCACGGGGAGAGCTCCTGACCCAGGTGGGCTGTTGGAGATCGTGTAGCCTGCTCAGGGCCTCTGAACAGGGGCACTGGGAGGCACTGGGGTTGCTGCAGCTCAGCTGCCTGATCACAGGCTGGGATGCAGTCAGAGTTCCCTGGCATGGCCATCACATAGCCTGTGGAGAACAGCCTCAGGCTGAGCACAGAAACGAGCTGCAGGGGCCCAGCCCAGCTCTCATGGCCTTGTCATGATGCTCTGGATGATATTGAGACACCTCTGGCAGATGTAGGCAGAGGAAAGGGACTGTGACTGTCAGAATGGAGCAGAAGGGTTTGGTAAGAAGGGCTGTGGTGTCTCCTGTTTGTGTGTGTGTGTGTGTGTGTGCATGCACAGGGTGGGTGTGCACAGCCCTCCCCCAGCCCCCTCCATGTCACACTCAGGGGCCAGAGCAGCAGGACTTTGGCTCGCTCTGAGTGGGGAGAGATTGATGAAGGAGGGACAAACACTGATGGCAAGCAGGTGAAGATAAAGTACATTCCCTACCCATCCATACCAAGCCCCCAGCTGGCACAGGGGAAGCCATGTCCTCCCGCCTCACTGAACACCTCTCTGCACCTGCAGCCTGCGCTGGCCCATCTGCTCCATCCCGCTGACCTCCTGCCTCAGCTCTGCTCTGCACTGTGGGCCTGTGCCCTCCTCTCCTCCCGCTCTGCCGTCTGCCACATCCCCCTGTCCTTAATCCCTGCCTCACCACACATCCCTGCTGTCGCTGCCCCTGTGGACCAAGTCCATCTGCTCCTGCTGGCATCTCTGCCTTCAGCTGGAACAGCCTTGGCCTCCATCTGTCCTACCAGCAGTCCTACATCCTTCCCAGACACTGCCTTCCTCCCAGCCAACTCATCCTCAGCGTCTGGATGCTGCTTGGCTCAGGGAAGCTGGCTGGTACCTGTGGCACCCAGCTGCAGGCAGATGGCAGGAGGGAAAAGGCTCTCTGTGCTAACTCTCCTAGAGATCTGAAGGGGTTTCCAGCCTCCATCACAGATCTACTTTGTGTCCCTGCCTTCATGGTGGAGGGACCTATGATGCTGCAGCCCTACAGAGCAGCATCTCTTCTCTGTACCTCATCTCCGGCAGCACCCACAGCAAGGGCTGAAGGCTTTTGGGTTGGGTCCTGCACTGGCAGCACTCCAGAGCTGCAGCAGGACAGACCACCCCTGCCAGGCACTGCTGGAGCTTTTACTGGGATGCTATTCCTACAACTGCTGCTGCTGCTGCTGGGATTCTGATTGTCCTCACAGCCTGCCTCACCACACAGCCCATGCTGTGCCAAGCACAGCCCAGCTCTGGGGACACCAGCAGCACTGGTGACAACACGGCTGTGACTGTGACAGGAGCCACACTCCTGCAGCATGGTTGTGATGTCCCTCCCCAGCAGCTGCCCACGGTGGGGGGCTCCTTCCAGCTCCTGCCCCCCAGATCTCTCTGGCAGTGTCTGGCAGTGCAGGCACTGCTGTCTGCTGGGCAGGGGGTGACTGTGTCTCGCTGTGTTTCTGCCCAGGAGCTACTGTGCCTACGTGGTGCAGCGCAATGTGACGTGCACGCTGCAGGACGGAGCTGAGAGCTACGTCAAGGCTGAGTACCACAAGTGCAGCTGGGGACCCAAGTGCCCAGGGAAAGTGCTGTGAGTATGGGGGACCCTGGGGCATGGCTGGCTCCCTTCCCCTCCCAAAGACCTCTCTCTCCTGGGACCCTGTGCCACCTTTCTGACCATGAGCCCCCACTTTCCAGCAGGCAGTGAAGGACTTTTCCTGATCGTAGCAGTCAGTGGCAGGGCAGTGGTGTTGGGAGGAGGCAAGGTGGAATCTGTCAGGAGAGAGAGGGAGCTCTATCCCTCCTCAGAAACCATCAGGGGACGTTTAGATTGAATATTAGGAAAAGGATTTCACCCAGATGGTGGCTGAGCCCTGGAAATGGCTCCCCAGGGAAGTTGATCATGGCACCAAGCCTGACAGAGTTGAAGAAGCATTTGGACAATGCTCTCAGGTATATGATGTGATTTTTTGAGGATGTTCTGTGCACTTGCTGGGCACAATGGTCCTTATGGGTCTTTTCAAACTCTGAATATTCTATGCTTCAGAAATAAATCTGGAAATCACGGGAAGTGGGGAAGTGCCTGTGCACATGTGTAGGAAAGCAGTTTTTCACAGACCTGCAATGTGACAGAATGATGGCAGCTCGGTGAGAATCTGACTGAAAGAATGAGAAAATGGAGCCTGTGGCTGGGGATGGCTCAGTGCTACCTGCTCCAGGAAAATATTTGCAAAACTCTTTGCCACCTCATCAGTGCTGGAGGGAAATCCTTCACTGTGCCACAGCTGGAGCTGCACAGGCTGCAGGGCAGACACTGGGGTTTTGTGCTTCACCACCCTCTGAGGATGCTGCTCCATGTGGAAAAGCTGTTCTGCATCCTCCCCAGGCTTGAGGAGTGGAGCTGAGCTGCGCACAGAGGAAAAGTGGGATGAGAGGAGTTTTTGTCAGAGCCTAGTACCCATCCTGTGGCAGCAGGCTGAGACTCTCCATGTCCTGGTGATGCCACGGGCTCTGCTTGCATCCTCTGCTGGCAGAAACGGGCAGCTGGACCCACTCACTCACTCGTTCTTTCCATCACAAATGTTTTAGCAGCATTCAGGGACTTCAGGACATCCTGCAGCTGCTGGTACCCATGGAGGAAACCTCCAAAGCCTCTCTCATCTCCACGATGTCCACTGTTTGTCTCCTTCAAACAAAACCAGGCTGTTTTCTGAGGGCAGTTGGACCCAGAGCTGAATTTTCTACAGAGCCTCAGATGCTGCATCCATGGACAAAAGGGAAACATGGGTTTTCCACGTGCTGGGGCCATCTAATGTTTGTGCAGCTGGCTGCAAATACTTCCCCTTGCTGCTGTTTGGAGCAGGAGTATAAAGATTTGGAGGTGCCCAAGGCTTCGAGCTCCTCTGTGGAGGCTGGGATGACACAGAGTAGGTGCTCTGCCTTTTGGATGCCATTCTCCTCCTTTCTTCACCCCCGACAGTGGCTGGAGCAGCAATCACATCCAGGCAGGTTTCTACACACTGCAAGAGAAGGAAAAATCATTGAAACTCAGCAGTGTCTGTGAAGAGGAGTAACAAGAAGAGCTTGTTTTGCAACTGCCCCTTTGGAAATTGTTGTTGAGAAATTTTGAGGAGATTCAAAGAACAGAGAATTTGGGTTTGGTTTATCCCCCTGCCCTGTGGTGTGTATGGAGGTGTCTGTATCTTGCTGGGAGTTGTGTGGAAGCAGCACTGCCAGGGCTGGGGACACCATGGATTCGGACAAGAGCATGGATGGCAGGGATTCAGCCCCATGTGCTGCCCTGACTGATGGATAAGTGCCTTCTGCAACCCCTCTGCAGCTGTGCTGTTCCTCCAAGACCTTCTGCTGAACATTCTGGAGAAGAGCAAGGGGCTGATCATGTGTGTTGTTGCAAAACAGTGAACTTCATGATTTTCAGCCTTTGGAAATTTGGAAATTTTGGAAATTTCCAAGAGGCAGGCTTAAAGCTTTGGGATTTAGAGGTGGTGAGAAAAGTGCTGTAGTCAGTGCTGTATGGCTGAGCTCAGCTGGTGGGGGAGCACACGTGCCAGCAGGGTCCTGTCCCATCACTGCTGTCTCACAGGGAAGTGCCATAGAGAAGCAGAAAGCAGCTGAATCCTCCCCCATGGCTGCTGGGACCCCATCAGAGCAAGAGCAGAGGGGCAAGGTGTGAGGTGGATATGTACCTTGTGTGCTGGGTATGGGAGGATCAATGTTGTAGTACCCAAATTCGTGATGCAGACACTTCCCAGGGCATCCCAGCTGGGGCAGGAGGCAGTGTAAGGAGCCATCCCTCTATGCACATCACAGCATCACCCTGGAGACCCTCACCAGGCCAGCCCAAGCCCCTTTAGGCTTCCCAGCAAACTGATGCCCTCCACACAGAGAGAAAACACCTTTCCAAAGGTATTTCAACCCTCATGGAGGCTTTCAGACAATATTACAGTTGAGAAGAGGATTGTTTTTATCCCACTAGGAAATTCTGTAGGTCAGTTCAAAGTGCAGACCACTTTTGCAAGCAGTCCACTTCCCTTTTGGAAGTGATGTGAGCTTGCAGGGCTTTTGAAATCAGTTCCATCATTTCATCTTGTTGTTTCACTGGCCAGAAGTTGCCAAACAGTGTGGCATCTGTCACAGTGGTCACCTATCAGGCCAGGGACTGCAGCAATACACTTAGAGATGCAGTTCTAAATCAACACAGTGTCCCAGGTTAAAAAATAGTTGACCAAACCCCATCATAATGCTACACTGAGCTATGGTGCAGCAAGAGCTCTTGGAGAAGATGGACCATGGTCTGCAGGTGCAGCACAAGGGTTCCAGCCAGGCTTTCCCATGTGCCCAGGTCTCCAAATCCAACAGGACTCTGACCCTGCTCTATTGCTTGATGGTGAGGTTGCTTCTCTAAACTGTCTTCTCTCTCCCTCCCCGCTCCTGGAAAGGTACCGCACGTTCTTCAGGCCCAAGTACAAGATTGGATACAAGACAGTGACCGAGCTGTCCTGGAGGTGCTGCCCAGGCTTCATGGGAGAAGGCTGCCACGACAGCCCGACAGACCAGCCTGGCCTTCTGCCCCAACATCCCAGCCCTAAAATGCCTCCTGGGCAAAAGATGTTTCCAATGCCCAGACTTCCTCCATATCCCAAAAGCCACCCTGACCTGTTTCCAGGACCAAAGAAGAATCAATATGGTGAGATTTTGCTCCTGCTTCATGTCCCCAGGTCACAACACTATTGTCATGCATTCAAACCTCCAGGTTCTCTCTTCCAGCACAGAGCATGAATCAGGCAAAAATTCAGTGGGTGACAGGTTTTCTATCAGAGACCTGACACTTGATTTCTTTGAGGACCACTTGCTTTTAAAATCTTGTTTCTTTCAAAACATGCAGCTTAAAAATTGCCTTTCCTCATTGATTTAAAGCATTTTTCCATTAATTATGGGGTTGATAGGGTGTACCTCAAGATGAGGCTTTCCTGGGCTGTTACCATCACCTGCTGTTGAACTTGGGAATAGAGGGCTGGATCCCAAGAGGAAAGAAGGTTTCCTGATAGCTTAAGGAGAGATGTGGGCTGAGATTTTGCTGAAATGGCAATAACAGGGGGCAGGACACAAGGTTATTATGGGAAAGGACTTGAAGGAGGGAAGTTAAAGGAGCACCAGCCCCCAATGTGCCCTTTCTATTTCTTTCCCTGTGCAGGCAGGAAGCTGCCTGGCCTCGTCGGGGACCGCCTGGATCGGCTGGAGGAGGAGGTGAGGCGCCTGTCCCAGTCCTACGACAGCCTGCACACCATGGTGAGCGGGCTGGGGGACCGCCTGCGCTTGGCCATCCAGGAGGACACCAGCAAGATGATCGGCTCCCTGATGAACAGCCCGGGCACGCCAGACTCGTCTGTGGGCTTCGGCATCATTCCCGACGGCCTGGTGGATGTGGCAGACAAAGCTGACATGGCCACATACCCTCCCGTGGGGGAGATCCTGACCAAAGTGACGGAGGTGAGCGACGTGCTGAAAACCAAGGCAGACCTGCTGCACGAGGTGCGGGGCATGGTCCTGGACCACGACGGGCACATCAAGCACCTGCTGGAATCCGCCCGGCCCTCGCCCCTCACCTCCATCGACCTGCTGGAGGAGTACGTGGACACGAGGCTGAGCAACCTGCGTGGAGAGCTGCTCGACGGCTTCGAGAAGAAGCTGGGCAAGATCCAGACCACGTGTGATTTCCGCATCCAAGAGGTGCGGCAGCAGTGCGAGGAGGAGAAAGCTGCCAACCTGCGGCTGCAGCAGACACTGGATGGGAAGGAGCTGGAGATCAAGAAAGAGATCTCTCAGCTGGAGACACAGATCCAAGGGCTGACGGTGGTGGAAAGCTGCTGCAGCAACCTGGACTACCTCACTGATCGCATGAACATCCTTGAGAAAGGCCTTCACAGCATCTCTGAGTCCCAGAAGAACCTGCACTCACGTCTGGATGGAGAAATCTCCACTGTCACCCTGGGGAACCTCTTTGAAGGGCGCTTCGAGGACCTGGAAGCCAGGCTGAATGCTACAGAGAGGGAAACAGGGAGCTGCTGCTCTGGTATAGAGGACAGCATGAAAGGCACAATGGTGGCAGAAGTGGATGGCATGAGGGCTGCCTTTGAAGACAAAATGCAAACCCTGGAGGACAGGTTCATGAGCATCGTGGGAGAGCTGAACAATGTCAGTTCTCCCATGGGCATGGATGGAGCAGTGGTGCCTGTGCTGGAAGGGGAGCTTGCCAGCATGAGGAAACGGATGGATGAGACACTGGAGGTGTTGCAGAATCGCCTCATCACGCTGGAGAGCACCTGCTCCCTGGGCTGCACCTCTGCCTCCAAAGATGTGGAGACCTTCCGGACGGAGATCGAGGATTGCCAGAACAAGAACCAGGACCTGCTCCTCCGCATGGACAGCAATTACGACCTCCTGCGCAAGCTGAACGCCACCATCCTGGAGATCCAGCGGCGGATCGAGGAGGAAGCATCGGGGGCTTTGCAAGGGGAGATCACCTTGCTAAAGATCAACCTGAACACCGTGAGCAAGTCTCTGACAGGGCTCAAAGACTCCGTGTCCCAGTACTCAGACACAGTGACACACGTCAACTCCTCACTAGATGAGCACGAGCGGAAGATTGAGGATGAGGTCCACTCCATCCAGGAGAAAATCAACGACCAAGGCTCCCAGCTTTTTTTCAGCAACCGCCGTGTCCTGAACCTGAAGGGAGACCTGGAGCGACTCAAAGCCAGGATTGTCAGCGACCTGAGCTCCTGCAAAAGCGTGGCCCACGGCCTGCAGCAGGAGGTGTCTCACTTTGATGAGCGGGTGGCACGGGTGGAGAGCGCCTGCAGCAGGCTGGGGACCATCACTGGCAGCCTGGACGACATCAGGGAGGAACTGGACAAACATACGGGCAGTCTGTGGGACTACATGGACCACATGAACGGGACACTGGCTGCCCACTCTCAGGAAATAACAGGACTGAAGGACAACTTGCTTGACTGCCAAGCCAAGGTCTCTGAGCTGGCGGAACAGGTTGGGCACTTGGAGGAGAAGGCACAGAGGAGGCAGCATTAGCCACACTGCCATGCCATGTGTCTTCCTTCTCCTGCTGTGAAGGACAGGATTAAATTATAACACACAGACTCACTCCAATGTGACAACAGTTCTTGGGATAATTTTTTAATGAAAAGCTGCTACATTTTTTTTCCCTAATCTTGTTGGCCCCACTTCTCCTTAACTCCACCATGCTGGTACTCCCCTCCTGATGCTCAGCAACTGTCCTGACCCTGGTGCAGCAGTGTCACTGCCTCCTGGCTGGGGATGTTGCTTTGGTTCCTGGGCTGATGACCCCAGAAGGACAATTCAAGAGTAAGCTGGCGGGAGAAACTTTTTTTTTTAATTTTATTTTTGTGGATTTATAATTTCTTGAAGAATAAAACCCTGTAGTTATCAGCTGAGGAATAGTATCTCTGGCCTAAAGATCACCTGCATCTTAATCCAGAGACTCAAGCAGAGCCAGGGCTCCTTGCAGGGAACAAAATTCACCGCAGGAATTGTAGATTTCAAAGAACACACGTATTCACACGTCCCTCTGGGAACTGGCTTCCCTTCTCTGAGATGGCAGCCCTCCTTGTATATGGTAAATCCATTTATAATGCTCCCTCTTCCATGCAGATGCACATGCCTTATGGAGCATATGAGGGTGTGCATTAGGAAAACACATATGCATATGTAGAGATATATATATGGTATGTGTATATATATTTTTGAACAATTGTGTCATGGTGCTCATCTGATTCCAGTTTCCTAATGCTGCCCCCATATCCTTTGCCATATTCCAAAGACCCATACCAACTAGCTAAAAGCTGTGGCAGGAGTGTTTGGAGAGAGCCCCACATTCCCTGGGGCTGCTGTGCTTTGCAATCCCACTTTGCTGGGCTCTCTGGTTACACCTAGGACTGACATGGTAGGTTATGGAAAACATGTGTCTTCTCTGAGGAGACATGTATCCCTAGGTCTCTGCAGAGATCAAGCTGGGCACAGAGCAGTCCTGTCCTCCAGCTCTGGCTCTCTCCTGTTTTATTGCTTCCAATTTGATTGCTTTCAATTTTATTGCTTTAAACATTTTATTACTTTGTTCATCCCAGGCGGGAGAGTCCCACGTGCCCCAGGGTGTGAGTGCAACAGGGAGGAGGAGGAGCCTGCATCCTCCTCATGCTCATCTGACCCCAGGGATGCCTGCAGCCCTGGGGCCAACACCAATGTGAAACAATGCAGGGCATCTGTGAACAGACATCTGGTGACCTGTCCTCAGCTCAGAATGAAATGACATCATTTACCCAGCTCCAGTTTTCCCATTAACGGGCAGGCTGGAAAATGTCCTTGTTGCTGTACATTCCAGCCTTCCTGTACACAGCTGTTGCTGTACATAATCAACCTCTCTGAGCCTACCATGACTGATAAGCCAATGTGGACTTTATTACTATGAGGAGGGGGAAATTCAAGAGCCTCCATCCACCAATTCTGCACTATTTCTAGCAGAGGAACATATTTTTCTCTCATCATTGTAGCTCATGAACCCTTCCACACCTGCCAGCCTTTGGCTCTCATGCAGTGCCTGTCACCCTCATCAGGCTGTCCCTGTTCTTTTGTGCCATGATTCCCTCCCTGCTGCCCCACAATTGCATTAAGGAGCAGCTCTCTGCTCTGACTAGCACAAACCAGCAGCAGCTTCCAGCACAGATACATCTGGGCACCTTTTCTCCCCCAGAAAAATCTAGGTGAGCTCCCTTAAACATGCTTCCAGGCTAGGGAGGACCACAGGGATCACTGAGTCCAGTAGCCACACCATGTTTCCCTGAGGCAGTACAAGCTCATTCCCCTGCCAGAAGAGGATGAGCCATCAGCTGTGGGAGCATAGAGAGGACATGTGGCCCCCCCACCACTTACCCAGCCCTGCCAGGGGCTCACAGCATCAGAATCCACTCTCACTGTTTGGCCTTTGCTGATTTGGAGCTGCTGAGACACTTCTCCAGCTGAGGAATGACCACTGCTGCCATTGGGCATCCTGCAAAACCTGCCCTTAGACAACAAAACCTGGTTTTTTTTCTCCAGCCTAAGGAAGAAGTCCCAAGCCATTGCTCAGTACTTTGTGATGGACCAGGGGAGCCCTCACCCTCCAGGGGGAGCATCCTGCCTAAGCCCCTTTTCCATCCCCTCACAGCAGGGAGAAAACCAAAGAGAAAACCAAACCAAGGGCCAGGCTCCCTGTTCTCCAGCCAGGGTTGGGTTAGAGTGGCTGAACAGGAGCAGCTTCCCCAGAAAAGAGGCAGCCCGGACTCACTGTAACAAAACCAGGACAAGGAAGAAGTCTGACCTTCTGGAAAATGGTGCTATGTTTGGACTATTCCTGACTAGTCACTTGAAGCTATGGACAGTTTATTATTTCAGTTCTCAGTTATTCATGTTTAAAAAGAGAAAGGAACTTTGTACAAAACTGGGAATTTTTAAAAATTTTTTTACAGAGTAAGGAAATGGTGCCCATAGGGTTGTCCTTGCATGGGCAGATTTCTGAGGCAGTTGATAACTGATCCTGTTAAAAGACTGTTTTCTGTTGTTTTTAAAATCATGTCAATTTGTTCAGATTTGAAAAGCTGAAAAACTGTACTGGAAAGGAAAAAAAAATAAAGTATTCCTTGCTGAGGCTTCCAGGATCAAAATTACTTGTGTGGCTTCCAGAAGTGGCAGACAAGGAGATGACTTAGACTCACCCACAGGAGTCAGGGAAGGAGAAGGTAGATGCCAGACTGGAGGAAGGAGCCCAGCAGTACTTCTGCCTTTGTTTCACTTTGTAATCTCCTATGGAGAGAGAGTTGGGGATGCTCAGCTTGGAGAAGAGAGAGCCATGGGGAGGCCTAACTGCAACTGTGTAGGACTTCAAGGGTCCCATAGGAAAGATGGGGACAGGGGGTTCAACAGGGTCTGTGGTGGGAGGTGGGAGGAGAAGGGGGGATGGCTTTCAGCTGCAGGAGGTTGATTTGGGTTGTATCTAAGGAAACTGGTATTTTACACTGAGGGTGGTGAGGCACAGGCCCAGGCTGGGCACAGAGGCTATGGATGCTAATCCCTGGAAACATCCAAGGTCAGGCTGGACGAGGTTCTGAGCAACCTGGTCTGGGGGGAGGTTGCTCAACGTTGAAACAAGATGAACTTTAGGGTCCTTTCCTACAAAATCATGAAAGGATTCTGTCATTTAACAGTCCCCGTTGGCCAAAGCAGAGTGGTGCTGAGTCATGAAAGTTAACTACTCATTTAGGTAATGATTAATTGGTTTCCCGCCACACGCTTCATAAAGTAGGGAGCTGTCAAATAGCAGACTGTCACTGAGCTCCACGGCTCCATCCAGGTATCTCCTTGCTGCCTGGATCTTGCCATCCATCCCTGCAGCACATTTACTTTTGTCCCAATGAAGGTACAGTGCCATTCCATAGAGGTGGGCTGGGGCTCTGGGGGATGGTGTGGGACAGGGACCCCAGTCTGAGGTTTTGCTCCCTATGCAGCCTGTCACAGACCCTGAAGAGGAGATGGAGGTGGACATTAAGACTGATATGGAGGAAAACATTGAAGAAAACGTAGAAGACTATGGAAAGGAAGAAATTGAGATGGATGTGGAAGAGATGGAGGAAGAGATGGAGGTGGAAACGGAGGATTATGTTGAAGACATGGAAGTGGATGAGGAAGGTGAGCAGGAGGACATTGTCCTGGGGTGGACACCAACCCCAGGCAGGCACTGGCCATGCCCTGCCCACAGGCAGAGTGGGGCCCCTGCTGCCAGGCTGGGGCTGGGCTGGGTGGGCCCTCTCAGGGACTCGATGCCCAGGGGCAGCCCTGGGTTCTGGTGGCACAAGCACCACCCCCAGCCTGCCCTGTGCTTGCTTTGGGCCACACTTTGGGTCCCACTGCCTGGGGGCAGCCCCCAGCCCCAGCCAGGCTCAGTGCTGGCAGCAGAGCCCTGCTGTGCCAGCGTGTGCCAGCCTGGGGGCACAGGGAACAGCCCTCTGTGCCTGACTGCAGTGACCCTGTCGCTTGCTTTTCTTCCAGGACTGATGGAGATGCCAGGAAGGGATGCCTCCCTTCTGGATACGTGTTTTAGAGTGTGTTGTTATGTTTTCATCTGTAAATATGTTTTAGAGTCTGTTATTCTCTTCTATACATATGTTTCATACCTTAGTATATAGGTTTTTGCAATGTAAATATGTTTTATAGATTGCTGCTTTTGTAAATATTCTTAGATTGAAAAGACATTAGGTAGTGTTTGTTGCTGCTCTTTTATAAATAAAAAAAATCTTTATTTTTCACATCCCAGCTCTTATTTGCATTTGCTTTGGGCACAGGGAGCAATCGTGGGTTCCAGCTGGTCTGGGTACCTGGGGCTGGAGGTCCCTGGGGCTGGTGGCAGGGCCACTCTGGGGCTCCTTGTGCACACAGGGGTCCCACTGACAGGTCACACCCTCCTTGCAGTTGCTTTGGACACACGTGGAAAACGTAGAGGTAAATCCCTGCAGGCTCTGGCCCATGGGATCCCATGAGGGAGCAGGGCTGAGCCTGCATGGTCCTGCAGAGCCTCATCCAGGGCTCTTCCCTGGGTGGCTCTGGTGCTACTGAGGCCGTGCTGGGCTGTGGGCGCCCCCTGCTCCCAGCCACCCCAAGGGCCTGGAGCCAGCCTGGAGTGAGCCTCAGCACCGGGGCCTCTGCCTTTTGCAAGGTCTCCTGTCCATTCAGCCCCATGTACATGCAGAATAAGCCTGGATTTGTTTTCTGGTTTTAATTAATTTTGCCACTTTAGCTAAACATAGTAATAAAAAAAAAGTTAGGAAAAAGCCATTTTCTAGAAGCTGGTCCCATCACCCCCAGGACCCACTTGGTAGGATGCTTAAGCAGAATAAGCCCAATCACATTTTAGAAAGGACTTGGAGCCTGGCTCCTGCTTCTAATGCACAGGGCTAGAGCAGACAAGAGGCAGCCTAGATAATGCACTATTTATTATTGCTTTTAGTTCAGAACACTCAAAACCCCAGCATCTTCCCTTGACCTTTACAAGTTGGTGGGTAGCTTCAACTACCAAACTGCCTGTAGCTGGACTGTCTGGAACACTGGTCATACCAGAGGTAGTAACAGCTATGTCAGAGGCTCATCAATAAATATAACAGTGAACAACCATCAGCTGTAAAAAAAGAGCCTTAGAGGTGCTACAAACACAAGTGACTCAGCATTCAGGAATTTGTGTATAGCAATTGGAGTTATTGTAGAGTCAGAGCTCTCTCTTATCCCCTTTGGCTTCCTGCTAAGGAGTATCATGACCTCTTTGGCAAAATGCCCAAGCAGCAAACAGGGAGGATGATAAATGCACCTGGGCAAAGAACATGCAGGTGAGCTCTGGGTCAGGTCTCCATAGGGATGGGGTTTGAGAAGCCATCCAAGTCAACATCAGGCAGTGGAGATCTCCAGTAGGGAAGGTGGCTGTACCAGACCAGCACTCCCCCTCTGTCCTACAGGAGGGAAGAAGACTTCCACCAGCTCTGACAGCTGCTCATATCTGTGGGGGTAAGAAAGAAGTTACACTGGGGTCATTGGGTGTTTGTTTGATGCTCCTCTGCATCAAAGCTGGGTCATCCCAAAGAGCCTGAGGAATAAACACTTTGCTTACGTTGACTTTTGGTTCTTTGTGAGCTCCTGGATCAGCTCTCCCTTGGGGTTTACTGTGAATATGCGGCTCTCTGGCAGCCCCACTTGCTTGTAAGCATAGACATCCTGTCCAAGGAAGGCCAGTACAGCATGAGAGCTGCAGGAAGGCACTGCCACCCAGCCTGAACCCTCCCTGCACACTCACATTGGGCCTGTTCCCAAAGCCCGCATAGAAGGGACACTTTGTAGCAAACAGTTTTCGGATGTCTGTCAAGCAGGTGACCTTGAACACCTCTGGCTTCTTCTCAATCACCTCCCTGCAGCACAAGAGACAATCTGGCCAGGACTATAGGCACCAAACCTGTCTGAGGCTCAGGGAAGTGATTTGAAGGGTAAGAGGTTTTGTACATCAGAAGCTTCACTGTGAAGCCCCAGGGCAGCTGCCCTGCTGCCTCCCACAAAAGGCACTGTGCATCAAGGAGGGCAGAGCAGTTTAAGGCCAGGACATCCCCCAGAGTCAAGCTGGGGAAGGGGACGCTGTCCCCAGGGATACAGGAAGTGCAGAAAGACAGTACCTGTGGAAGGCAGACATGAGACTGCTGGGGGAAAGCAGCATGGGGCCCATAGGTAGGCCACAGCCTTGCTCATTGACCCATTTGAGGTAGCCTTTGGTGATGTGGGCCATGCCAATAGCCCTGGCCGAGCAGTAGAGGAACTTGTAGCCATTCCTAGAGAGAACACAGGGAACCCCTCTGAGCTGTGGCCTGGGCAAGGCATTCTCCTGCTCCGAGGAGGAAGAGGTAGCCAAGTACCTGCTCTAAGACCAAATCTTATTCCAGTAAGCAAGGTGGTTCCACAAAGTACAATAATCCCTTATCTGGAAATCCAGACTAAGGCCTGTTCCCACACTGGGAGTCGCTGCAGCACCCTTCATGCTCATCCCAGCAGCCACACACTCACTCACCCAGCTGCACAGCACCCATTGCTGCTCAGCAGCCTCACACAGCACTTTCATCCCACAGCACCGCCTGTCAGTTGTGGAGGGTTGTACCCAGCCCTTGCAGACACCCAGGCAGGGGACAGCTCGGCAGAGGTGGTACCGGGTGTCCAGAGGCAGCCGAGGTGCCGGTCCCTGCAATCCTCGGGAGTGCATCGCTCCCATGTTCCTCCCCGGGACGAACGAGCCATGCACGGGCCCACAGTGCCTCTTAGTGGCCACAGGGACTAGGGACTGAGTAGACGTTCCGCAGGGACTCACTGCTGGTGTCACCCTCGCAGGTGAGTCCCGTGGGCTGTGGGTGCCCAGAGAGGTACCAGCACCGCAGTGCTGGGGACCCCCGGTGCCACCACTCTCAGGTGTGACCTTAGGTGGTCTTGTCTCCCCCACTGCTCAGCTGTATCTCCCCAGCAAAGCCTCCACTGACACTCACTCCTTCCAGGGAAGGTAATGCCAGTAGCTGCTCCCCGGGGACCCTCTGCCTTCACCCCTCAACATGATGTAGGCAGGGCAGCCAGCATCAGCCACCACTGACAGCAGATAGTGCAGCTATCTGGGCCTGCATCAGCGAGTAAAAAGCCCTGACTCTGACTCCATCAGATTCCCCTTGGCCTCAGCTGATCCAATACCTACAGGTGGATTTTGTGGAAGAGTTTCACAATCCCACGGTGAGTCCAATCTTTACCCAGCTGTGGCAAGATCTGTCCAAGGACATCTGATCTAAAAGGAAATGAGGCTGGGTTAGTGCCATCCAACGTGATGAATATCCACCCCCACCCCAATGAGGTTTGTGCTCCCTTCTGCCTGCTTTCCTCTAACAGGGGAAAACAAGGATTTTGGGGTGGGAGAAAGGCCTTTTACTTGGTAATGGTGCCATCGATGTCTGAGATCACCACTTTTTCATTCCAGTTCCACAGGTAGATAGTGGCCTCACAGCGGCATGTGCCCTGGTACTGAGTTGTCACACTGAATGCCACCTCGTTGGGGCCATCCTGCAGATTCAACCTTCCCTGGGGCAGAGGGGCAACAAAGCGTTACACCAGCAACAATTCTCACCACTCCAAGGCTTGCCAGAGGCCAGACTGCCACCCCACCAGGCCAGAGATCCCAAGACTCTACAGGGTAGCCAACAAGGCAAAATATTTGGATGTCCTATGAAAATATGAGGTCAGGAGTAGAGAAATCCCTGTTTAAGGGTTGTGTCACCCCTACACACATGGACAGTGAAGATGGAGGGATAAATACATACAATTTGTTCAGAGGAGAGCCGCAGGGATTTCTTGTAGGTTGGCAGAAGTTTCTGAGCAGAGCTCTCCATTGCCAACATGTCCCCAGGGTGCAGGAGCTGACTGTCAATGGATGACTCCTTTTCCTCCTGCCTACACAAAGAAGGGAAAGGGTCAGCCAGAGTCTTAACAAAGCTTTTTACCCTCTTTTATTAGGCAAACTTAGGAATAATTAGTCATATAGGAGAAGAGACCAGGAGTATCCAGACTCCTGAAGATGACCTGGGAGGGAGGCACTCACCTCTGCCGACCTCCTCTATGCCACAGTGTTCCCACGCTGGCTTTCCCTGGCCTTGGCTGCTGCTGCAGGCAGAGAGGGGTGTGCTGGTTTTGGTTAATTTTCTTCACAGTGACTGGTATGGGGCTGTGCTCTGGATTTAGGCTCAACACAGTGTTGATAACAGATGTTTTTGTTATTGCTGAGCAGTGCTTGCATAGAGCAAGCTAAGAGCAAGAATAGGGGCTGCTTTGCTTTTCTTCCAGTTGGAACAGCAACACAAAAAGAGGTATCACTGCAGTCTGTGCCTTCACAGGGACACTGCTGGTGGAAGAGGAAGCACAGCCTGGTGCTGTAGTGGGGCAGGGAGACTAGCAAGCACACGTGGTATCCAGGGACCTGGCATGATGGGCACATAACAGGAAGTCTCACCACTATGAGGCCCACATTACTGCATTGCCAAGTGTTGCTCTGCTGCTCAGGCATTAACAGACCAAAGGGGACAAGTAACAACCTTAAGAACTTGTCACCTTGTCAGGTCCTGGATGTCCTCATAGTCAGCCTCAGGTCATCCCCAGGAACCTGGTC
Source organism: Toxostoma redivivum (assembly GCA_013397375.1). Lineage (NCBI taxonomy): Eukaryota > Metazoa > Chordata > Aves > Passeriformes > Mimidae > Toxostoma > Toxostoma redivivum. The sequence continues at coordinate 382,571 of VXBI01014838.1, forward strand.
CCACCCCTCCCAGTCAGCAGAATGACACCTGTCCCCTGGGGACATGATTGTCATATCCACTGCTGCAAACATACCCCCTCTGTCGGCAATTCTCTCCTCCTCCAGGAGAACCAACACTTTCTGTCTTTCTTGGGCATCTTTTCCTTCACCAATTCATCAATGATGCTCTGTGAACACGGCAGAACATGGGATGAGTCTTGTCTCCTTGAGGTCAGTCCTCAACCCAGGCCTTGCTGAGAATTATAGCCAGTAAATGTATTGTACCACTGACCTCAGGAATGTTCCTCTGGAAAGCCTGCAGAGCCAGGACTATGGGACCAGCCACAGCCCAGTTGTAATACCTAGAAAAAGCAAGAGGGATGGGTACATCACCATCCTGCAGCATGGCCAGGTCCCACAACTACTTTGGTACAATTGTACTCTGGGATGGAGTCACATTCCTACAGGAGGGTTTCCACAGGGACAAAGGGGCCATGCTGTCCATTGTGGGATGAAGCAGTAGGAAGAGCAGGCCACTCACTTCTTGTTGATCATTATCACCAAGTTTGGGTCACTGATGAGCCTTGGGTTCTCAGCAAACTGCTGGTAGGAAACCATGTGTTCCATGAACTTCTCTGGTGGGACAGAGGTTGTGTCATGCCATTGGAGGATAGAAAGGATTTCAGGGCTGCAGATTCCCCCTCCCCTCCTACCTACCATGAGAGATCTGCCTGTTGCCCCTGAGGCCCCCACACAGTGACAGGGCAACAGTGGGCATTGAGCCAGAGTCCATGGGGCTGTTGGCAGGCAAGGTGGATGGCAGCTGGATACACCGAGGGTTGCTTGGGTCTGTCACAGGCCTCAAACTCTCTCCTGTGTCACTGCCAGCAAGGGAAGAAATGGTGGTGACATCTGAGAATAGCTTGAAACATACCTCTATACCTTGCCAGAGGAATTGCTCCAAAATGTCTGAGTTTGGTCAGCTGGGGCAACTCATACCTCTCAGGGAAATAGAGAGCCACTGGCTTTTTGTCTGGCTTGGAGAAATCTTCCTGGTAAATGGCACTGGGACCTAAGTGAGGACTTCTTTTGATGGATCCTCAATGCACAGACAAAAGAGAGAGAACTTAGCATAATC